>CAVLJG010000007.1:66198113-66668905 GCA_963669975.1 Acanthoscelides obtectus | reverse complement strand
ACTTCAGCTTCTTTCATCTCATCCTTCAGCTGCTCAACAAGTGCCTCCTTACCCTGAAGTGCCGCCTCTGCTGCTTTGGCTGCCTCCATGGCCTTCTCTGCCAATTGCTCCTTCACCTGGTGAGCAGCTTGCTGGCCCGCTTGTTGTTGCGCGTCTTCAGCCGCTTTGGCTTCTTGGGCTGCTTTCATGGCCACATTGGATGCTTGCATTTTGCCAGCAACACCACCTCCTCCTGCGCTCCCGACTCCTACCCTGGAGCACTCTGTCGCGCATATAGCGTATGGAACGAACAACAGGATCACTGTGTAGGAGAGCATATTCATATTGACATTTTACAAAAATCGACAGGTTTGACAAATGAGACGATTCGCAGATATCTTGACATCCCGTATCTAAGGGATTACGTAAAACTTAGTAGACTACACAGTCGAGCAAGCTCGCAGATAGTCCAGATCGCACCTCGCACTGTGATATGCATTTCTGACCACCTAAAATAATTTATTTACAAGACCTATGAATACTACTTTCTTGTAAAAACAAAGTTTTTTTTAGATTCACTGATTTCTTCGATTATAGCCGAAAAAACCAAGAATTTCGGTCTTTATGCGCTAAAGTGTAGTCTTACCATATTACTAATTCAGAATAACACAATTACCGAGTAGTCAAATTAATAATGCTTAAGCTTTTTCCACTTCAACTGATTTGCTTCGTTTCTTTGATCTATTCCTTCTTTTCTGTCCTTCTTTCCCTTTCCCCTTAAACTTGTCTGGCATCTGGATAGCTAGACCCTGACAGACTAACCGACGAGACTTTTAACTAAACAAAGATCCACCGGTATTATGTAAAAAAAAACTTATAAAACAACAAAAAAACTAATAACACGTCATCTTGCAGACAGTTTTTAGGGTGTAAATAGTTCATTCCACGTTTGCTCGCTATGACCGCTGCAAGCGTCCATCAATGGAGGAATGACTCAATTACACGCACTGTTGGTTGTATCTTTTTGTGAAGCGAGTAGTCTGTAGCTTTCATCTCTGAGAAGAAAGTTGGTTGAATAGCAAGATCGCATCTGGATGATTATGTGTATCGATCTGCATATGTATAAAATCAGTGATATTTGCTGTGTGAGCAAATTACTACTGAATATGCTCCAATGAAGTATGTATATCTATTAGCTGTGGCCGACGGGTATTTATCTTGTTGTCGCTTTTCTGTTCAAGTTATAAATTAGGATTTTTCCAGGTTTTCAAAAACTTTGAGGAGCACTACGAGAAATCGCCACCGAGTCCGCGTTGTGTGCATACGCCACATCACAGAAAAATTAGTAATGACGCATCACACATCAAACATTTTTGCAATGTCATCTAGGCGCTGATTTGTCTTTTCTATTGACATCGTAAAATAAATTAAATCGACATAATCACACTTTCCGCACGGGTATAACGTATCTTGAAAACTGACATTTGTTGGTTTTTTGACATTTCGCGTATTTTTTGTGACATAACGTGGGTTTTTCTACAAGATGCCAACTCTTAGCACAAGCTGTTGTTTACTTGTTGTGAACTCGTATAGCGAGCAGACCTGGACTGAACTATTTGCACACTAAAAACTACGTAGTCTGTAAGATGACATTTTGTCGGTTGTTTTACGTTTTTTAGTTTTTTTACATAATACCCCTGAGGGCCGCTCTGACGAACAAAAGTGAGCAGAGTGTCTCGGTTCACGAAATACTGAAATTTAAGCATCTAGCACATTCGCTATAGGTAACGGGTAAAGTAAGATACAATTTATTTGGTAGTGCAGTGTTTTTAAATCGTAGCCCAAAATTCATTGCTAGTACTGAAGTCAATAGCAAACCAATTTTTTTTCAATGCCAATGGATTCCTCAGTTTTGCTGACACATTGTCACTGGGTGTCCCCAGGGACCTAGCATTGTTTCTATTACATATCTACGACCTCCTCTCCTTTACGATGAATCTGATTCACAGCTTTGCTGATAACAGCACTCTACCCGTTGGCATTGATTATTTCAAGATGGCCTCTTCTGATGAGCTTGAGAAAAGAATATTAGTAACGACTTTAATGCTTCCAAAAACAGTACTGAATGTTGATTAACGGCTAGTCGGACTCCAGATCATCGAGTGCTCATTTTGGCGCGAATATATTTTTCAATCTTATCAGCTGCAGGTGAAAAGGGCCAAGAATTACTTCTCTCCACAAAACCTTCTTACTGTGTGCGCGGATAAGATAACACCCAGCCTCGAGTATCGCTCACATGTTTGGGCTGCTGCCGCCCCGACTAAAATGCTGTTTAGTGGGGCGCTGTCCGACTGATCGATGACACTTTTCTAAAGGACACGACACGACCGCTCTTAGGGTGTCGAATTGTGAAAAAATCTGCCTGAGAGGCTTTTCCCAGTTGTAAAACCTAAGGCAGTTCAGAAATCGACTAGCTGTCTTTAAGCTCGTTGTTGCAGTCGCGGTACCCTGCTATCTATGTTTATTCAACAACGAAATTTAGCCATACTCACGAAAAATGATAATGAGAACTTTCGATTAAAGATTGCATATGAACCAGCAATGTCTATGAGGCCATTGGCCTGATGTACATAACCCTAACTTTTATAATTTAATAAAAAAAAAAATAACACTCTAGGTGTATCCAATCCAAATGTTACGTTAATTTTGGGACACTCTCTAGCACATTATGTGATCTGTTGTCTCTCTCAATCCTTCCGAACTTGACAGAAATGTCACAGCAATATTGACCTCATTCGAAGTGCTATGCGATTTCAATTTGGAGCCCTTCTGTCCTTGTGTGCCATCGTTACTTTGGTGCATTGTGGCGGAGAAGGGAAAGGTGAATGCAAGAACGGCGCTAGCTCTAGTGGTGGAGGCTCAAAATCGGCCTCCAACATAGCAGTAAAGGCTATGCAAGAGGCCAAGGCGGCAGAGGATGCCCAACAGCCTGCGGGTCAGCAAGCTGCGCACCAAGTGAAGGAACAGCTGGCAGAGAAGGCTGTAGAGGCAGCCAAGGCTGCAGATGCTGCGCTGGAGGGCAAAGAAGAGCTGGTGCAGCAGGTGCAGAACGAGATGAAGGAAACTGAGGTTGTGGTAGGTATATTGATCTTCAATTTCATCCAGTAAATCATCGATCTTCCACTGCGAGTTTTTTATTTACTTTGAATCACTAGGAACTATTTATAATTGCCTTATTGTGGAGCTGTCCTTAAGATCCTCTTGGATTGAGCCTTTCTCATTACAGCATCCTACCTCTTTTGGCGATCACTTGACATCCATCGTGCATACTCATCAGCTTCTAGATTACCAGCTATTCCCATGAAACTTAGCACCTATGACCGAATTATTCTGCTGATTTTACTAATGTCAGTGGTTGGTCGGCAGAACCAACTAAGCAATTCATAGAGTTATAAAGATAACATCTCTATCTAGAGCCCATTGAGGAAGAGGAGTTAGGGAATGGAGCCTCAGCTCACACAGCCCAGCAGTCAATGAATGTGTTGAAAGTGTTACCATTACGTCTCGTCTTGTTGAAAGGTGGTGTGGAGTGGTCTGCACGGTCACCAGATTTATGCCCATGTCTTTTCTTCCTCTAGGGATAATTAAACGATATCTGTAAGCGAGCTGTTCAAAGCTTCTGGAGTCGTCTCCTGCAGTGTGTGCTAATGGCCGCCAGCTTAAAAAGGTTGTTTTCAAAACTTTATGGATGTTAAATGCTCACTCATAAAATAAAAACATTTTGTCTACAGATAGATATGCCTTTTTATAAGTCTTAGTTAGTCCTGCCGCACTCCGTATAAAGAATATGATGCCTTTTTCTTTGGCACGCTCTAAAGCCTCTTGATTAACAGTTATTCCCATGCGACTTGGTACTCCTGAGATAAGTTCTCGTTATCACACTCATTCACCTTTTGATTGACTATATCCATGAGACATTATTATTACTATACTGGTCTTTGCCATTGTTATGTGGGGCTCCTTTCTTAGCAAGCCCATCACCCTCTTAATTACCACCTATTTTCATGACAATTGGTACCCAGCGAAAACTACTCTACTGATCTTTGCCACTGTTAGTGCTTCGTGCGAGGCTATATAAGAAGTTGCACACTGGGTTCTGCTCTGTACACATTACTTGTTGCTGAAATTACTTTTTCATCAAGTCTGATGAAATTACTTAGGTAAACCAAGAACAAAGCAGTCTACAGCAGATGCAGCAAGCAGCTCAATCAGCCAGCAAAGCAGCCCAGCAAGCTGCAGCTGAGCTGAAGCTGATCCAAACAGCTCTGCAGGTGGCTGAAGGCAATGCACAAAATGCTCAAGTAGCACTGGAAGGTGACAATCAGCAATTGCAAGAGAAAGAGACCCTCTTGGACGCAGAGCGTAGCCATATGGACCAGCTCTCTAAACAGTTGCAAGAAGCCAAGGCCGATCTCGCCAAGACCAAGGAAGCTGAAAAGAAGGCTGAACAAGCTGCAAACGAAGCTAAGCAGAACGCTAATAGAAACAGGAGGAAAAGCCAAAGAAGGAAGAGAAGAAGTGTCTAAGCTATAGCTGCGCTCTTCGATTATTTTTATACTTACATTTTATATTTGTATATTGCTATTTAATATAGGAAAAACACGCCTCAGGTAGGTGGACTCTGCACTTCCTACGCAACGCCCTCATCAATTATATGCGGCACAAGTTAGTCTCTCTTAGAGAAAGGCAGGCTATGAATATGCGTAACAAAGGGATTAAATGAATCATGTGAGTCAAATAGGCTCATGCAATTAGTCCGTAGTTTTCATAGGATTGACAACATTGCGATCTAGCCTATCGAAAGTATCGACCATCTAGCAACTTTGCCTGCCGCGGCACTCGCAAAACCAGCACGGCATTGCTTACTCGGATACACGATACACGCATCATCGATAAGTTATGTAGAGCTGGGCTGGACCGGTCTTTTAAAGGATCCGGTCCCCTGGAATCGTTCCTTGTCGAACACGTTCTGAAGGATCCGTTCCGTTTCGCGATAGAGTCATACTGAGAGAGTTAATACGTACTCGTGAGTCTGTTTGAAATTCCTTAGAGTTGTCTACTAGATGCATAAATCTGGCAATAATTAGGTTCATTAGAGTAGTCATAAACTAAGAATGGATTTTGTGATATTATATTATATGTGGTTTAAGGGCCGTCACAATTTCATACATATTTACCTTTTCTTTCGAGATACTAGGCAGAAAGGTATCGTTTACTATGTAAAATTTGGTTTAATCTAACGTATCGATTTCAAGATTTTGGTTATTTCATTAATTTTAAGCGTACGAAATAGCAGATAATAGATATTCCCTATAATGGGCATACAATCCATTTGGTGGGGCAATATATCTGAAGTAATCGCAAAATTTAGGCAAGATTTGAATTAAATGGAAGACACATTTTTTTCTTCAGGTTGTTGTTTTTTATTGAATCATAAACTCACTCTGGATAATATATATATACACATGAAATAGTGTATCAGACAAGTGACTTTCTTGGTGTTGCTGACACATTCGTCACTTTTTTGTCAAAATGTCCGTTACCATAAATGAGACAATTTCATTGAGGTAATATTGAGTTTCCTGTTTCGGTAAGACTGTCTGTCAGTCTGTTGGCATATATCATTGACCTCTGAAAACGGCATCAAGTTAAATCCAACTGTGATAAATCACATATTCTATTGGGCCAAATGATGAACGAAATGACATGGCTACGGAAAAAGGCTCATGCAGCATATTGGATTATGTTATGGGCTGCATGGGATGTGGTTCCGTCTTGTTAAGATCGCACTTCATCCACATCGATGTATTTCAATACATCCAATGCTGCAACAACGACATTCAGTCACATTTATGAAAAATGGTATCAAGTAGATTAACTCTATACTTCCCGCGCATTCGAAACAACCTCTAGTACAATTTTACAAGTAGTGCAATGGGATCAAAAAGACGTAGGTTGTATCAGAGACATTCGTGCACTATTGGTGCTTTTCATAAAAAAAGTTTCCCTAGATTGCAGCAATGTGCGCGTGTCCGTACACAGCAGCCTCGCGTCTTTACAGCTATGGTGCTTTTTTCATCAGTGTTTGATAACTTATTATAATAGCTCTATAATATCGCGTCATCGGGCGGTCCGGTATCTGCTTATATTTCTTTCGGATACACTGCCAAAGATGCAACATTCACAATTCAGTAACAAGTACGACCGATAGGTAGGCGATCCGTCGGCTGAAAAGAGCGATTATTATTCTTTCGTTTTTGGCATTTTTCTTCACCACCACTAGACGACTAGACCTGTTTTTAAGAACCACAACGCTTTTTGTCCTTGGCATGGAAGTAAGAAATGTCATCCAAATAACAGCAATACTTTCCTTTCCAAGTTATAGATGGGCCAAGGATTTGCGGACAGACCGACAGACAGATCGACGCAAATGATTCACATGGTTTTTCGTGATGTACATGTCATATAAGATCCATAAACATGATATTTCATTTACAAAATTTTTTACGATTACAAATTACAATACTTTCTTGCCAGTAGATCACTGGAAATTTCTACAAAAGAGTGTTTCCTGATGTACTATTCCTTACATAATCCCCCCGTTTATGATTCGATAAAGAAATAACAATCTGCTTTCTATATTCAAATCAAACCTAGCATGAATTTTGGGACCCCCTCTAGCACTGTCTTGCGCCTTAGGTGTAGTTACAATCAACGGTCTATCTAGCTATCTAATTAAACTGGTCAGTCTCTTCGAAACATGACACAACCTGACAGAATGGTCAATATAAGAATGGCGCTGGTGGAGGAGGTTCAGAATTGGCCTCCAACTTACCCGTGAAGGCTATGCAAGAGGCCACGGCACCAGATGATGCCCGTCAGCCTGCGGGTCAGCAAGCTGCGCATCAAATGAAGGAGAAGCTAGCAGAGAAGGCTGTGGAGGCAGCCAAGGCTGCAGATGCTGCCTTGCAGGGCAAGGAAGTTTTGGTGGAGCAGGTACGCGTTAAGTTCTAGGTTCTTCAGTTTCATCGAGTAAATCGATCGATCTTTTATTGTGCCTCTTTTTTTTATACTCCAACTACCACGAACGCCTAAGGCCTAAACACTCATGGGGCACCGTGGGGATATAGGGGGATACAGGGGAAATGGGGGAACGTCACACGTACTCTGGCGAGGGAACACGAGATCCGCCGGGTGGTACCTCCGTGTTCGACAGTCAGAGACCGTCTACCACCTACGGACAATCACAACATCCATAGCCAAGAGAAACATTTTTCTTGGGACGGAGTTCGAACCTGCACAGCTCACGGCGACTGATCAGGAAGAGTCTACTACTGCGGCCACCGCTGCTGCCTAGAGACTATTATTGTTAGCAATCCTGCCTTACTGAGGAGGTGTACTCGATATTATCTTGAATTGAGGGTGTCTTCCCTAAACACATGGTGCACACTCATCAGCATCTGTATTGCCATCTATTCCCATGAAACTTAGCACCCACGACAGAATTATTCTACCAGGATTTTGATAATATTTTACAGTCAACGGTTTATACGGGGCCATATTATGAGAAGCTGTTGCCATGAGACTTGGTACACACGAGATAATTGCTTTACTAGTCTTTACCAATGTCTTACAGTCAGTGACGTGCGGGGTGTATAAAAAGTTGCACAGTGTTTACAGTTCTATGAAGAACGGATCACCTATTATACCCATAAAGAGAATTACTCTATTAATTAATCTTAACCAATTAACCCATCAGGGGAACACAAAATTGTACCATTAACTCACAGAAATTCTATAATGGACGGTAATTTGGATTTAGTTGATTTAAATAGTGTTCCTTAGCATAACGAAAATTTCCAAATCCTACCACAGGCAAGCACTGAAGAATTTTTGAAAGACTTTTTGACTTTGTCTTCTTACTGAAATAAGACAGCGCAAAGCGCCATCTATTACACCAGACTCGAACACTGCGGAAAGCTTATAGCTGCATAGATGGAACTGTTAGGCCCGTATCGTCAGTCGTCCCTAGAATTGTAGGGCGCGTTTATGGCCTCCTTGATTGTCATACTCCTTTCTCTCCTTCAAAAATTTCTAGATTACACTTGTCCCGTGTCAGCGTCAGCGCTCTCCTATTGTGAAGATATGTTTTCTTTTTAAATTGTAGGAAATGTCAGGCTGATAAAACACAATATAATTCAAAAGCAAGCACAATTTGATGCAAATAGATGTTTGTGACATAACCTCAAAATAGAGCGCTGACACGGAGAAGTAGAAAACTATGACAATCAAGGAGGCCATAAAGGCGCCCTACAATTGTAGGGACGATTGACGATACGGGCCTAAGGGATCTCAGTTCGCGTTTAATAGCCCAGTCACCATGTGACCGCTAGATGGATGACACTTGTGGCTGTAAAGTAGATGTGGTCTCCTTGTCATTGATTAAACTAAATATGATGCTTTCGTCCATACGACCGGAAAGACAGCCAACCATGGACAACTGTTTCCTGCTTCTTGGCTACTCACCAGCATATCTAGGCTTGGGCTGAAGCCTCTTAACAAACGAACGAAAGCATCGCAACTATACTCTATACCGGAGGCACGGTCTACTGAAATAAGACAGCGCAAAACTACATCAATCACACCAGAATCGATCACTGTGGAAAGCGTACAGCTGCTATTAGTTGGAACTGTTAGAGATATCATTTCCCGTTCAATAGCCCAGTCATCACGTGCTTTCGTCCGTCAGACCAAGAAGTCAGACAACCATGGACAGTTGTTTCGTGCTTCTCGGAGACTCCTCAGCATAGTCTAGGATAAAATAAAATCACACATATTTATGTCTATCAGTTGTACGTTGTATGTTAAAATTTATAACAACAGTTTTATTACAACTTAAAATTAGTCGACTTTTCAGGCAGATAATTCATCGAATACACTTTGAATTTTGGAGTGAACATGATTAACACTTTTTGCAGACATAGTTATAGTGGTATCATATACATATAGTGGTCCCAGTACATTGAGGTACACCATGTTCAGCAGGATATACAGGGTGGCCCATCCATGTGTGAACGGAATATTACTCATGAACAAATACATTTTGGGAAAATTTATTTGTGAAATGTTATACATGACATTTGAGGGCACATTTATAAAGGGTGACCCAATTTCGACCTACATATCAAAGTTGTGATTTTTCAAATGGAAAAACCTCCCACTTCGGCAACCCCTTAGTCCGCCATTTTGAAATTTGGAGTGCTGAATATTTAACAAAAAAACTTACACACCTCAGCTTTTATCTTATTTGTTGCTTTTTCGAATTTTAATTTTTGCTCATACAGGGTGGTCGAAAACGCAAATTGTAGTTTTTCTCAATAAATTCAAATGCATCCCCCTGTATATTTGTGCAAGTTTGGATTCAATAATTTATAAGCTTTTTTTGATACTAGACACATAAGGGTTTTTACGGCAATTCTTTCGGTTATTAGCACGTCTTTTATGGAACGGCCTAATTCCCTAAAATATCGCGTCATCCTTGGAAACAAATAAATTGTTGATTAGTTACAAACTGTCAAAATTAGCTTTGTGAGCATTATAATAAAAACGTGTTTGAAAAGAACTTTTTCTAAAGAAGAAATGGTGTATATATGGTGTTCGTTTTGGGCGAAAACCCTTACTGGGTTAGGTAAATCGATTTCCGAAATAAGTGGAGCTTGAATGTTTGGGGAGGAGTTATTGGCAGACAAGTTATCGGGCCTATCTTTTTCGACAACAGATTAACAGGTATAGAATACTAACTTTTGATAGAGCATTTGCCTTTGCTTTTGGAGGATGTCAACCTGCAAACTCGGATGCATATGTACTTCCAACATAAAGGCGCACCTGCGTATTATCATAGTCGTGTGAGTAACTATTTGTACACCTGGAGTAACATTCGTTGGATCGGTCATGATGGACCTATATCTTGGCCTCCTAGATCACCGATGGACTTCTTTCTGTAGGGCAAGAGGTTTATAGATATCCACCATCTACCCCGGAAAATATGAAGGAAATGATTAAGGATGCTTTTCTGAATATAAGGGAACACACGCTGAGGGATGTGCAACGGTCATTTATCCAAAGACTACGGCTGTGCATTCAACATGGTGGAGATATTTTCGAGCAGTTTTTGTAGATTAGGTCTTGAGTAGTGATATTTGTTTGTTTACGTTGTTATAGTTGTTTTACTCTATTACGCTTGAAGCTGATTTATACTGTTCTGATTGTTATTAGTTACTCACACCCTCTTAGTGGCAATATGGAACTAGCCCACTGTATGTCTTTTGTTTCCATGGATGATGTGATTTTTATCCTTAATTTTGGTGTGTTGTTTTATTAAAAGCTTAATAACTCAAAATCTAGTGATTTTATCTGAATTAAACCTTATACCAAAAAAAAGCTTACAAAAAATTGATTCCAGACTTGCACAAATATACAGAGTGATGAATTTGAAATTTTTGAGAAAAAGTACAATTAGCTTTTTTAACCACCCTGTATGAGAAAAAATGAAAATTCGAAAAAGTAGCAAACACGATAAAAGCTGAGGTGTGTAAGTTTTTTTTGCTACAAAATTCAGCACTACAAATTTAAAAATGGCGGATTGAGGGGTTGCCGAAGTGGACGGTTTTTCTGGACAAAACACCTTACATCTCAGTAGCTAATTACCAAAACCCCATAGTATGATATATCAATCTTCTTCTTTTGAATTGGTTTATCCAAATATGCAATAAAATTTGAGGCGTTCCATTTAAAAAATCACAAATCACAAATCCATATGTAGGTCAAAATTGGGACACCCCGTATAATTGCCAATATTTTAGAAATGTGCCTTCAAATGTCATGTATAACATGCCATAAATAGATTTTTCCAAAATGTATTTGTTTATGAGTAATATTCCGTCCATGGATGGGCCATCCTGTATATCAGATCTTATACTTCCAAGTTTAACTTTGAGGTTTCTGTCCTCCATGTAAGAGATTGCCCAAAGAAGCCTCTAGTATCTACAGTATGTAATTTTTGCTTAGGTATAGTGTCGAATCACTTAGATAAATCAAAAAGTAAATATTCTACATATTCGCCATAGTCCAGTCTGTTTTATTGGAGAGTTTCGCACTTCGGAAAAGGTTTTATCTGTACCCCTTCCTCATCTAGAATATCTAATTCCATCTCAAGATTAGTCCCAAATTGTTAAATAAGAGAATCATTTTCTTTGGCATGTTTTAATGCAAGTGTAACAAAATACGTATTACTGATTAAATACAGAACCACTCTGTATTATTGCAAGTAACTCGAGAGCCCATGCCGAGACATTCAATACGGGAAACCTTATAAAAGTCTGGCTCGTGCATAATGTGAAACGTCACTTGTGTAGCCAGTCACCGTCTATTTCGTGGCGAAAAAACTACTCGACGACCTTTTTTTATTTCCCTTTTCCCGTGACGCATCGTCGAAGTGTGTCGTGTTTAACATGTGAGTGCGTTTTATGGTGTAGTTGCTACTTTAATCTTGAAGGTGAACGTTAGTCAATGTTTATTGACAGAAGGTAGGATCCAATTCCAGAAAAGGAGGGTTTCTGTGTATTAGTCTATTTGAAACACCTTAAATCACTCTATTATCATTCCCAGGGACTCTGAGGTGCCAGAACAGGCTGAAAATTTGGCAATAACCATTAATGACAAGTTTTGCGCGTATTTGGAAAATGACAAAATGATGACAAAGCTGTTAGCTTAAATCTATAAAAATAACGAAATTTTGAACTGTTGAGCTTTTGAAGAAACTTCATAATTTCATAATTGGTAAAAAAACAATCACTATGATTTAAAATACATTTGAAGCCTGATTCTGGAGAAAAAATGACGTAACGCAGGTTGACTATACTTCCCTCGCCTTTGAAATAACTTCTGGTACAATTTTCCATGTAGTGTAATAATAGCAAAAAGGTTTCGTTAGAGCCAGCAATGCACTATTTGGGCTTTTGATCAAAAAAATTTCCCTCAGATTGCAGCAATGGGCGTGTCCGTACACAGGAGCCTAATTTCTTTGGAGCTCTAGTGTAAAAGTGTTTGTCAACAATATTGATCATAATGGTTCTTGATACATACTTCTATACTATATATTATTATTACGTCACGTAATTAAATATCCTCATTGAATTACTCTCCAAGCATAATAATATATATATATATATATATATACAGGGTGACTTCGAAGTTGAGTCATTTATTTTAACAGTGAGTAGATCTGATCAAAAGAAATGTTTTTTTCCTTTACCATTTTTCTGGTAAAATTAAAGTAACAAAGTTATAGCCCTTTGGAAGTTTGAGTACCGCCCTGTCTCAATAATAATATCATGTACTCGTGTTTGGCAACAACGGATATAATCCGCCTTACCAGTTCATCGCATCGGAAACAAAAAAGCGAAAGAATTTGGAACGTTTTTGCAATTAAGTATTTTATTCAGTTCAGTTATACATACACTCAGTGTCTGTCGGTTAGCGTGTGAATAGTGTCTGTTGCGTGGCTCAAACGAAATAAAAAATGGCACATGTTTATGCGGATCGGTTTCCCAATCGAGTGCAACCAACCCCTCGTGCCTTTGTTAATGTAGTACAACGGGCTCGTGAATCAGGTGACTTAAGACCTCACAGGGGACCTCACGATCAAATACAGGTCCGCACTGAAATACTTGTCGGGAGGATACTTTATAAAACAAGGTAAACATTTTTTTTTAATTTTTTTTTATTTTTACACACATATTCTGGTTTATCTTCCTTCTACAATCATTATCTGAAAATTAATGACTCAACTTCAAAGTCACCCTGTATATATATATATATATATAGGTGAAAAATTAAAGCTTCCGCCTTTTGTTGGGTACTTCGACAAAATTTAAGCAAAGAGGACTCTTTATACTTTTTTTTAATTCTCTCTAGCTTTCAATGGACTTTGCCATCATCATCAGGAGCTGCAATTACAATGATAACAGTAGCAACAAAAGTGTAAAATGAATTTAAATTGGCTCAACTTACAGTAGTATGTGAGGATGTTGCTAATTGTTGTTTACGTATAGGATGAGGGAAACGTCCAGTAACATGGTGAGAGCTGGATAGATTGTACAATGGTCAAAATTATATAAAATATGACAAGAACAAGTTAAAAACAGATTAAAAATTATTTAAAAAACAGAGCATTACATCGTGAAGCCACTTGATGATTGCACAAATTAGTGGTCATGGAATAATGAGTGAGATGAAACCCTTTGACAGAAGGCCGAAGGATGTCAATGTCTGTGTTGAAAGATGGAACGAATTGTGGGCGTGTGCCAAACGTTGCCAAATCACTTCAGATGATGAGATTTTCAGAATTTTATGTAAGAATTTGTTAAACCGACCAGAGGCAGTTGAATAAACTATATTTTAATTAATGGGAATTTAAATTAACAATTATTAATAAATCGTGAGAAGAGAATTATTATATTTTGAGTGGAATGAAATTTACTGGTGGAATCGGCCAAAACACAGATTCTAATTATGGTTGTGAAGAGTCGAAATTTGGGGAGATATGTAAGTTCTCCAATTTTTCGCAGTTTAGCAAATATGAGTAAATGACACTCAGTTGTTTAACATCCGTCTTTTTGTTGATACAGTTGTTATTCATGAAGATGTGGGACATTTCCAGGAATAAACGTTTGGAAAGGTGTTTTTCTTTATCAAGAACTTTGATACTTGTGTAATTCATAGAATGCCCTGTTGTGTTAACATGAGATGCTAGAGCGCATCTTGCAGGATGAAGCCTAGCATCACTTTTGTGTGATGTAATCCTTCCTTTAAGAGATCTGGAGGTCTGACCTATGTATATTTGGTTGCAGTTGTTGCAATTGATGGAGTAGACTGTGTTGGTTAAGCCAAGCAGCGGGACTTTGTCTTTCATTTTTGAAAAAATGCAGTTTATAGTGAGGACGGATTTGCAAGCAATTCGAAAGTTCAAAGGACAGCACAATCTGATCAGCTTAGGGGTCAGTTCCTTGATATAGGGCAGGACAGCAAAACCAGGTCTGGACTCCGGGTTGGTGCTTGTACTGTTAGGATTGATGTTATTATTGGGAATTACATCAGTTCCGTTATTAGGGGTTGTGCGACTATTACCTGCATCACCAGAGTTCGGCAAAATATTTGAAGGTGAACTAAATAAGATCTTGTTAATCAGACACTTCGGATAACCATTATTGATGAACAGTTTTGATAGTTTACGTAAATTTGAGGTGTGGAAGGTATTATCTGAGATGCTGATTACCCTTGTTTTCATCTGTTTTACCAAATTGATTTTAATCCCTAGCTTATGGTATGACCTAAAATTGAGAAACCGACCTGAGGCCATAGGTTTCTGGTACCAGTCTACCAATAAACTGTTGCTGTTGGTGCGAATGAGTCTTGTGTCTAGAAAGGGGACAGACAGGTTCTCATCTTCTTTTTCAATGGTAAATTGGAGGGGTCATAGCTGTTGAATTCTCTGACAATACCATCCAGACCTATGGAAGGGAGGCATAAAATAATGTCATCTACGTATTTTTTTATGAAGAAGAGGTTATAGGGTAGTGTCGGAATAACAGTATCAAGCAGATCATCCATGACATATTCTGCCAAAATTGGTGACAGAACAGATCCCATAGGACAACCATGTGTTTGAGAATATATTTTGTTGTTGAAAGAGAAATAATTGTTATGAAAAAGGAATGTTATAATGTTGGTGAAAGATTCTAGAGATATGTTGCAGTGTTGACTTATCTCATTCCAGTGTTTATTATTAGTTCTTGTACATGCATCCAGATAGATGTTGCTGAATAGCGACACCACATCAAGACTGGCGATAATATGATCGGCTGGTATTGTCAATCTGTTGAACTGACGAGAGACTTCAAATGAGTCTTTGATGTAGTAATCATTATCTGCATGTGCTGATTTTAGTGTTGTCGATATTAATGAAGACAAAGCCTGGGTGGCTGAACCTATTGATGCAACTATAGGTCTTACTGAGAGTACAGGTTTGTGAATTTTCGGAAGTGCATAAAATTTGGGAGGGACAGAGTTATAAGTAGTCAAAGTTCTTTTTTGTTCTTGGGTTATTTGTCCAGTGCTGAGAAGTTCCTTAACAATGTCATTACTTTTCTTTTCCACTTTAAATGTGGGATCTCTATTAATTTCATGATATGATGGGTCATCATTGATGAGATTGTTGCAAAGATCTAAATAGTGTTGTTTAAGCATTATCACTGTAACATTGCCTTTGTCAGATCTTGTAACCATAAGTTCAGAATGTTGTTTTAGAAATGTTCTAGTTTTGTTTAAAAGGTTGTGATAAAAGGAATGTTTTTTATTAAGATTGTTATTATGATAATAGTTAGTGATGAGGTTAGTGGAACGAGTTGTGAAAATGTTTCTTTCAGTGTCATCACTTATGGAGGATGCTATTGTGTCTACATCCGCTAGGATTGATCTAATTGGAATGTCATTGTTAACAATCGGCTCTACACTGAACTTAGGCCCTAAGGAAAGAAATTTTAATATGTCATGAGGGATGTCAACGTTACTGAGATTTTTTATCCAATTTTGTTGAGTGTTGAGGAAAGTTTTTCTGGTGTCATTCAACAATCTGTCAAACTTACGAGTGTTAGAGTTTTTTATGTTATGAAAGATTTTATTGTAATGTCTGAGTTGTCTATATTTGAAATTATCAAAAATTAGGGGAGAAGTGGAAGAAATTATGTCACTTTGGAGTGAATTGAGTATGGAATGAAGTTTTTTCAACCGACACTACCCTATAACCTCTTCTTCATAAAAAAATACGTAGATGACATTATTTTATGCCTCCCTTCCATAGGTCTGGATGGTATTGTCAGAGAATTCAACAGCTATGACCCCTACATCCAATTTACCATTGAAAAAGAAGATGAGAACCTGTCTGTCCCCTTTCTCTTCACAAGACTCATTCGCACCAACAACAACAGTTTATTGGTAGACTGGAACCAGAAACCTATGGCCTCAGGTCGGTTTCTCAATTTTAGGTCATACCATAAGCTAGGGATTAAAATCAATTTGGTAAAACAGATGAAAACAAGGGTAATCAGCATCTCAGATAATACCTTCCACACCTCAAATTTACGTAAACTATCAAAACTGTTCATCAATAATGGTTATCCGAAGTGTCTGATTAACAAGATCTTATTTAGTTCACCTTCCAATATTTTGCCGAACTCTGGTGATGCAGGTAATAGTCGCACAACCCCTAATAACGGAACTGATGTAATTCCCAATAATAACATCAATCCTAACAGTACAAGCACCAACCCAGACTCCAGACCTGGTTTTGCTGACCTGCCCTATATCAAGGAACTGACCCCTAAGCTGATCAGATTGTGCAGTCCTTTGAACTTTCGAATTGCTTGCAAATCCGTCCTCACTATAAACTGCATTTTTTCAAAAATGAAAGACAAAGTCCCGCTGCTTGGCTTAACCAACACAGTCTACTCCATCAATTGCAACAACTGCAACCAAATATACATAGGTCAGACCTCCAGATCTCTTAAAGGAAGGATTACATCACACAAAAGTGATGCTAGGCTTCATCCTGAAAGATGCGCTCTAGCATCTCATGTTAACACAACAGGGCATTCTATGAATTACACAAGTATCAAAGTTCTTGATAAAGAAAAACACCTTTCCAAACGTTTATTCCTGGAAATGTCCCACATCTTCATGAATAACAACTGTATCAACAAAAAGACGGATGTTAAACAACTGAGTATCATTTACTCATATTTGCTAAACTGCGAAAAATTGGAGAACTTACATATCTCCCCAAATTTCGACTCTTCACAACCATAATTAGAATCTGTGTTTTGGCCGATTCCACCAGTAAATTTCATTCCACTCAAAATATAATAATTCTCTTCTCACGATTTATTAATAATTGTTAATTTAAATTCCCATTAATTAAAATATAGTTTATTCAACTGCCTCTGGTCGGTTTAACAAATTCTTACATAAAATTCTGAAAATCTCATCATCTGAAGTGATTTGGCAACGTTTGGCACACGACCACAATTCGTTCCATCTTTCAACACAGACATTGACATCCTTCGGCCTTCTGTCAAAGGGTTTCATCTCAATCATTATTCCATGACCACTAATTTGTGCAATCATCAAGTGGCTTCACGATGTAATGCTCTAATGTTTTTTAAATAATTTTTAATCTGTTTTTAACTTGTTCTTGTCATATTTTATATAATTTTGACCATTGTACAATCTATCCAGCTCTCACCATGTTACTGGACGTTTCCCTCATCCTATACGTAAACAACAATTAGCAACATCCTCACATACTACTGTAAGTTGAGTCAATTTAAATTCATTTTACACTTTTGTTGCTACTGTTATCATTGTAATTGCAGCTCCTGATGATGATGGCAAAGTCCATTGAAAGCTAGAGAGAATTAAAAAAAGTATAAAGAGTCCTCTTTGCTTAAATTTTGTCGAAGTACCCAACAAAAGGCGGAAGCTTTAATTTTTCACCTAACTGGTCTAGACGACAATGACCACGTCTCAAAATATATATATATATATATAATATCGCGCTTACCTCGCATGTCGCCACGCCGCGCCGCTTGCTATTAAGCAAGCTTTTATACGTCACTTGAATCGAGATGCAATGCAAAAATACTTAAACACATAAACAAAATAATAACATACCAAAAAAATACAGTTCATAAGAATTGACTGCACGAGACAAATGCAGATAGTATTGTGAGAGTTTAAAATTTGAAACAAAAATAGTAGAAAATAGTCAACCAAAAAAAAGCACATGAACACAAGAAAAACTGAACTAAATGGACTCCAGTAGCTGACTTTTAATTAATTTCTTAAAAGAAGCAACCTGTTTGGATCGATAGCCACTGTTGACTGCATTGTAATGCTTAATAGCATTATAGGTGTAACTTGTGAGGAGGCATGTTAAAATTAGCATTAAATTTAAAAGCTCTAGTAACAAAACTACCACGGTGAATTAATTTGCTAGCGAGGTAAGCTGGTCTGTTTGATAATAGAACTTTCTGCGTGAAGACGGTCAAAAGATATAAAAATAACTTATCAATTCGCAACCAGTTGAGTTCTTTGATTTTATCTGAGACGCGACTAAACTTGCGGAATCCAAAAATAAACCTACAACAGCTGTTCTGAATTTTCTGGAGTTTCCTTTTGTGGACGGAGTCTAAACATGGATAATAAAGAACAAGAGAGTAAGAAATGGCAGACAACACAAGACTTTCAGCCAGCTGTTTTCGGGTTTTAAAATTCAGGATGAATCGATTAGAATAGAGGAGTTTCAAACGCATATACGTTACTCTAGATAAGAAAGAGACATGCCGATCGAATCTCATATTTGAGTCAAGGGTAACACCGAGATTCTTGGCGTAATCCATAAAAGAGATGAGTGTCTCATCCAAAACAACACAAATCCTATGCTTCATTTCACGGTAGGAGTTCTTCGAACAGTACAACATTGCAGTAGTTTTATTAGGATTGCTGTTCAAGCAGTGTTTGTTACAGTAATTACTGATGTTAGCCAAATTTAAATTAACTTTAAAAGAAACTTCATCAACCTTTGATGCATCGAAAGCAAACACTAACTATCATCTGCATAAGTTTGCATACTACAGTGGACTAAACAGTCTTGCAGAGCGATCGTATAAATCAGATATAGTAAGGGACCTAATACTGAGCCCTGTGGAACTCCCGTAGGAACTGGCTCAGAGGAAGAAATTCCCTGATCAGTTTTCACTGTTTGTTGACGATTTAGCAAGTATGACTCAAAGAACCTTAGAACTGTATCTGACATTCCATAATGAGATAACTTACTCAGTAGTATCTGGTGATTGACCATATCAAAGGATTTCGAGAAATCTAACAGTACCAAGACGGTGTTGATGTGATTATCTAAATTGTGAATGATGGAATCAGTAAGATGTAATAAAGACGAAGTAGTGCTGCAACCAGCTCTGAAACCTGACTGATGTAGAGGTGAGGTGAGTGATTCTGTTCGAAAAACTCCACTAGTTGTGAGTAGACAGCTCTTTCGAGTATTTTTGATAGAAAGCATAATAAGGTAATTGGCCTGAGATCCGAATATTGTTCTGGATGATTAGTTTTAGCTATTGGAATAATAATACCATTTTTCCAACTGGCAGGAAAGTAACCTGTTTCGAGACAGACATTAATAATGTGAGTTATATGGTCTATGGTATCAGGCAAACATAAGCAAACCATATTTAAAGTTAGACCATCAGAGCCACATGCCGTAGACTTAATGTGAGAGATTATATTGACGATGTCTTGCTGAGTAAGGAGTTTAAAAGCAAACAGAGGTGAATCCGGTGTATGGCGTCTATCGCTATAAGAGTTAGAGACACTATCAATCAAATTTGTATCAGCTGCAGCTGTCTGGAAAATTGAAAGAAAATAATTATTTAAAATGTTAGGCTCAAGGAGACTCGGAGGTATCGCAACATGTTTCTGGGCTACCACATTCATCCTCCTCAGGTGTTTCCAAGCATGACTAGAGTTAAGATTCCCGAAACGTGATATATATGCTTTTTTCTCTCTTCTAAGCGACGCAAGGGCATAATTTCTCAAATCTTTGTAGCTGGCCCAATTCTGATCAGATCTGTTATGCTGATAGACAGCGAATGCCTCGTCTCTGAGTTGAAAAATCATTTTCAAGTTAGGAGTGAGCCAGGGCGCAGCATGTTTGTGACACGTACTGTACGTAGCGGAGCGTAGAGATCGAATAGATAAATAAGACGGCCAGTAAAAATAGAGACTTCAATATCCACTTCATTCACGAAATAAATGTCATTAAGCTGCATTGATGCAATCTGCGTCTTAAAACTTTGAATATCAATGCTATTAAGATTTCTATATGTTACAAATTTAGGCTCTATTTTATTATAACAAACAGAAATATCACAGTATGTGAGCCGATGATCACTAATTGAGTCTGCATTGAGTTTCCCTGACCTTTTGACGATAGTATTGTCACTAACAGAAATTGGATCAAGTAATGTGGAACTGAAGGCTGTAACACGTGTAGGCTCATCAATGAATTGAATGAAATTGAATGAATCAAAACAGCTGCTGAGGATATTGTTATGAGCAAGCAAGTCGACATTCATATCGCACAAAAATATAATGTTGTCATATTGGGGAGTGAAAAACGAGAAGATTTTCTAAACACTGGATGGCTTGAGGTATAGAGCAATGTGGTGGCCTATATATAACAACAATTAACATACTGGACCCGCGCAGTTTAAATTTATAGCATAACATTTCAAGAGGATTTATAAAGTCATCGAGCTCAACTGGGATAAGATTAGTGCTAATATCTAATTTAACATAGAGGACCGATGCCACCCCCTCTGCTCCCACGGTCCTTACGGAAGAAATTATACCCTAGTATATTGGCTACAGTGCTGTCGATACTGGAATGCAGCCATGTTTCAGTGACTGCTACAACATCAAACTTATATTGAACAAGAGAAGCAAAATCATTAAAGTGAGCTGTTAGAGAACGCACATTTAAGTGACAGAGTTTCAAGACACTTTTTATTGTGTTAGACATAATCCACCCTTTCTTTTAGAGTTTGAACATAATTGAGAAACACAGGACAGTTTGGAAAATTAGCCGAATGATCAACTGGTAGAATCTTCTTGTATACCTTGTTATGCTTCAGGCAATTTACGCATTGTAGGGCGCTCGAGTTACACTCCTTGATTTTATGATTTGGCGTACACCTTGGGGAGGACAGATCAGCTTTACAAGATGCTTCAGAATGGCCAAACGAACAGCACTTCAAACACTTTAATATGCGAAAGTGATCAGAGATAGGTGACTTTTTCCAACCAATATATAAAAACCCCGTCTTTAATAATTCCGATCTTAGAATACGATGTTGATTCCGCGGGAGGATTTGAGCTTAGTGACAAACTTAAGTAGAGAACCATCAATGTTGTTGAGAGAAGCTATGTTCGAAATCAAATCATCAGGATTGTCAAGACCATCCAAATTAATGTTTCTTATAAGCAGGCGTGGATTCAGCTTCTTAGCTTCAGATATTGAATATTTAGAACCCAATTTATTGCAAAGGTTATCTTTCAGTGTGCTCAGGGAACTGCCATCTTTGCAGTCCACAGCAATACCATTACGATTTTTTCGAGTATTATTGATGCAAACATTAAGGCTGGCTGGATTAACAGAAGACTTTACTTCACTGAGAATTGAGTTCACATCTGCCCTTAATCAGTAGGGTCCAAGAAATTACTTTAGTTCTCTTCACTACATCGCTGTACTTGCTCGGTCCAGGAATGATAGCGGATTGGTCCATGCTAACAGAAGTCGAAGAAATCTTCTCATGAGACTCAATGACAGATTTTTGAAGGGACACTGTGTACTGCAAGTCATCAAGATGGTTCTTAGTTATACTAATTTCACGATTCAATTGATCAGTTTCCCTCTGCATAGATTCAATACTGATTCTAGTAAGAGACGCTTTTGATTGCATTACAATTTTGCAATCGCTGCATACCCAGTGGATGTTATCACAATCTGAAAATATTTTAAGCCTTTAAAGGAAACACAATGGCAGTGGAATTTACCGCTACATAAGCTGCATTTGACAAGTTTGGTTTTAACAATGAAATTGTCCTCGTAGAAGTTACAGACATATACATCAGGTGCCATGACAATTGCATGGACCTAATATGCCTGAATTATCTGTTGGGAAAACAAATGAAGAATGTGTTTTTTGCTCAGCTAAGTACAAAAATACATGTACAAAACTGAATCTACGTGTTAGGCGATTAAGAGTCTTACCGCACAGGTAATAAGGAAAAAGAATCCTGCAAGGTGCTACAGCAGAGACTCAAAAAATTTTCACGGATGTTCAACCCTAGAAATTTAAACTAACATCAACCCGCTAGTCGGTGTGATGTATACTCATGAACGATCATAAGTATCGTCTTTAGCCTTTTTATTCTCCGCCACTGCACCGTTTTTCAAAAAGTTTTTTCGTCCTTAGCATGGTATTAACTTGGTGTGAAACTTTCAGCTAAGTCGAGGCAGTACTATCCAAGTTATAGGTAAGCCAACGATTAGCAGACATACAGACAGTCCGACGGAAATGACATGGTTTTTCGTGATGAACGATCTGTGGGGAGCAACGAATAATAAATTAGAACGAGACAAATCTATATGTTAACATTGCCTGCTTTGTCTACCAATGCCTACCAAAGTGACAGAGTTGTAGCAATACATTATCTAAGAAGTACCATGTCTTAAAATCGTCTAACACCAGAATTATTTGCACTCTCATTTTTAAAAAATTATTCTCAATATACGAATTTAATGACAGAACTGTAAAAAAATGACTTAAGTTAAGTGCACTTTGATCCTTACTGCAGACTATGAGAATTAGGAGACAAACAAATCCTTGACTGGCTTCTTCTACCTAGTCTGAATTCGTTGGTAAGAAATAGCACCTTGTCGTACTTCTTAAGTGTAGCTTTCCTGGAATGGATAACTCTAGGGTGTTAGATAAAAAGGTCAAAGAAAAAAAATTAACATTATAAGTTTACGAGCTAAGATGTCAGGTATTTATTGAATGTGCCTGCTATGTGCCCTAGATTTTTCTCAGCCTACCTCTTCAGTTGAATAGAACATTCAATTTATATGGGTTGTTGAACTGTCATGGAATGTGTTTATTCGAAAACTTGGGACACTCCTCACTGATTATTACGTCTCCTACATTGTATACAACGCCAATTGATGCAGATTCAGTTCAGTTGTTAGCATAGCCAAGGTGACATTTACCGCTACAAAATTGATTGCAAACATAATAACGTCTTTGTTGTTATTGATACTGGTCAACTAATTCTACGTCAGCTATTTTTTATATCCAAATTAAACTGTGTGGTGCGATGAGTTTAGCGCCACTTTTTTAATTCGAAAAATGGAAGTTGATTAATTATGGCGCTTCTAAAAGGGTAATATTTTTGCTGCATAATTAAGCTGGAATAAACAAGCCAGCAATTTACGGCAATACTTTTAGTATGGCCCGCAAAATTGTTACGTAAAATGTGATGTCAACTTGTGCACTAGGTAGCCGCTAGTTTTCGCGCCTACTGCCTATATAATGTCAATATCGCATCACGTTTGACATTTCTAACCCATTTTCATCAATTACTGTTATATTCTTAATGCGTATCGCACATATGGCTTTATTATCAGAAATTGTAGAAATTTCAATATCAAAACGCTTATTAAGTTATTTTCAGTGCTTGTTGTAAGTAAATTAGAATACAGAGCCCTATTTATGAACTCTGCAAAAATAATGTTTGAAAAAGCGCAAAAGAAATTTCTAAAATATCTATGCTGTATTAGTGATGGTGTCTATCCTTCAAGAGGATATAACTACTCATCATTATTGAATAGATTTGGTGTCCCTTCTTTGGAGAAGCGCAGAGAGCAGGCGTCGATCGTATTTTTATAGAAATTACTGCATGGTAACATCGACTGTCCTGTTTTGCTGTCGCTAATTAATTTCCTGGTACCTAGATTTACATCTAAATATAACGCTTCCCCTTTTTGCAAGAGGGCACAGACAAATCTTCTATATAAAGCACCAATAAACTTTGTGTGCAATAATGCGAATAGGATTGGGATTTTTTCTGATATCTTCTGTTGTGGATATCAGGAATTACGAAGTGCTCTACGCTCACATCTTTGACTATTTTCCCCCTTTCTCTAGACGATTTCGTTTATTATATATTTATTTGTGAACATTAGGCGGCCCCTAGACGATCAATATTATCGTCAATACATTGCACAATACCTTATATTGTATAATAATATTGACCGTCTGTAGATCACATTGAAATATTGCGCAATATATTGGGTGAATCAACACGACTTTCATTTTTATTGTGCAATCTAGTAAATATTGCGTTGCCTATGGGCAATATTATTAATACTGATTCAATTCTGTCCTACCACACATTGTGCTGCGGTAAAGGATGGTGCCAAAGGGAGAAGACGATGAAAGAAAGTTTATCTTGGAATGTATCGATGTGTATCGGTCCTTACCAGCTCTTTGGAATGTCAAGAGTAAAGACTTCAGCAAAATTAAGGAAAAAAATCACATTATCCATGGAAACAAAAGACAAACAGTGGGCTAGTTCCATATTGCCACTAAGGGTACAGATTTGAGGTAAAAACTAATAGCAATCAGAACAGCATAAATCAGTTTCAAGCGTAATAGAGAAAAACAACTATAATAACAACATAAATAAACAGCTATCACTACTCAAGACATAATCTACAAAAACTGCTCGAAAATTTCTCCATCATGTTGAATACACAGCCGTAGTCTTTGGATAAATGACCGTTGCACAGCCGTCAGCATGTGTTCCCTTATGTTCAGAAAAGCATCCTTAATTCTTTCTTTCATATTTTCCAGGGTAGATGGTGGATATCTATAAACCTCTTGCTTAACGTAGCCCCATAGAAAGAAGTCCATCGGTGTCATATCTGGTGATCTAGGAGGCCAAGATATAGGCCCTTCACGATCGATCCAACGATTGTTCCTCCAGGTGTCCAAATAGTTACGTACACGATTATGATCATCATCTTAGAAGTGCATATGCATCCGAGTTTGCAGGTTGACATCCTCCAAAATCAAATCTGTACTCTTAGTGGCAACATGGAACTAGCCCACTGTTTCTCCTTCGTTTCAATGGGTGATGTGATTATTTTCCTTAATTTTGGTGTGTTGTTCTATTAAAAGCTTAATAACTCAAAATCTAGTGATTTTATCTGAGTCAAACCTCATACCAAAAAAAGCTTATAAAAAATTGAATCCAAACTTGCACAAATATACAGGGTGATGCATTTGAAATTTTTGAGAAAAAGTACAGTTCGCGTTTTTGACCACCCTGTATGAGCAAAAATTAAAATACGAAAAAGTAGCAAATAAGATAAAAGCTGAGGTGTGTAAGTTTTTTTTGATACAAAATTCAGCACTCAGTATTTCAAAATAGTGGACTGAGGGGATGCTGAAGTGGGGGGTTTTTCTAGACAAAACACCTTATATCTCAGTAGCTAATTACCAAAACCCCATAGTATGTCATATCAATTTTCTTTTTTTGAATTGGTTTATTCAAATATGCAATAAAATTTTAGGCATTCCATTTGAAAAATCACAACTTTGCTATGTAGGTCGAAATTCTGACACCCTGTATAATGGCCAATGTTCTACAAATGTGCCCTCAAATGTCATGTATAATATCCCATAAATAGATTTTCCCAAAATGTATTTGTTTATGAGTAATATTCCGTCGACACATGGATGAGCCACCCAGTATATCCTTTTTTCCTAATATCTGTTAATCACATTCATAGCTCCTTTTCTCTCAACTTGAAGCGCCTTTCTCTTTTTATGTGTTTGACGCACTTTATGGCATACAGACTGTGTAAATTAAACCATTGTACTACGTATTGCTCTCTAAATGGTACTTGTTGGGCAATAAATGCTTTATTATTATTATTATTATATAACTGATATAGTGGCGATATACAGGTATATAGTGGGACCATCTCCTGCAATATAATCATGATGGCTGGAGCTAGATATCGCCAAATATTACTTAAAAGTTCTATAAGGAAAATTAATTTAACAGTCAACGGCAAGAATCCACCTACCATACAGCCAGAATCGACCGTCATCTAGCGGTCACGTGGTGACTGGGCTATTAAGCGTGAGCAGTTCCAAATAATAAGTGGCTACGCACTTTCCGCAGTGGTCGATTCTGACGTGATAGATGGAGCTTTCGGATGACTTATTTCGATAGAGCGTAGCGCCGGTATAGAGGATAGTTGCGATGTTTTAGTTCATTTGTCCAGAGACAAGAGATCAAGCCTAGACCATGCTGATGAGTAGCCAAGGAGCATGCAACAGCTATCAATGGCTGGCTGCCTCTTTGGTCGGACAAACGAAAGCATCATGTTTAGAAAATTAATTTCTTAACTAAAGCGGTTTATCAGCAGTTTACCGCGTAGATTTGAGTTGCATATCATGTGTTTCATGTATTTATAAAGAATTGCTCTTCATAGTACTATTCAAACTTACTGTGATGAATTCTTTTTGCAGAAACTGCGTTCTATGAAGTGTTCTAGATGAATTACTCAGCACCTCCGTATATGCCAGTAAGTAATATTTCAGTTTATTAAAGTACCTTATTTTAAGCGCATGTATTCCTGGTACTAGGCACATTTTTGAGGATGTATAGTAGCTACCATATGTTCATATACATCATGATTCATAATCACGAAGACTAGAGATAGGAGGCTAAGCTGTGTAAAGCGCCGTTTTACACGATCAGTTCAGTTCTCATTTTAGTTTCAGTTTCCGTGCTCTTTTATTTCAGTACGCAAAGAGCTACATTTTTACACGAACCGGTTTAGTCGTCTAAGTTGTCTATTCAGTTCCGAGTTCGTGTTCTTTTTGTCGCGGGATAGCGTCAATTTTATATGAGAACTGACTACGTGATTAAAAGCATGAAGCGTTGTTCTTTACACATAGGAATTCTAGAACTGAAATGAAACAAAATAGGTCTACCGCTCCCGTCAGTTGTGAGTCTCCGTTTTAGTTTTCCTATCAGTTATTACTTTTTACACATAGGAAAAGCGGACAGTTCCACTGAAGCTGAAACTGAAATGAGAACTGAACTGATCGTGTAAAAGGCGCTTAAGGGATACACTTATTCATATGAAGCTAATCCTGTCGTCCGCCGGCGCGCATGACGTCATGCGGAGAGTGATTATCATTTGGGTTGATATGGATAACGTGCATACTTTCACCTACAGGCCAAACGACTGGACGGATTTTCACATATGAAGTGTGGTTGGATTCGTCTTAGCGGTGCGAGTGACACTAGATACGTTAAAATTTTATACAAAACAAAATGGCGGATTTCAATAAAAGATTTCAACCGTGTAATTCATATTTCATAGGCTACACCTCAAACGGCTTGATAGTTTTTCACAAATGTGTCGTTGGTGCGGTGCGAGTGACACAATCTACATTAAAATTGTATACAAAACAAAATGGCGGATTTAAATAAAAGCCTAAACGGCTTTCTAGCTCCACAATAGAGCGTGTATCGTCACTTTACTGTAAAAACAAGATTTTTCTACATTGCCTATATTTAAGTATGTTCTGTGGAGCAGGATTAACATGCTCATGACGTTAATACTGCACTACATTTATTCATCCTTATTTCACAGAACATTCTAAGTAATAACTACATGCGAGTGTGAAAATGTACGCAACTCGAAAACTAGAAAAATGGAGTTATCTTTTTGCAGTAAGCTGGCGATATAACAATAAATGGAAATGACTTAGTCTAAGCCACAATTTTTCTCCATTTCCTTTCACGATTATTCTTTCAAAGTTATATTCAGTTCTTTGATCCGGAAGAACATCCTTGACCTGAAAATTAAATAAAAAACTTTTTCAGGGCAGTCAATGTTGCTGCTCTTCAACAGAAGTTCACCTATAAAATTTTGCTTTTCTGTCACTATTCCGTCCCCATTGAATGTCGTAACCACCTTATTAAGCTTCTCAATTTGATTCATGAAAGCTGTGGAAGGTTTTGATAATCCACTCACTAAGATGGTCTATCCAGGAGTAAGTTTCATTTGAGGAACTTTTCAACTCCTCATCCTGCAATTTATGGCAAACAAACCCAGCCAAATTTTTCAGCCCATCATACTCGAGCTCATCCATTTCTTCCACTAAAACTTCCTCGTTATAGTCAGCTGATACTTCAGGTGCATTCAGTTTATTCGTTAATGATGCGGTTAGTGGAATGTCCGGAGTATCCTCTTCCTCTACGCTGCAATACTGTGAGTGTGTGCCTTCGTTCCGCCCCAAAATATATGACCTTATTCTATACTTAAACTCTAGGGGATAAGTTGAACCCTTTGCCTTTTTTCGTAAGCACTTTTGCGCTTTTCCCCATCAACAGATGTAGATGGTCCAGGTGATGATAGAGACTTGGGTAAATTTCCCATAGGAATGGCATCATCTTTTAGGGGTGTAACCCAAAAAGGTATGTTTTAAATTGACCTTATAGGCACTTTTACAAAAATGCTTCGAGCAAACCCTAGCGCTTCTTACATTGAGTTTGTCTTTTCTTTTTGTAAGATGTAGCCATTTTTTGCTAAGGTCGCTGGTAACCACGAGCCGACAACTCTCCGGGTGACGTCACGAAGCTCCACCGACATGCGCAATATCCTATCTTCAGTGTATGTGTATCGTGACGTAGAATATAGCGTAGAGTGTATGCTTTGTGGTTACGGTTACGATGACAGCAACAGAGAGGAGAGAGATGCTACCTGCGTTGAACCTGAAGTTCATTTTCTGCACAGTTTATATACAAGAGAGATGCCATAAATATGCACAAAATCTGGAATTCATTTCCTGAGCAGTGTACTTACTTGTACCCCGCCTTCTTCACCCCCACTCTATGAGTTTAACTTAATACCTCTTGTCTTCGTGCTTATAATCATTAACTACATTTACTACGGTTCAGTTAGGGGTGCATGCTTTGCTACGAGTATCTTGAGTCATCATCTTTATCATTTCCGAAGCAGTGACGTTTTATTCAGGTACGTAAAAAATACAGCAGAGAGAATACAGGTTTGCCTGTAATGGTCATTTTATATAGGAGTAAAATCGATCCAATTTGTAATTCAAGTAGGATGATGCGTGTACGCGACGTGGAAGAAATGATATATTTCTTGTGAAATTTATGAAATGAGCCAGTCATAACACATTAATGTCATTCTCGAGAGTCTGCCTGGCCTTATTCTTACTGAAATAATGTTTTTACACTGTATCCGTGTGTGCGGACTATACAGGGTATTTAATAATATGTGAGCAGTATATTGCATTCGTATCCCCTGGCTTGTATGAGCTGTGATTGATGTTTCAATGTAGTTTATTAAACAACAATGATTTTTTAGAAAGACAGTGGTTTAATGTAACATCTGATAATTCTGATAATTATCACGTGGTTGTCTGGCTGATAAATCCTCATGTTTGGTTGGACATCTCTTTATGTACATCTCTTTATGTACCTCAAAAAATAGAGGATCATGTCCAGCACAAACTAGAGCCTCTGAGATCCGTCTGTCGAGAAGTTTCAGCGGCTAACGTATGGAGAAATCTATGATATGTGAAATATATCTATTAGGTGCGGAATATTACCAATGTTGGGAGCGTATAAATGTGTTAAAATAAAAAAATTGAGAGAAACTCTTCTCACCCTCAACAGGTTTTTATACCTCTAAAAGTTTTTTCAAAAATGATAAGGATCCTCTGAAACGTCAAAAAAATTTTTTGTCAGTTTTAATTTTGGCCTTCTTCTCTGCCGCCACTGGACTGATTTTAAAAGAAACTACAAAGCTTTTGCGTCCCTGACTTAGTAGTAACATTGTGTAAAAAAATCATCGATATCGGAGCAGTGCTTCTCAAGTTATAGGCCGTTATAAGATTAGCAGACAGACCGACAGACAGGCCGTGATGTACATATAACATCCAAAAAACTCTCATTTTCAAAAACTTTTGCGATTAAAATACTTCCCCGCGAGTAGGCGTGGGAGGTAAAAGGCAGTTGAGGTGGCCGAAACGTTAGTAAACTTTCAGTACAACATCTGTTGTGTCATCTGACGGCCAGCAAATCTTTATATTTTTAAGGCAAAGAAAGAGAACTGTGCTTTTCAGAATCTTCAATAGTTGCTCAGTAGCTCCGTGCAGCTTTTTATAGATGATCTTTGGAAGTATGTATACAGGTTGACCTTAAACTTGGGACTATCCTTTATACACTGTATAGCTATGTAATAATAACCAATTTTTCCCAGTAACACGTTTTACCAAAGCTTCAAGATAACGGAGCTGTTAAGTTCGTACGACGTGCCTGAGTATCCAAATCTGACCGGAGTACGCTAGTTTATATCGTGCAAAGGCCGTCTAGGTGGACATAGTAGAAGAGCTAGACCGCCCCAAATATTGCAATTGATTAAGAAGTGTCTCTGAATAGAACGATGACACCTTCAACAGTGTTCAGTTTCCATAACGCCCTGTATAAAATGTCTTCGAGTACGATTTTATCATGTTTTTCACCAGATTCGTTCTTGATTTGTTCATATAAGTGGCATAAATAAGTGCAAACTGTCAGTCACTCTCGAATTTTCTATATCTTTGAGGATTCCCTTCACATGCATGCAGATAATCACATGAACCTGTAGGAAGGTTTCCCATGACAGAACTAGCAACATTGGTAGTATTACTATTATTATTATTAGGTGTTGAACACGGAAAATATTTTAGTTCCACGTTTATCTTTTCAAACGAACTTAAAATAATGTTTCAAGAACTGATTTAAAAGTGATACCAAACGAACAAAAATATTTATATACAAATAAGAAACAGTACCCTTGCTGGAGATACGATGTAATCAATACCAAGTCGAGTTAGCCTATTGAATTACCGAAAGGTTTTTGTGTGGTTTTACTGGTTTATTGATCATGTCTCGACAATTAACCTACCCAAGCTACAGGATATCTTTGTAGCTAAAGCTTCGATACATTCAAGATCTTATAATAATTCATACTTGCCGCTTGCAATTGGCAAAATGTGGTTGATGTCTTGTCCGTTGGCGAGTTTTCGAGTAAAATTTCGAAAATGGGACATTATGTTTTTCATATCTGTCTATCTGTCTGTTCGCTAATCCTTGGCTAGTCTGTCACTTGGAAAGTATCGCTCGAATCTTAGGAAAATTTTTACTCAAGGTCATTAGTATGCCAAGGATGAAAAAAATAAAAAATAAAAATCCCTTGTTTAGTTCGTTTTTGATGTTTCAGCGGCTCGGAGAAAAATTAGTGGGGACTAAACTTTGGGATTTGGGGGTCGTAGGGGCTGGGGAAGGGTACATCTTAATTTTTTGGCATTACTATATTCATACGCTTCCAGACCCGGTTATTCTACGCACCTATAAAACCTATTCCACAGATCATAGATTTTCCCTTATATAGTTGTAGTCACCGTTCTTGGCGGGTCAAAGTAAGACTACCAGTATCCCTTTATATATATCTCCATCTCCCTCATACATACACATGCAACCTACCCCTGTGTGTGAACGTTTGTTCGGTAAGCTCAAAGGCATACGTTTTTTAGTTGAAAACTTTGTCGTTACGTATGTGTGCCCTTCAATCATATTTGCCAGAGTGACAACTTATTTGACATCGGCGTGCAATTTGAGTTGTCCTGTTCTTAATCTTCAATATAAAATTGTACAATGCCCGGAAATACGATCAATTGAGAAAGCCGACAGCTCGTGATGAATTTACTAGAGTATCTCCAGGAAGAGATCGAAAACAGCGGTCGCCTGTCTCGCCCTCCATGCGTACTGGAGAGAGTAGCAGATGCGTTGAAGATTAGTCTGCGCAGTAACACCTGGAGAAACTCACAAAATCAAAAAATGCAAGTCCGATGATGTAAGTGATGCCGTCAAAACAGAAATTAGGAATACTTTCTACGATATGAGAAGTAACGGACAACAGATCCGCCCATGGTACGGAGACTCGATCTGTTTACTTATTTCATAACCGCCAAGAACGGTGACTACAACTGTACCTGCGTAGCAGTCTCACCAATGAATGCCTGTGTTATGTATGGGTGGTGGCCGCTCGGGTGCTGTGCCCGGCGAATGGCGAGCGGCGAAGTTAGTCATAGCATCGTTGTCAGGCACTGTCGGCGGAGTAGGGCGATATTTCTACGAGCCTGTTTGACCGATTTGATCCGTTTAATTTTTTTTATGTTTCATGAACTTAATGACAGCATTACCTGGGTAGTGAAGACTCAACCTGATTTTGTTAGTTTCATTTATTTACTTTTTGCCTACTTATTTTATTAAATATTAATTATATTGTTACTTTTGACAGCCAGTGACACGCTTGTCGCCTATTGCTACGGGTGTGTTCTGTATGAAGTTCCGTGATTCCACGGGACAAATTATCAACCTGTCGAACTGTCTGTCGAAATTGGCAACAATGAAAGAAATTACCAAGTTCAGATTGGAACGTTATATATTGCCTGAAAAGACAACGCCGTATGCTATGTACAAGGATCTCACGAAAAGAGAGGTCGGCTACCTTATGTGTTACTTCCTAGGACTACACTTGCATTCAGATATACTATGTCTCATTTTACACAATTTGCTGGGCAAGGTGATGTGTTACGAAAAAGGGGGGGCCCCAGATATGTCTATGGTAAGTAGACGCACTGAAAGGTGAAACATATACAGAGTGATCTCAACCTAATGGATAATGTTACAGGGAACAAATCGGGTACTCTATGTGTAATCTGTCCCAGAGACCTGAAGTTTTACATAAATAAACCTTACAGCCTAATCTGACCTGCAATCTCTGGAATCACCTGTTGGAGGTCACCTGGTGGTGTGAACCAGCTCTCATATGGTAACATGTAGGCATGCAGTAGGAAGCAAAAGACGTTGAAGTGAAGAAGAAACAGAGAAAATGAAGAAAACGAAAAAGGCCTAGGGTGTAGGGTGGCCTTTAATGTAGAGAGAAATCTCCCAATATTAATAATCCCACAATACTAGTGGTGCGCCTATAGCAATTGGAATTGTGAAGATTTCTCTTTTCTCCCATATCCGCCCTTGCGTAACAGATACCGGAAAGTTGCAATGGCGAACCGTTTTTTTTACTTGTTGCACGCGTCTCGCGCCTGACATTTCCACGCCAGTTGACATGCTATCATTCTCACCTTTGACAGTGACAGCCAACTTGACATCTGCCCGCAAACTTCATTGCTATTAAGGTTATAAAATTGTAAACAATGACTAGGGTGGCTTCAGGGGTACTAATTTAAAAAAGGGGACAAGTAATTTGACTTCAATAGTGTGAGTTAGGTATCTGCTACTTATTAAGTTTTGTTTCAGACTCGTTAGGGCAGGTCCACCAGAAGGGAGCGGATCAACAGGTGAAAACAGGAATTAAAATGCTATGTACAATGTATATACCCCTATACACAATAAATTTTAGCAAGAGTATGAGATCCATATATTCTTATCTATCTATATCGTATCTTATGAACTAGCAACCGAGTAAGTAGTAGAGAACCTTCTAATTCGTAAAATCTATGCAACTATAACCTACAACAAAAAAGAGGGCGTAACAATATGTGGAATATTTCTTTCCGAATAACCCCATTCCAACTTGCAACTGCTGTTGAGTCTGTTCATTCTCACACGAGTCTAATAAATTTTTAATAAAATTTACAGCAGCAGTTGTACACACTGTCTGGCTTCATAGATAAAGAATGCAGTGCTTAAAATCCCATTACGCTTCTCAACTGGTGCATGCGAGGGAAGGCGCCATATAATGCGCAACATCCTCCTTAGTGGCGTTAACTATTAAAAATACAGTTACTGCAATCATTCTTCGTTTTTTTAAAGAGAATCGCAAAATATCTTCGTACAGATGATCTTGAGGAAGACCTTTTGATTGCATAGAAACTGAACGCATCTCGAACCAACGTAAAGCAATGCAGAGGTTTAATGCTGAAAGTATCCGTGGAATAGCTTTGACAGTTCGCAACAGTTAACCAACAAACTATCAAATTTATCAGCCAAATGGAATATTCTGTCTAACTGACAGCTATCCGGCAGCGATATATTAATCAAATTCAAGTGGATAACCAAATGGAAATGGTATTTACCATTTTGGCTTGGTATTTACCAATCCGTTCAAGCGAGTGTAGTTATCAGTTTGGTTATAAGATCCGTGACGTCACGAATCAGCTGTTATATGTCATAGTTATCACCGCAAAATTGTGGTATTTACCCAACTCAAGAGTAGTTTTATATTTCTGGTTATTATTTGAAATGTGACAAGTTAGATTTTTGCCGGGTATTAGATATTGTTATTGTACTTCAGCTTCTTTTTTGAGAAAATTGATACAGGCTGACTTCAGTTTTACTATAAAGTGGAGCACCTTATTAGTTATACTCATTACGGTTGTTGGGGACACTTTAAATGTAGTTCCTATGTTTAACAAAGTATCCTGGATAGCCATATACCACAAGAATATTAAAATATGGCCATATAAACTCACTAGAATATCCACCTGTATACGGTTTTGCTAATTTCTTTTTCATCATTTCTGCTGAATCAATAAATGTTTTCTTTGACATGCAGAAAAATTTAGAGAATTGAAAGTTATCATAGCTACAACGCCATGGTTCCATCATTAAAAAAAAAATTTGGAAAAAACATTTCTCCCATGAATATTATGAAAGGTTTCTTATTTAAACTTTCCATATACAGTTGTAGACGAAAAAGCACCGATTCTTAAGTGATAATAAAAATAATCAGAGATTATATACGCGCTTTTCTAAAATAAACAACTTGCAACAAAACCGCGCTTAAAACCAACGCGTTCAAGCGATTCGTGTAACTGACGTCATCAACCCGTGTGTCATCTTGAACCATATTATAACCGCGGCACATAACACAAAAATTTTGGTTATTCGCTTGGATTTGATTTATGTAAAAAATCTGAAAAAACCGACGAAATGTCATCTCGCAGACTTGGTAGTTTTTAGTGGGCAAATAGTTCATTCCACGTTTGCTCTCTATGATTGCTGTTCGCTGACGTTATGTTCAAATGCCGCTCAAGACGCCACGGAACTTAATAAATTCAATCAAGTTAGGGCTAAATTAGTTCCTGAATGTTATAAATGCCATCACCAAATTATAACAAAATTAGGTAGAGGGTATTTAAGGTATTTATGACAAAACATTTTTTTTCAATTTTAACACCCTGTATCTTGAGAATGAAGAATTTGCGGACCTATGTTTTTATGAACTTATTGTCTGTTATATTTATCGTACATACTTAATTAACATCCTGTATAGAAAATAGGAAAGAGCTGTAACAAATTCTCTCAGATAACGCTACGGTATCTAATTTTATCTCTAATAATTTTTTTGATGCGAGAATATAACACGAGGTTGGTTATCTTCAGGTAGAATATTAATCAATGGTATAACTAAGTTTTCTTCAATGCTGCGACACTTTACAATAAGAGGGAATATAATTAACCTTGATAGGAGAATAAGTAACTGACTTCTTGCCACCAACAAAAACGCTAAAAAATACTTGACCACATTTTTAAGTATACCTATCTGATTAACTGAGTTATACCAGCCATCAACCCTTAAGAAAATATAATTACGGTAATTTAAAATTTTCCTCAGCATTCTCTAAATCTGAGGCCAGAATTTTCATCAAATCTCGACGTCGTTAATATGTTTATTAACTCTTTAAGTGGACCGTGAAAATAAACAGAAGTTAAGCGGAACTTGATGAAGAACAACATTTCAATCTAAATTTAGATTCGAATTACTTTCATAATTTCATTATGATAAGCAATTTCTGCCTTGTGGTGGTACATGCGCATGGTGACCTAGTTTGCAATAATTGGAAGTATTTTATTAACGACCAAAGTTTGGGTTGTATTACTAATACACGTATCGGTGACAAAGCTTTGTCAATAGAGTCTATTATACATGATGCTCTAAAATATCCGAATATTCTTTAGAATTCGTGAAGAAGTTGGAAGAATGAAGATCTCACTTGCCTCACCTACGGACATACACCCCTTAAAGAACACAGTTGGAAAATATTTTCTACAGCATAAAAAAAAGAATTCCACGAATGGTAATTACGCCGAATACCCAATATCTTGCTCTTATGCGGCATATATTACGTGTGCGCCATTGGCCGTCCAATATGACTATATAACGTGGAAGAATTGGTGTATGGGACTTTACTAAAATTCATATCACTTATACGAGGTCCATCAAAAAAGTGATGCTCCGTCCAGGAGTAGGGTGAATGTGTCAGTAACCAAAAACGACTGAAGCCCCAGCCAGTGCACGGACAGCGAAAGATATCAAATAATGGTTATTATGGCCAGTGATATTGTGTCCGACAACTCAAATGAACGAATTTGCATAGCTCCCCAATAACCGCCCACTACCACTTTCCCGCCATTTTTGTACGAAACTGTGACATAAAATTTCACATTTCCACTTCATTCGGCAATGGTAACCAAAAAAAATAAATTCCGTATATTTAGTGGCGACCAACAGGTTAAAGGATATAGTCGAAGCTGCGAGAGTTGTTAGGAAAATGCTTGAAATATGTAAACAGTATGGCAGTTCAAAGTCGACAGTGCAGGACCGGATTAAAGGAAAAAAATAGTTCCTTGCTCATTTTTATGTAGTTGGGTGTATTATTGATATAAATATCTATATTAAATGGATGCAGTATGCATGTTTAATTTCTTTTCCTCAAAGGCTTAAGGACAACTGATTTGAAATTTTTATTCTACTATCACACATTTTTAAATACAGCTCTGTCTTAAAGTTGCCAATCAAATGCTGTCGGACAATTGGAAACTACCCGGCAGACTAGTAGCACCTCCTGTCCGAGTACTGGCAGAATAGCACCATTTTGATAAAAATTTTGTATAAAATTACAGGGCTATCTATAAGAAATGTATTTGTTGTCGGCGAAAAGTTAACATACGAGTATATTATCACCCAAAAACATTCGATTTGTTATCTTGAACACAAAATTCGTAATTACACTTTGTATTCCATTTTTGTCTAAACTGCCCATCACTTTTGTGTTTTTGAGTACAGTATCAGGATAGCAGAAGCGGCGAGTTGTCTTTAAGATATAAGTTTAAGATTTCAAATTCGATATCTCTTCGCGTAAACGTTATTCTGGTAACAAATCTTAATTCCTAGAATTCGAATTCATTAGCCAGGAGGATCTGAGGATCTATGTAGATTTTGTTTCTAACAACCTAGTATTAGGGATCGCAGAGGCGTCGCTAGGAGTTCAATTTTAAATCGGGAGCTAATTGCTCATTCGATAATTCCTCGCGTTTCTGCTATCCTGGTACCAATTCTCAGTTCGTAAAATTTTGGTTTCAGCCAGTGGCGTGAGAAGTAAAAACATACTTTCTGGTGTGTATACTTTATCTGAAGTCACTTGAAACACTGTGAAATACCGGGTGCGTTTTATATATCTATATTTAACACGCTCTGTTGCTGCAAAAATCGCCAAATTTCGCAGCAAATATCCCCCGTATAAGATCAAAGGCAGTTTCACCGGTCCACGTGGAATAAAGCACGCCTATGCGTGGACATAGCCAATGAGAAAGCGTGTATTTCAGAGCTCCGAACAAGTGCAGGTGGCTACTGAAAATTGAAACAGTTTAGTCAGTGCCGTGTAGCGGTGAATAAACGTGCTTTCTTTAGTCTGTCCGTGTTTTTTCATATATTTTATTAGTTTGTGTGTTTTTGACTTTTGAATACTCAGTTTACTTGTTGATTTAATTGTTGTGTTGATTGTTCTTGTGTGTCCTAAATATGGCTCTTTGGAGACCTTGGGAAAATGCTCCAAGCCACGAGGAGATGGTTGATGAACTGTGCAGGCAGAATTCTTTCATAAAGATTTAGAGGAACAGACCCAAAGAGTAACCCTAAATATGTATGATTGTCTGAAAAACGAAAATCCAGATTCCTCGCAAAATCAAATTTTAAACAGAATTTGTATCCTGACAAAAATCAGTCGGTCTACCATTTATCGGGTTATAAAAAGGGGAGATGTAGTCAATCATTCCTTCCACAGAAAGCGCATAGGGCAAAAATTAAAAAGAATAGACGTGGGTTTTCAGGAAGATATTCGTCGTATAATATACGGATTTTATAAAGAAAATTTGGTGCCCACGTTGGAAATGATACGGGATAAATTAAAAGATTATCCTGAAGATTTTTATAATTACAAATGCTTAGACTCACTGCACTGTATTGTAAAACTGTGTGGTTTTCAATACAAAAAATTAGATAGAATAGAATAGAATCGTTGAATTGCGCCAAGAATTTTTGCACAAAGTTAAAATCTATAGAGAGCAGAAAAGAAATCTGATTTACCTGGATGAAACGTGGTATGATACCCATGATGTTGTGCAGTACGGCTGGGTTGACGACAGCAACAAGTGCATTTTAAATGCACCATGCAACCGTGGAAAACGAATCATTATTCTCCATGCTGGCAGTGAAAATGGATTTATACCTAATGCCTTGCTGTTATCTGCCAAAAATATCAAAGAATCATGTGCCGACTATCATGAGGACATGACCTCCGACTTATTTGAAAAGTGGATAGAGCAGCAGTTAATACCAAACATTTCCCCAAATTCAGTGATTATTATGGACAATGCGCCATACCATTCCCGACAGAAAAACAAAATTCCGAATACAGGCACAAAAAAACAAGACATTATTGATTTTATGAAGGATAAGGGAATGGAAATACCACAAAAATCAACCAAAGCCATATTATTGGATCTTATTAAAAGACAAAAATTTGAAAAAGAGTATGTTGTTGACAATCTGCTTCAGCAAAATGGCCATGAAGTATTACGTCTACCTCCCTATTACTGCATTTTTAACCCGATTGAGTTGGTCTGGGCTGCTTTAAAAAAAAAGTAAAAAAACATAATCAGACCCCTCAATTAAGTGAATCTCTATTGGCCACAGACCTATGGAAGCAGTGTTCTAGGCATATTATTGAAAAAGAAAATGAATATTGTGTTTTGCCTCCTGTAAATCCCGTTGTAATTCCTCTACAAGATGACTCTAGCGACAGCTCCGAAGGCGAGGATGATATATAAATACCTATAATGTAAGTCTTTATATACCTTTTTATATACCTACCTGCTATGTAAATATTTGCCTATGTCAAACGTTGGAATTCTGTAATTTTTCCATTTCTTAACTTTCAGTCAACATAAATTAAACTCCCAATATAAGTATTTTTTATCCCAAATCAAAAAAATAAGAAGATAGTAAAATCCATTTATTGTGATATAAAAACATAATTATTATCGTTCTAAATAAATGACCGCACGCCTATGATACGTCATGAAATTACAAAGGACGCGCCGACCAAAGGTTTTTATGCTATTTCAAGTGACTTCAGATAAAGTATACACACTTGACCTATTTTCCTAATAGCCAACTGTAAACATTTCTTATAACTTCTTCACTTTCAGCTTTGACTGTAACAAGAGCAGGAATTCGAAAATGACCAATACGGTACCCAATGTCCGCTCCACTAGTCCGTGCTAGATTTAGGTATTCGTTCAGTGATTGCGAACATAGCGTTGAAATTCGCTCAGCCGTACAGCAATTCAGCAATCCCAACTCTGTCGTCAATAACGTTTTCCGAATATTCTAAATACGTATACAATTCGCTGAGCTTCTATGGGATTATTTGCTGAGAAGTTGTTCCGGATTACCGTTCTGCAAGCAATAGCAAGAACAACTTTTAATTGGTTGCAAATAGACTAGATGTCTGATGTACATGTTAAAATATGCTATTCTCCTTGCTTGTAGCTCAAGAGCTATACTTAGGGACAGAAAAAGGTAAACACCAACGTATGTTTATCCGATTTTTGGCATATATCTATGTTCAGAGTCCCTTACTAGTAAAATGATTAAATTTTTAGCTTGACAATAACGTGTTGATTCTTTTAATCGCATTGACACGCCTGGGTACCGTGCTGACAAGGTGGTCGATATCATGTTGGGGTATCTCATTCCAGGCTACTGCAACTTCGTGAGTAAGAGCTGCTAACGTCTGTGGAGGCTGTGGTAAATTCAAGAACCTGCGACCTATCATGTCCCAGACATGTTTAATTGGATATAGGTCAGGCGATTGTGGTGGCCAAGGAAAACGGTTGATGCGATGTTGATCCATGAAGGCTAACGATGCTTTGGCAACATGCGGTCTGCCATAGTCTTGCTGAAAAATCGGGTTTTGGATGGTGTTTAGGTATGGAATAAGATGAGGCTTGTTTTTTTTTTCGCAACATAATGCCTATATTTAAAGCACGCTGTGGCAACAATGTCAACGTTTTATATTTGTTTTTGTTTACCTTTGTAAAACTGTGATCTCTAAGTTTCTGTGAAGAAAGCAGTTTCTGAAAGCTGAGTAGTACACATATTTTTAGCTATTGCCCTTCCATTTACTAGTGTTAAGCATAACAAAATGCCTCGACTTTGAATACGTCCAAATTAACACCATGTTAGCGACTTTGAGAAGGGTAGAACTATCGCCTATCGAGATATTGGATTGTCCTATTGCGAAATTGGCCGCCGTGTTGATTGTACTGCAAAGACGGTAATGCGTGTGTATCGTGTGTGGATAGAAGAAGGTAGAGGAACACGAAGAAGGCCAGCTGGCCCACCGACACGTACCATAAAGGGTCAAGATAGCCGCTTTAGACAACTAGCCCTACGAGACCGTTTTGCTACTACGCATCAGATCGCTGACCAATGGTTTGAAGAAGAAGGTAGACCTCATACTATGCGTACTATGCGTACACTCTATCGCCGCATTCGAGCCTTTGGACTTTTTTCATACCATCCACGGTTAGTGCTTCTACTGACTGCGGACCATTGTCGTCAACGTTTGAACTGGAGCAGAGAACGGCAACCTTGGGAGGCAGAATGGCATAATGTCATCTTCAACGACCAATTGCGATTCTGCCCAGTTACACATGATGGTCGTAGAAGGGTACGACGCCGCCGTGGATAACGGATTGACTGTTGATAGGCATGTATACAGGACTGTTGGAGTAATGGTTTGGGGGGCTGTTGCATATGGTAGTCAATCACCCCTCCTCTTTGTTCAAGGTAATACGACTGCTGCACGTTATGTTGATGATGTCATACACACCACTTTACTGGCGTATCTAGAGGGCCTTTCATACGTCCTTTTTCAGCAAGATAACGCACGTTCCCATATTGCTAGTCGTACTACGGACTTTCTTCAAGAAGCAGGCGTTAATGTTTTACTGTGGCTATCCCGTTCACAGGATTTAAATCCCATCGAATATGTGTGGGTTATGATGGGGAGGAGAGATACACTTTGCACCATCCACCACAGACTCTGCCACAGCTAATCCACGAAGTTCGAGTGGCTTGGAATAAGGTGCTACAACCAGACATCGATCATCTCATTTGTCGATGCCTAGACGTATTTAGGAGTGTACTCAGCTGCGGGGTCGCCCAAAACATTATTAATTTTGTTCTTATTACTTGTCAATAAAATTTGGTGAGAATGTTATCGTTTCATTCTTGATATAAGACTACCTCATTGCCAAAAAATCAAGTTTAAGAAATTATTTATTCTGGGTGTAACACTTCTAATTTCACTTAGTATGATTTAGAAACGCAAAACTCCACATTGAGGCTGTTGTCAGACACAGCGGTTAACTGTTATACAATTTTAGACTATTAATGCTGCACCTGCATTGTTCATCGTCCTAACTGCGAGTAATAGTACTTCGACACCCTAAGAGCACCCTGTTGTTTGTCTTATGAGTATGAGAGAATAATATAAGACAACATCAACGTCTGCAAATTTGATATCTAGCAAAGATGGCGTCAAGTAGGTTGACTCTGCATTTCCCACGCAACGCCCTTATCAGTACATAAAGGAATATGCTTAGTTCAAACTAGACAATTTGAAAAAAAAGACATTCTTTCCCTGCCATACCGGTAGTGCATCTACGAGTAGAAACGTCGCCTCTCACTGATACCTAACTCTTGCAGACGTGGCACCGTGGTAGCGCGGTCAGAGCATACAAAACACCATGTTGTTGCGCGGCAGAAATACGCGTGGTTCCATACCAGATCACCCGCTCGGCGGGCTAATGTACAAAGAAATGTATGATGTGTGAAATATGTCTAATAGATGCGTAGAATTACTAATTTTGGAAGCGTATAAACGAACCAGCAGCAAAAAATTGAGATAAACAATCCCCACCCCCTACAACCCACATCCCCAAGTTTTTTTGATTCTATTTTTTTTCAAAGATGATCAGGATTGAGCGATGTTTACTTTTTCCGTTTTAGGCCCTTCTCTCTGCCGCCACAGCACCAATTTTCAAAAACTACAATGCCTTTACGTCCTTGGCATAGTAGTAACATTGTCTAAAAATCTCATCCAAATCCGAAAACCTCTCAAGTTATAGGCCGTTATAACTTTAGCGGACAGACCGACAGTCAGACAGACTAAAGAAAATGAGTGACACCGTTTTTCGTGATGTACATCCATAAAACATAATATTTTATTTCCGAAAATACAATAGTTCTCCGCCAGTTGGCGTGGGAAGTAAAAAACATAAGTATAAAACTTATGGTTCAGCAGTCGGTGTGGAGAATATCAGTAATATTTTTTTCTTTAACAATTGTGTCTTACATTATTTTTACACTTGAAAAACAACACGCTGCATTTGAGGTGTCGTAGTATTATTTCTTGCATTTTGGATTCATGTGTTCATGTAGCTGAACTGCAATTTGTCCCAATATTCTTTAAGCAAAAAGTCCAGAAACATAGTAGAACTTTCTGTAAATACGAGATTAAAAGCCCCTTGAATAATTGTAGAGTTTCGCTTTAGTGGAATTTCTGGCTTGTCTCAAAACAAGTGTTGAAGCTTTCAAACTTACAACAGGGATCTAAGTAAAATTAAAACTAAATGCAGTTGTCCGTGAAGTTAAATGCATCTGCAGCATAGTATCGTGTCAGCAGCAAGAATTTTGCTAGAACGTTTATTACTTATTGTGCGGAATTCCCAATCGTAACTCTTATTTCTTGCATTGATCCAATTTTTATTTGGGAAAAACTAGTCTATAGTCAGACATTTTTTTGGATCTCTTGAAATCGATAAATTAATACTTTAGGATTGCACATCCTTTTATTGGCAGGTATTCATCATTTGGGAAAAACTAGTCTATAGTCAGACATTTTTTGGATCTCTTGAAATCGATAAATTAATACTTTAGGATTGCACATCCTTTTATTGGCAGGTATTTATCTCGTTTCTATTTCATAAAAATGTATAGACAGGTTATACAAAAATTAGATACAAAAAAGTTTCCCGGGTAAAAAAGAACCGACCCTTAAATGAGACTTTGCCCCAGTGGGTACGTCGCCACAGACCTTAAGAAAGTTAGTGATAACTACTGACAAGAATAGAATTAAGAAAGCTTCTCTAAGCTCCTCATAGCAGCCGTGGTGCCCTGCTAGTTAGACTTCTGCCCACGCGGCTGCTTCGGTATAATAAAATAAATATTAATGTTTTTTTAGATGTTACATGACATGTACATCACGAAAAACCATGTCACTCATTACCGTCGGTTTGTCGGTCTGTCCGCATATCCTTGGCCCATGTATAATTTGGAACGTATTGCTCCGATTTGGATGAAAAGATTACTACTATGCCAAGGACGGAAAGGCTTTGTAGTTTTTGAAAATGAATCCAGTGGCGGCGGAGAAAAAGGGACCAAAAACAATGAAAATAAATAACACCCAAACTTTGTTTTTTGACGTTTCAGAGGACCTTGATCATTCTTGAAAGCTCTTAACGGAGATTAAATTAAAGGTGAGGGGTTGTAGGGGGAAGGCTGTACTGCAAATTTTTTTCTTTGATATTGTTATATTAATGCATCTCTAACTCCGGTAATTCTTCACACCTATTAGACATATTTCACACATCACAGATTTTCCCGAACATTTGCCCTTAACCCTTTGACGCCTACTGGTTTCAGGACGAAACCACCTGAATAAGAATTAATTTCTAATCGCCGAATGGTCTTGGTGCGTAACCTCATACAGTCACGCGCCCTTGAGACTCCATCTGATAGGCTTTGACAGTTGCGTCGGTTGTATTTGGTTTCCTAACGTAATGATAACGTTCAGTGTGCGTTGTTGCAGCAAACAGGTGGTTGATCAAAATAAATAGGTGATTTTTCGCTGTTAGATAAACAATGGGAGGTAAGTAAATAGATGATTTATATGATATGATGTTGATCATGATTGTAAAATATTTGGGGATTGAATTTGACCAAATTTAGCTCATATTTTTATACAAAAATACCTTCGGTTACGTTATGAAGCCAGTAGGCATGCCGTGTTTTTTTTTCAGATCATAACAAGAAATATTATTTTGCCGACTTAGAAAAGATGAGTTCAGATGAACACATGAATGAAGATGTGCAGGATGTTGCTTGTCCTCGTTTAGTTTTGGAGTATAATAAGCACATGGGTTATGTAGATAAAGTAGACATGTTGAAGCCAATTTATGAATTAGATCGAAAATCTAAAAAGTGGTGGCTGCGCATTTTTTGGTATTTACTTGACATATCCCTAGTGAATGCATACATAATTTTCAAGAACCGAAATACTACGACTAAGTCCGGCAAATGTATGACATTGAAGGATTTCAAGCTAGCAGTATGCTTGGGACTTATTGGAGCAGACGAAAATATTCCAAAGAAAGGGCGGATATCATCAGTGCAACATCAGCCAATGTGCCTCAGGAAATTCGATATGATTCTTGTGCACACATGCCAATCCATGGAAGTTCAAGAAGATGTGCTTATTGCAGTTCTACATCATCACCACACCGGACGAAATGGATTTGTTCCAGGTAAAGAAATTAATGCTTCATCTTCTTTTTAGTTTTAGCAAAAACTTTTTTTTTTCAGATTCAACGTTGGATTATGCCTCAACGCAAATAAAAATTGTTTCCTTCCGTATCACAGACGATAAATGGAAAATATCGGATTTGTCTTCTTTTATTACTTGAAATAAAATTTTGTTTAAAAAAATCATTAGTTACTTTTACTACCTAGTTATTTCATAATGAAACCATCTTCTAAAGCATTTCAGGATTAAAAAAAAAAATAAAATGTGTAAAGTTATAACATATTGTTCACATTTACCCATATTAAAAGAAAAAGATTCGCAAATTCGAAAAAAAAAATTAAATCCGGCGTCAAAGGGTTAAAACTTAGAATGATACACATCCGCGTGCGTCTGTTCTCTGGCTTCATCGGCTGGCATGCACGTCGTGCGATCAGGTATTGGTGAGAGACGACGTTACCAGATTGACGTTGTCAGGGCAGGGAAATAATGTCTATGCACTAATTGTATGGACCTGTTCGACGGACTTGGTCCACTTGATTTCTCTGTTATACGTGTTGGTAACTAACTTTTTTCTCAGATGATCAACTTAGTCATGCTGCTTTCGTCAGTTTGACCAAAGACATCCAACCATGGGAAGCTGCTTCGTGCTTTTTTGGCAACTCATCAGCATGGTCTAGGCTTGGTCTCTAGGATAACGAATTAAAGCTTTGCATCTATCCTCCTTCCAGGATATAAGGTCTATGGCACTGTCTTAGTTTTTACCTTTTGAAGCTGTAGTCAATATTGTTCTGAATTTTAAACACATCAGTTTTCACAGTTTACTTAACAAATGAAATTTTTGTGTACCTAAAATTGTATATAGATTTTTATCAATTCGAACGAAATACTGAAATTTACTTGACACTATTATTTAATATAGTCAAATATTAGATGCCCAATTGAGCCGACTGAAGTGATGATGACGCGGATGTTAAGGTCTCAAGCATATCGATAGCAATCCCTTAGGAAATGGCCAAGTTAGGGCAAAGTGTTTATTATGCGATGATCACCAAATTTCTTTTATAAACGTAAGATTATCTGGTGAACCTGCGGTGACCTTTTCTGCCAATACAGTACGTAAAGTAACCAAACACAATCACCTCTCCATCGTCCGCACAGTCTGTTTACTCGGCGAAGTTTCCGTCGAAAGTCTACAAAATGCTCCTGCTGCTTTGCTAAGGCACAAGGCTGTTCTAGTGTCACCATAGGCGTATCAATAAGAAATTGTTAAAACTATTTTTAGCCAAAGTCAAGTCAGTATCAGTTTCGGTATCCAGGTATACTATGAGATAATTTGAAAAATTTCTGGACTATACTGAGTAACGCAAATTAAAGGTTAGTAGAAATGGGTGGGTACATTTAAGGATGATAAAATTCAGTAAAAGATATGTGTAGAAATGGAAACAATGAAGTCAACATTTACAAAATCATCGCAGAACGCTAGAGAGGTTCATACTCCTAATACCCAAATATTTCTAAAATATATAAATATTCCTCCGTAGCGACGTAACGGTGTATCGTTGTCAACATCGTCGCAGTACACCAGTTTGAGTTAGTTGCCTTCACAACCATGCAGCGTCGCAGCATTACGCCGCGCACCCAACGCCTACAATTGCAAGCTGTTTCTAATTATGAGCACATTATGCATGGGATTTTTGTCATTTAGTTTCCCTTTTGTTACCGGGATCAGAAGCTTTATAATAATATAACATCTTTGACTGATACTAAAGACGTAACATTTATAACCCCCTACCACCCCAACCACTATAAATTTTTTTTCGAAAATAGTAAGGAGCTTCTAAAACTTCTGCGGGATTAACATCAACATTGATGCTGTTCACCACTAGTTGCAATCCAATCGTCCCGCCATGCTTTTCTTGGTGGAGACAAAAATCTCAGAGTCTGCACCGATTAACCATCTTAGCTTCCCAAATTTCGAGGTGCACTCCAATCTGAGAAAGAACTGGGGAGTTGTGGCTTTTGTCCGCAGCAGTCTTTCCCGCTCCAGAGACGTTTCGTTGGAATCAGACCGGAAAGACATTCTGGGGCTTCGCCTCAACTCCAGAACATCCCACAAATTTATTTGCTGCCTTTATCGCTCTCCCTCGGACCATAACTGGGATGACCTACTCGAATACCTCGCCGTCAAGATCAACTTCCTGAACATCAATCACCCCGCTTCAAAGGTAGTTCTCCTCGGTGATTTCAATGCCCATAATGAGCTTTCGTTGGGCTCAAACAAGACCGATGCAGCAGGTCGTGCAGTTGAAGCGTTCGCTCTTATTTAAGGGCTGACCCAGCTGGTGACGAGCCCTACTTTTTCCCCCGCGTCTCGTCACATGCCAATAGCCTGCTGGATATCCCTTACAGCACTGCTGTCTTGTCCCCCCTGGGTAAGTCAGCGTTGTTGTGGAGGTTAGGTTTCGGTCATAACCCGCTGTGGCAGTAGAAACTCGCACAGGCCGCAAAATTTGGCATTACCGACATGCTGACTGGGAGGGGCTCAGAGAATTATTCTCTACCTTTCCTTGGACATATGTCTGTTTCACTGACGCGGATGCGTCGCCTGTCTGTTCTTCGATAACCGAAATTATCCACGTTGGAATGGAGGAATACATCCCTCATAGAGTGACAGTGCCTAAACCAGGGTCCAACGGTTGGTTTAACAAATCGCGTGACACTGCTCGCCAGCAGAAGATCAAGGCACACAGAACCTTCTCATAAGACCCCTCTGTAGAGAACAGACAAGCCGACGTCGAGTCCAGAAACAAATATAACGAAGTAGTTCGCAATGCCAAAAACCAGCACGATATAAGAGTTAGGCATGGGGTAATGACGCAGCGCAATGGCAATTGGTCTTTCTGGAGTCTGGCCAAGCAGATTAAAAAGAACTTCTCATACAGTAGCCTTCCACTTCTTACGTGTCAGGATGGAACGATTATATCCGACTCAAAGGCCAAGGCGGAAATGCTTCCCAAGGTCTTTGCTGCCAACTCCACCATGGACGTCCCCACCAACGCCCAAGTGTCGTCAATTCAAAGGGTTCCCTACACTATGCGGGAGGTAACATACAGGCATAAGACGGTAAGGCGAGTGCTCTTGTCGCTCAACAAAGCTTCTGGTCCGGACTTGATTCCTGCCATTGTACTGAAGAGGTGTGCAGCGGAGCTTGCTCCAGTTCATTCGCGCTTCTTCCAGATATCCTATGAGTCCAGCACCTTCCCAGAAAACGGAAAAGTTGCTGATATCCAACCCATCCCAAAAAAAAGGATCTAAGACCGACCCTTACAACTGCAGGCCTATAGCTCTATTTCCTGTTATAAGTAAGGTGGTGGAGAGGTGCATAAACCGCGAGCGTCACCGCTTGATTAGCGGCAGGCAATATGGTTTCGGGCACCAGCGATTCACAGGGGACCTCCTAGCTTACGTCACGCAATTGTGGAGAAAACTCATCCAGTTTTATGGCGAGGCTCAGGATTTCAGAATGACAAGCCGATCTCTGCCGCTGAGCTAGAAAAAAGGAGACTAGCCACTTATTCCTCTCTGACGAGAGACCTGGAGGTTAACACTGCTTGGGGACGCAACAATCTTGTATAATTTAATGCTTCCAAAACACAATACTGTATCTTGACGAACAAAAAGCGTCCTAGCGTTCATCCGGTTTCGATGGATGGCCGAGCTCTGCCAAAGAGCCATTCAGTTCAGCCGATCGAAGTCCAGATCACCCAGGACCTGATCTGGCATGAACACATCTCGTCAATAGCGGCAACTGCTGGGAAAAAGCTAGGCTATTTGTTTAGGGCTAAGAAGTACTTTTCTCCGCATGACCTTCTCGCTCTATACAAGGCCCAGAAAAGGGCTAGCCTCGAGTATTGCTCACACGTATGGGGTGCTGCGGCCCCGACTACATTATTTATGCTCGATGCTGTCCGGGGGAGGGCAGTCCGAAGGATCAATGACTCTTCTCTAACAAACAGTCTCGGGACCCTTTTGCACCGGCGGGCTGTCGGCGATACAGCTCTCTTCTACTGCTACAAAAATGGACTTTGCTCCGCAGAGCTCTCTTCCATGATACCGCCGCGCCATGTGCCTGCCAGATAGACCCGCCTGACCTTGGCCACGCATCCCAACCGTGCCGAACTTCGTACATCCAGAACTGGCCGATAGGATCGCTCCTTTGTCGCGAGGGTGTCGAGATTGTGGAACAACCTAAAAGAGGAATCTTTCCCAGATCCACTAACCTTAGGCAGTTCAGAAATCAGATTAACGAAATTTCTTTGGGATCATCATAGCTGCCGCGGTGCCCTGACATTTAGGCTTATGCCTGCGCGGCTGCTTCGGTATAAAGAACGTCAAAAAAAAAAAACGAAATACTTCTCTCTGAGCAGGAGCGTTGTGCCGATGGAAGATGATATACATATGTATGTCTTCTATGACCGGATATTTTCTCCAGTATTTCTACAGCTAGCTCATCGGGAAGGTTATAATATAACTCTGCTGTTATAGTTTGAATTGTCTGCAGATAACCTATCAACAATATTGCTTTTGCATCCCAAAATATGGATGCCATCTTTTTAGGTAATGTCTACAACTTTGATTACTTCAGAGCACGACAAACGGGTTCAGTCCACATTCTCCCATCTACTCGTATAATTATAAAATAAGTTGTATCCTTAGCAAATCGATACTGATGTTGTTGGGAAAGTCTGACTCGAATTCGTTTTGATCCAAAGTGTTAACCAATGCAGCACCCACCTTGTCATTAACCTCCTAGACGCTAATTCACTTGTCAACATATTAAACACAAGTTTATTCCGGATATCCAAACCTTCAGCAATTTCATTTCAATTCGTGCATTATACAGGGTGTTTCAGTTTATTGTTGCATAACTTTAAGATTCGATAGAACCTTTAAAATTAATGCATAACGTCTATATAAACATGGGTCGAAAAATGCGTGGCTTCCGAAATACAGGGTGTTTAAATTTACTTTTTTTAAATATTTCGAACAATATTTGATGTATAACAGTGAAAATTGGTATACAAGGGTTTTTGGGACGACAAAACGAACCATGGGCATAGTTTTACTGTAGCCGCTAGAGGGCGCTCTCTACTGTACCTGTAGTGTATTAAAATGACCGAAAATTTTTTATAAGTGCAATTTTTTGCTTTTTGAATAAAAAAAAACTGATTCTTCGCACTTTTCAACATAAAAAAGCTCTCTTGTGAATTTTCGTTATAGTTAGCCGTTTTTGAGATATTTCGATTTTTAAGGTTCGATGCATTTTTAATTATTTATGATAAAATAACGTTAAAAAGTCAGTATCTCGATAATTTATAGAAGTAGGCTGTGCCTGCAAATATTTTTGAAATTGAAAGCAGAATAAGGTTAAACGTCAATTAGTTGACAGTTAGTTTTGTTGTCTGTTGAAACCGGAAACGTTTTTTTGCAATTGTGAATGCACGAAATTTAGTTTCTTTTACCTGTTTTTTTTTGGTAAGTTTTATAAAAAAGCCATTTTTATTCTCCAATCAAGAGTTAGCGGATATTCATTTTTTGTATGGCTTTGTAAATGGAAACGCAGCAGAAGCAGCCAGAGAATACGCACGAAGATTTCCAAACAGACGACATCCAACTCGCTCAGTATTTGTAAGAGTGCATCGCCAAATAATTGAAAATAGTTTTGGAAATCTCCAAAGGGATCAAATCATAAATGTACGTCAGCGCAGATTTACCCGTATGATTCTGCGTGAGTTTGATAGAGATCCGACCACAAGTGTTAGGAGAGTTTCTGGTGCCTTGAGAATTTCAGCAAGCGATGTTCACCGTATTATTAGAAATGACCATAGACGTCCTTACCATTTGCAACCTGTGCAAGGACTACAGACAGGGGACGGAGAACGAAGAATCACATTTTGTCAGTGGATTCTTGATAGAACTGATAGTAATAGGGAGTTTTTAAGCAACGTTGACGTGGAGTGGTAAATTTTCATAATCAACATATTTGGTCGCATGAAAATCCGCATGCAGTTTGGGAAAGAAATTTTCAGCATCAATTTAGTGTGAACGTGTGGATTGGTATCTACCGTAATCGACTATTTGGACCCTACCTTTTGCCTGCAAGGTTAAATGCTGCGACCTTCTTGGAATTTTTAAAGGCTGAACATGCAAATATGTGGGATGATGTTATGTTAGATTTAAGAAGATTTTCCTGGTTCCAGCTTGATGGTTGTCTAGCTCATTATTCGAGAATAGTTAGAAACTGGCTGGACGAAAATTATCCAGAAAGATGGATCGGCCGTGGAGGAGCAGTCGCCTGGCCTCCAGGATCCCCTGACCTAAATCCATCAGATTTCTTTGTGTGGGGATTTCTAAAAGAAAAAGTGTACCAGACTCCCGTAACCGCAAGAGATATGCTAATAGACAGAATCAGGAATGCATGTGATGAAATAAGGCCTTATTTGAATAATGCTATACCACGTTCGATCATTCGTAGATGTGAATTGTGTATTGAACAATTGGGTTTACATTTCGAGCAACTACTTTAGATTTTGTATGTTTGTCCTAACTATCCAATAGCATTTTAGTTGTGAATAATTAATTTAATTTGTTAAAAATAATATTGGAAAATTAAACAAATTAATATTCTGTTTTTTGTGTTTATTTGGAGTTAGGAATTATTGCTGTGTTTAAAAACACAATATAAACGATCATCTTAATTACTTGTAATGCCCAAATCGAAAATGTTAAAAAAATATTATTTTCTCATAAATAATTAAAAATGCATCGAACCTTAAAAATCTAAATATCTCAAAAACGGCTAACTATAACGAAAACTCACAGGAGAGCTTTTTTATGTTGAAAAGTGCGAAGAATCAGTTTTTTCATTCAAAAAGCAAAGAATTGCACTAATACAAAATTTTCGGCCATTTTAATACACTACAAGTACAATAGAGAGCGCCCTCTAGCGGCTACAGTAAAACTATGCCCATGGTTCGTTTTGTCGTGCCAACAAACCCTTGTATACCAATTTTCACTGTTATACATCAAATATTGTTCGAAATATTTAAAAAAAACTATTTTAGAAAGTAAATTTAAACACCCTGTATTTCGGAAGCCACGCATTTTTCGACCCATGTTTATATAGACTTTATGCATTAATTTTAAAAGTTGCAGCTGGGGTACAAACCGATTAATCAGATGGCCCTTTTGAAGTAATGGATCTAATGAATTTAGTGGGCTCCTTCTATGTATATCTCTCAAACTTGAAAAAATCATACGATTTGTGTCAGATGGCTTCTAATCCCCATACTAAATCAAGAAATACTTTATTGACCACCTGGTTTAGCTACAAAAACCTATTTTTCCATTTTAGCCTGGGTACAATTTAGGATTATTGCGCAATTTTCACCAATCAAAAAGAAGGATTTGCGACCTAGTCGCAAATTCGATTAATAAAAAAGAATTTGTGCCCGAAACATGGATCAAACCTGGCGCAATGTCTAGATTCATATGATAGCAATTGCTGAGCATTTTATTGAAGATAACTGTGTCACTACCTACCTCAGAGAGATATGAAATAAAATGGTATATCTTTAACAATCCACCAACATCTCCATTGAGGTTTGCTACAAAAACCAAAACCATTGTTTTTAATACTTCATGTACAAAATTTTGCTTAACAAATTCTTTAAAGCGATATATAAAATTACAGATTACTTATTCTTCAACAAACATCGACTAAATATTCAATTTACTGGACTACGTTGTTTCTTTCTAACTACTTTTATCCTCAACACGTGTTTAGAGCGAATCGTATTGGCTTATCGCAACTCAACTGACCTTACTAAATCCTTCGACAGCATACATCACAAAGGACTAGTATACTAAAATGCAGCACAATGATATCCCAGCCTCTGTCATCCACCTAGTAGAGAACTACCTCAGTGGTCGAACATTGCGCGGAAAACGTTTGAACGTTTTATCCAGTACACAGTTCGTGAATGGTGTGCCACAAGAGACAATTTTGGGTCTGGTTTTATGGAACTTATATATCAGTCGTCTAAATGCAAAACCCGACAAGTCCATTGAAAAGAATTTTAGGGAAATCGCAAAAAACGTTTACAACGTCTATTTGTCCTAACAGAAAATGACAAACTGAAACAATATTTTTTATTAAGAAAAATGTGTATCGAAAAACTGGTTCCCAAAAATATATTATAGTCAATAATTACTTAAATTAAGGTAAAAGTTTGGACATGTCGGGTTTTGCATATAAAACGTCGGGTTTTGATAATTAATTTTGGTCAGAACAAGGCGAATTGACAAAACACGAACAAACTTTTGGAATTGTTTTATTACAAAGTACGAGCCCCTTTCCACTTCAGTTGGACCTACTATTCAAATCTTAGTTTTCTTCTTATCAAACACAAATAATAAAAATGTAGCAAGGTGTTATAGGTTTAAAATATTAACAATGAATATTTTGATAATATATAGTAGAAAACACCAACTTTATCACTCCCTAATCAAATATGCAGCATAAAAGTAACACATGTTGCGATTACAGCATATCAACCTATTTTCATTTCAATGCAAATTAAGTCTATAACGCATAGGTGGCTGTGAAAAATAAAAGCCATGACAATTGTTTTTATTAATCACAGCTGTCAGAATACGTTTAAAATAGTTTTACGTAGTTAAGGTTTTCAAAATGGGTAGATGAAAGGTTATTAGTGAGCAAATTCGGTTACTGATAATTAAATTTTTTAATTCTGGGAAATCAAACTCACAAATTGCAACTTTGTTAGACTTATCGCGGTACAGTGTGAGAAATATTGTTAGAAGATATAACGTAACTGGTTCAGTTAATATTAAGCCACGATATGTGAAAAAAAGTAATATCACAAATGCCGACCGAAGAGCATTAAGAAGAATGAAAAATGAAAAACGGGTGTGCCAATTATTTACAATTAATTGCTCTTTGTAGTGACGCTGTTGGAAGGAGAATTTCGAGGTCCACAACTCATAGAGAGGCCCACAAACTGGGATTTAACAATTGCAAGGTAAGTTTTCTTATAGAAAAAAGTGAAGTAAAAACCCTAAAGTTGCACAACTTGTTTATAGGCCAAAGAAAAGCCACTATTAACTCCACTGCAAAAGAAAAATCGGCTTAGATGGGCTAAAGAACATAGACAATGGACACCTCAACAACAGTCGCAGTAGAGTTATTCGCAAAAAAATGAAGCATTGCACGTTGACTGTCTGAAGAGAAAAGTGAAATTTCCAGCATCCATTATGGTCTGGGGCAGTATGTCATCAAAAGGAGTAGGAAAATTTCATTTTATTGATGGAAATGTGGATACAAACAAATATTTGGCAATTTTAAAAGAATCGCTTTTACCAGTGATGGAAGAATGTTTGACATCCGGCCAAGATTTTGTGTTTCAGCAAGATGGTGCAGCGTGCCATACCTCAAAAAAGGCTATAAAATGGATGGAAGATAATAATGTACCACTTTTGAAATGGGTTTCTAGCAGTTCAGATCTGTCACCTATTGAAACTTTGTGGCACGAGATGAAAAAGGTTCTACGACAGCATCCTGCTCGTACAATCACCGAACTGAGACAAAAGCTTCAAGAAATATGGGATTGTTTTACACCAACTTTTTGCCAAAACTTTGTTAACACTATGCCCCAAAGAATTTCAGCCGTAATAAAAAATAAAGCTGATGTTAATGGTAATCTAAAAGTAAATAGTTTCGTCATGTTTAGTTTATAAAGGCATATTTTGGTACAAATCTTTAAGTGGTATTAAGAAAATGCACATTTTTAACAACATAAAATTTGTGTTTTCTAAATATCAAAATCTGAATTTTTTTCTAAACAAAACAACTCTGTATTGGCCTCAGTACCATTTGGTGAGGTTGAAGTGGATGGAAGGGGAAGGTTATCGAAGGCACTTTTGAAAAATGATAAGACTTCATCATTTCGCCAACAACTAGCATAATGTTTTCCAATCAAATCACTGATACTCTTCTTCTTATCCGATTTTAACGGCATTCCAATGTCTACAATGATTGGTTTAATTTGCAACTTTCTTCCTCTTCTCAGCAGCGACTGGTTTGTGCCCATGTCATTCTTATAGAAACTTTCACCTCTTACTGCATAACCGGTTTCAGTTTTAAAATGCCACTGTGTTGTTGGTTTCATAACTATCTGAACTTTTGACTTCCAGTCCTGTACAGGAACATCAACTACCAACTTGTAGATGCTTCCCCACTTCTCTATTATTTTCATGTATTGTTCTCGTAATTTCAGGTGACTTTATAATAACCTTCTCAATTTGTCCAAATAGCCTATCTGGTGGAATATAGGAATGCCCTACAACTGGAAAAAATATTTCAATGCGAACGACTTTAGTAGATTCATTAAATTTAAATGTGCTGAGAGTATGATATAGTTCTGATGCTATTTCATTGGATCCCCTTTGATGATCTAGTTCAGTCCATACATAGGAGTTGACTGAAGTTGGATTTATTTATCCTCAACAAGTCCCCTGTACAATTGCAAAGTGATAGAAGTTTAGCTGCGTACTAAAGTAGGCTGCATGAATCAAATCCAAGCGAATAACCAAAATTTCTGTGTTATGTGATGCGGTTATAATATGGTTCAAGATGACGCAGGGGTTGATGACATCAGTTACAATAATCGCTTGAACGCGTTGGTTTTAACCGCGGTTTTGTTGCAAGTTGTTTATTTTAGAAAAGTGCGTATATAATCTCAAATTATGTTTATTATCACTTAATAATCGGTGCTTTTTTGTCTACAACGGTGTATGGAAAGTTTAAATAGGAAACCTTTCATAATACTCATGGGAGAAATGTTTTTTTTTTCAGAAAGATTTTTTTGATGATGGAACCATGATTTTGTAGCTATGATAACTTTCAATTCTCTAAAGTTTTCCGCATATCAAAGAAAACATTTATTGATTTAGCAGAAATGACGAAAAAAGATAATAGCAAAACCGTATACAGGTGGACATCATCCAGTGAGTTAAATTGCCATATTTTAATATTCTTGTGGTATATGGCTACACAGGATACATTGTTAAACATAGGAACTAGATTGAAAGTGTTCCCAACAACAGTAATGAGTATAACTAATAAGGTGCTCCACTTTATGCTAACACTGAAGTCAGCCTGTATCGAGGTTTCCCAAAAATGAAGCTGACATACAATAACAATACCCGGCAAAATTCTAACTTGTCACATTTCAAATAATAAACAGAAATATAAAACTATTCCTGAGTTGGGTAAATACCACAATTTTGCGGTGATAACTGTGACATATAACAGCTGATTCATGACGTCACGGATCTTATAACCAAACTGATAACCACACTCGCTTGAAAGGATCGGTAAATACCAAACCAAAATGGTAAATACCATTTTCATTTGGTTATCCGCTTGAATTTGATTATGATCTGCGATTTTTCGCAGAGCCAGGTTTTTTGACAATCAAAGCTGAATGTAACTACCTCATTGTCATCATGGACTTCTTTCAAAAGCTCAGAGAAGCACTTTGCTCGAATTTTGTGCGCTGATTGTGAGCCATTAATTGATTTTTTGTGTTGATATCTAATGCCTTTTTTATTTGGTCTTGAAACTGCAGGCATGTTGAATACATGTCGTCTTTCGGAGTACCAAAGCCAACATTGTATTTATTGGTAAAAAAGTATCTAAAAATGAGTCCTTAATCTGGTTATCCTTGTCGACGGCATTGTGAAACATTCTCCAAAGTTTCCTGATATTTAGTTCTGCAGGCAAATAAAATCTATTGAATGTCTTAGATGGGCAGTAATGAGACTCTATGCACTTTAGTGATTCAACAAAGTTTTTTATAGCTGCTCGATTTGTGTTATTTTTACCTTCCGAATTTTGCATTATTGATTGATTATCGCAACACTTCGAATCCGAGTGACATAGTTCCTTTCAATTACTTTGTTCAAATACAACCTGGTTTTAGCTAAGAGTGGCCTGGCTGATTGATTTTGCTTGCATTATTGTTACTACTTCCTCTTGATTTCCGCCTATGGTGAGAGGGTGGTAGATCCGAAAGTCGTCTTCAGCCGCCCGAGGAAAGAAGCGGTCATTTCCTTGTAACTCTTATCTGCGTCGGAAGCAGTTGCGGTATCGTTGTTTACCAAGGTTGCCTCTCAGAATAACGGCTGAAATGAAATTTTGAAATGCGCCGCTGGGTAGGGGTAGATAAATAGCCGTCCTACAGCACATTCAATAACCGTATTGAGATATCGATCTCCTCTATTTACGGCTAGGTCCATAGACAAAAGTGGATGTTATGTCACAAAATGCAAGTTCAGAGTTATTTAGGAATATGTGATTTGATTTGGAGCTTTTTCCATTATTTTACGATTCTGATTAAAATCACTTGTTCGATAAGTTGAAGTACGGTATTTTTATTGTATTAGATTAAGGATCCTGAAAAATTATTAGTTTATTTGAAAAACCGCAAAAAAATGTACATAACTCCTTTATCCATTGAAAATTAAGCTGTGGTAGAATAACAAGATACGTGGAAAGAAGTGTCAAGTACTTTATTAATTAAAACAGATGATATTAATAAAGTGTAAAATAACAGAGGATACATGTTTAAACTGACATTCTTTTCTTCTTTGGATGTGGTAAGATCTCCTGTATCATACTTTCGTGATACAATTCGTATTCTTCATGTACAAGCTTTATTTCAGCTTTGAGGTTTTGTAGTTTTTTATAGTTAAATCTCCAATCTTTCGTGTTAACCTTGTTGGCTGACACTCGGGGCGGTCTCGGTTTCTTGCATTTTTCTTAAATAAGCTTCAAAGGATGGCGTGTATTTTTTAACACCGATTTTTGAACTGCCTAAGATTAGTAGAACCGAGAAAAGCCTCCTCATGTAGATTGTTCCACAGTATCGATATCCTAAGAGTAGCAAATTCAGCTTTTAGTGATAATAGAGCGGTCGTATCGGCCAGTTCTGGATGTAGACCACTATTTGGTAGAACTCGCTTATCCATCGAAACCTAATGAGCGGCAGGACGATTCTTGTTAGTCAAGATACAGTGTTGTGTTTTGGAAGCATACAACAGTCCAAAACTGTTGCGTCCTCAAGCAGTGATAACCTCCAGGCCTCTCGTCAGAAAGGCAGTCACTGCTAGTCTTCCTTTCTCTAGCTCATCGGCACAAATCGGCTTGTCACTCTGGATCCCTGCGTGTCATCAGCAAAGCTTTGGATTGGATTGATCGTACAGGAAAGGAGGTCGTTGATATGTGAGAGTAACAATTTTGGAGCCAAGATCGATCCTTAGGGAACACCCGAGTTGAGATTGTAGGATGAAGAGGTGAAACCGTCAATTACGACGGATATCTTGCGGCCAGTACAACTTGACGCGTTTGACAAGGAGTAGACTCAAAAACATAGCCTCAAAGGTGGTATGTCACCAGCCACTATCTTATCTGTGGATACTTATTTAGTTGATAGTGGTTTTATGTCACATATTAAGATATAGCTCATTTATCAACTAAAATAATCACAGGTTCACTTGACATGCCACCTTTATTAACTGAAATTATCTTTATACAAAGGATTATCAATATACAGTAATGGACAAAAGTATATAAACAAATATGAATATTTACCTAAATACCTTTATATAACGAATTCATACTTCATTGCTCCATAAACAAATGCGTCATTAATAGAAAAACTAAATTCCTTGTTTTTACATTATTTGCAATGAACAGAATACAAGTCTGAATATAAGCACTTTTTTATGAGGGACAAAAATATGTAGACAAATTCTTTTCAACATTAGTCTAGTACAGTTTCGTGTCAGAAGAGGATTAGTTTGTGTTCATCAAGAATTGTGGAATAAGTTGAGTGATTTTAAGAACATGCCGCGTGGTCCAGAAATTTCTTTCGATGTAAAAACTAAGATCATTGAGTTATACAAAGATGGTCAACGTCAAGTCGACATTGCCAAAAATTTGAAGTTGAAGCTTAAAGCAGTTTGGGCAATATTGAACGAATATAGACAAAAAGGTATCTTGAAAGCCTCTAAGAGAAGTGATCGGAAAATAAAACTAAATGCTAGATCAGTTAGATTAATAAAAGTTATTTCGTCCAAAGATCGGTTTAAAACCCCAAGACAAATAAAAGCCGAAACAGAGACAAAAGGAATTGTCAATGTCTCTACGAAAACTATAAGTAGAAGATTAAATGATTTGAAGTTATTTGCACGTCGCCCGAGTAAGAAGCCGCAAATCTCGAGGAAAAACATTAAGGACCGATTACAATTTGCACGGTTGCATCTTGATTGGAGCATCTGTAACTGGAAGAGGGTATGTTTCAGTGACGAATCCAAGCTCAATATGTTTGGATCAGATGGTGTTCATTACGTTAGATGTCCTAGTGGACAAAGATTGAACCCCAAGTATTTACAATTTGCCTACTGTCAAACATGGAGGCGGGTCTGTTATGGTTTAGGGGTGCTTTTCGGGGTTTGGGATGGGACCTTTAGATAGAATTGATGGCATTATGGATAAGTTTGTATACACAGACATACTAAAGCATGTCATGTTACCCTATATGGATGACAATATGCCATTAAGATCAGTCTTCGAGCAAGATAATGACCCGAAGCACACTTTAAATCTCGCAAAGAAATTCTTTCTGGATGAAAAAATACTAGTTCTCAAATGTCCTTCACAGTCTCCATATAAATCTTATATCAAGAAACTTCTACAATCTATGCCGAGACGATGCCAAGCTGTGATTGATAATAATGGTTATGCTGTGTTATTAACACAAACATGGTTGGTTTTCTATAATTCAATGAACTTTGCTTCTTTTTTTCTATAATTGTTTTGCTTTGTCTACATATTTTTGTGCTTCATAGTTCCAGTTTTTTTCAATTAATTTTTTATTGAAGGGAGAATGAATTTATTTATGTATAAGTGAGTATTATGATATAACAAATTATGTATAGAGCATGGTGTAATAATAAAACAAGTTAAAAAAGAAATACAGCACAATATTAATTTGTCTATATACCTTTGTCCATTACTGTACATACAGGGTGACTTTGAAGTTGAGTCATTAATTTTCAGATAGTGATTGTAGAAGGAAGATAAACCAAAATATGTGTGTAAAAATAAAAAAAAAATAAAAAAAAAATTTACCTTGTTTTATAAAGTATCCTCCCGACAAGTATTTCAGTGCGGACCTGTATTTGATCGTGCGGTCTTGGAGCACCGGCATCCGGCATGCCCTCCCCTGTAAGGTGTTAAGTCACCTGATTCACGAGCCCTTTGTACTACATTAACAAAGGCACGAGAGGGTTGGTTGCACTCGATTGGGAAACCGATTTTGAAAAGACTCCCCCCTCCCCGTAAATAAGAATCATGTCCACAAGTTCAGCATTTTCGTAAACTTGTGCATTTTTTATTTCGTTTGAGCCACGCAACAAACACCACTATTCACTCACGCGTTACCGACTGAATCCAACTAAAAACATCGTGATAAGTGTTTCAAATTCTTTCGCTTTTTTGTTTCCGATGCGATAAACCGATGCGGATTATATCCGTTGTCGCCAAACACGAGCACATACTAGTACTAGTAATATTATTATGGAGACAGGGCGGTACTCAAACTTCTAAAGGGCTATAACTTTGTTACTTTAATTTTACCAGAAAAATGTTAAAGGAAAGAAATATTTCTTTTGATCAGACTGTTAAAATAAATGACTCAACTTCGAAGTCACCCTGTATATCACTTCTAACAGGTTAGGTATGTGAGGGGGCCAAAAATCGAAAAAGATGGCCTTGGTAAGAAATGTTACCTGACACCTTTATACACTTATGTCTTCAATTGTTTGATATGAGGAAAAATTATCTTAATAGATGGCAGAAGGGATTACGCAAAAATATTGTTTATGGAAAATGTGTGAATATACTATCAAGAAATCTTAAAGAAGAGTTACTGAAACGTTTTTATCATGCCTAATAATGATTTCAACAGGCAGAGGCGGATTCAGGAGTATGTACAGTAGTGGCGTTATCGGCTATTGAAAATTGAAAAGCGAGTGGGGGTCAGCTGCATGCTTAATATGCTTAACACAATGGATTTGGTGTCTGGCACTGAACTATTCTAATGGTGCCGTGTCAGTCATCAGTACCAACACCACATTCCTATGCAGGAATTAAAAGTTACTTGAAACGGAAAGAGGTTTAACCCACGAATCAGCGTCAGTCCTGCTTATACAATATTTTTGACATAACCGTCAACTATTGTGCCAGCTGTAGTTGGACGAAGAGTGGAAACCTTGCGTTCGTAGAAAAAAATTCCATTTTTCATAATTTTAAGATTTATTGAAACATTTTTTTTAAGAAATTATAAAACATTGTTTTTTAGCTACAGGCAAAAAAACATGAAGGTTAACTGTTGAGATCTTGGAGTAGATGTCTTTCAAATTGTGTATTTGTTGTGAAAATGTTATGTTATTTCTAGACAATTGTACGGGTGTTGGGTGATGGAGAGGAAATCGAAGTGCCAGTGATTCCAGACACCACCACTGCTGACGTCATTGAGTGTTGTCGGGATCCTGGAGAAGAAACTTGTGACCTGTTTGCTGTTTCACCGGGACGTGGAGGTAAGAAGTTCATGTTTTGAGTACAGATTTCTGCACATTTATTGATGTAGTCGCAGCGGAACGATATTGTTTTATTTAATGACTTCTATCAAAATGCAAGAATTTCTACGGGAATGTTCACACAACACGTCTGACGACATATTTGTGCACTACACAGGGTGTTCCGAAAATAAATGCAAAGATTCCAGTATATGATTTCTTATATAATTTTATGGAGAAAAGTTTATTTAAACTTATATCGGAAATAGCTTAAATTTTTTACTACATGGTGACGAATTTGTAAGAAAATAAATATATTTAAATTTAGCATGTTATAAGATGACGTAAAATTACAGACTTTAGTACCTAAAAAAAGTTATGCTATCGTGCAACCAGTGTCATATTGTGTAATATCTTTTACAATAGAATGTGGTACGCCATTGATACTTTTCACTGTGATTATTAGCATTTGCAATTTAGTCGCTTCAAGCAAATGAGGTGGTTCTAATGAGAAAATAGTAGGACAGGGTTTTATGTAGAAATACTCTAGCTAACTAGAAAAAATATTCACTTTGAAAAATATCAGTGCCGTACCCATCTTTTTGTAAAAATTATCACACATGTTTACAGGAAGGCTACCGGTGGCGCAATAGAATAACTTTTTACGATAAAATATGTAATTTTATATCCTCTTATGACATGCCAAAAGAAAATTAATATTTAAAGAAAGATATATAATAAAAACATTTTCACTTTCAAAACCAACACCCTGTAGTTAAGAATTTAAGCTATTGCTGACGCATATTTATATAAACTTTACTTCACAAATATTACGTGAGGAATCATATCTTGAAGTATTAGCACATCATTAAGGAACGCTACGTATATATCTCCAATAAAGAATAAACCTGACTTCTTTTATAGTGACGGGATTCGAAAAATAAATAAAATTAATCATAATTCTTCTCAATCTTCTCCAGAGATTGTCTTTTGACACTTTCAAAGACTTACTAAGAAGCTTGCTTTGATTAATGAAAGTCTGAGTACAGCGCATCGATAAAAACTGCTATATATCACGGAAAGTTTCAGGTGAATTTGAGCGACACGAAATAAGACAGATTGGTTTCACGCCACTGCAAAATGTGGCCCTAACAGATAATCGATGGGGTAAATATACAGGATGTTATGATGAAATATAAAAGTGTGTGAAAGATTTCGGCACTGCAAGTTGACATCTATCTCAGCTGCCTTGTAACAGATGGTCGATATCATTGGTGACTTCGATGATGACAGATAGCAGACCACTGTAGGAAGGATGTTGTTGGTGTCTTCTTCTTTTCTGCACGATCAATCGAATCCACAGTTTTGCTGATGACAGCACTTGCAGGAATTCAGAGCCACAAGCCGATATCTGCCGGTGAGCTGGGAAAAATACTAGCAGCGTCTTCTTAACTGACGAGAAACCTGGAGGCTATCACTGCTTTGGGATGCCATAATCTTGTACGGTTCACTACTGTACCTAAAAGGATCTCTTCGACTATGTAATAGAAAATATGAAATATTACATTTAAAAAGATGTCAAACGTCGCATATTTCATTCCACATTCATATTGACGCTTCCAAAAGAAGATTGATATTATAGCGTTTTGATCACTTGTTGTTGAGTTACAACTTTGACGGCCAGCCAGTCCGTGATTTCAAAAGTTACTATTCTGATTCCAGCTCATACTCTATGATTATAAAATACTGATAAGGAGGCTACTTAGGAGCTCTAAAATGAGGTGGTACATGACCTTCACCTTCCATTTAAGTAAATATTCCTGATTCGTCACCCTAAATATTCATATTCTCTACATAGAATCTTTTAGAATGACAATAAAAACAGAATTATGATTTTTCCTATTGCCTGCAATAGAAGCTAGAAGCAGATTTGCTGCTCTCATGAAAGTATATGCTTGATTTTATTCACTGATTAATTTAGTCTACGCTAAAATTTGCATTGGAGAGGTCAGATAGCGATCGAAAATCCTAGCTCCATCTATGAGACAGAAGCAAAACCATACAATCTAACTCTTTTCAAAATAGATTTCAGAATTCATTTTGTGTTTTACTACGGTCTCATAGATGGCGCTAGTGTATATTTCAGATCTCTTTTTTGGATGCCAGAATACAGTATACAGGGTGACTTTGAAGTTGAGTCATTAATTTTCAGATAATGATTGTAGAAGGAAGATAAACCAAAATATGTGTGTAAAAATAAAAAAAAATTAAAAAAAATTTTTTACCTTGTTTTATAAAGTATCCTCCCGACAAGTATTTCAGTGCGGACCTGTATTTGATCGTGAGGTCCCCTGTGAGGTCTTAAGTCACCTGATTCACGAGCCCGTTGTACTACATTAACAAAGGCACGAGGGGTTGGTTGCACTCGATTGGGAAACCGATCCGCATAAACATGTGCCATTTTTTATTTCGTTTGAGCCACGCAACAGACACTATTCACACGCGACACTGACTGTATGTATAACTGAACTGAATAAAATAATAAACTGTACACAAACATCGTTCCAAATTCTTTCGCTTTTTTGTTTCCGATGCGATGAACCGGTAAGGCGGATTATATCCGTTGTTGCCAAACACGAGCACATGATATTGAGACAGGGCGGTACTCAAACTTCCAAAGGGCTATAACTTTGTTACTTTAATTTTACCAGAAAAATGGTAAAGGAAAAAAACATTTCTTTTGATCAGATCTATTCACTGTTAAAATAAATGACTCAACTTCGAAGTCACCCTGTATAGCTGGCTATCTTGATGTAGAACATTTTAACGAATGCTTTGATTCATTAGGTTCTTTGGCCTTGCTTCAAACAAAAATACTCTAATCCGCTGTTTTCCTGAACTTCTCCCTTTTCCTGTTAACTACTAAATTACTCTGCAGACAATTTCACCTTTTATTCCGCATATAAATCTCAGCTGACGGTTCTTTCAGCAGGGTTAGTGTTGCTGTTCTTTTCTGTTAAATATATTCCCCGAAGTCCAATCCAGATCCTGCATAAAACAAAGAGCGTTTCCTTTTCTCAAGCCGAGCAGTTGGGTCTCTTCAATGCCCGTTAGATAAATATAAAAAGGAAAAGGGGCCGCGAGACGTCAAAGCGTTTATTATTCTTTCAACTTTGCTTAAAGGCGGGACTTGTATTAAAGTGAGCGTGATTTCATCTACAAAGTTGTCGGAATAGGTGTTTGGCTTCCGAGACAATTTCTCAGAGGAAGTAAAACGTTTTATTGTGCAATGCATAGCTGAAATTTACTTGCTATTTATAAGCTGTTAGTCATTTTGTCTTGTAGTGTGTTGATGCTAAATTTTGCACCCCTTGACCTCAACGAATTGAGCTGACATTTTGTATACACGCTTGGCTATCCTGACAATATACAATAAATTGAATGTCGCCATCTTGAATCCAATATGGCGCATGGTACAAAATTTGCCATTTCGATATCAAATGAAAGGGCTTGATGAAAGGCACACAGCAAACTGGCGTCATTCTAAATCCAATACATTGGTCATTCATTTATCGTTATTATTTTAAGTAAATATGTACGTAAATTAGATGGTTAGTTAAAATATAGATATATGGTACGCTTTATTTCGTCGATCAGACGAAGTTTTATGGAGTCCTATCAATAAAATCTCCGTTAATTATATAGAAATTACTAAACTAGTTATATATATAATATTTTGCATTTATTCTTCGAATCTGTAAATCTATAAATATTTTGGGTAAAATTCATATAAAAAGAATTTGTCTCAATTTAAACTTGAAATATATCCCTGTTCTGTTTATTGCTCCCAGTCAGTACCTTTAGTGGTGTAAAAGTGTACAACGCCCTGTATCTTGGAAGTATGATACTTTGGATATGTGATTAAATGAATTTTTCGATATTTCTATATGTATGCACTTTCTGTTCTAGAAACTTTGACACTGCAGCTTACAGCCTATACCGTACCTCCACCAACCGTGCATGTCATGTGAGCAGACAGTGATGTGTTCGCATGTTAACGAATTTCGAGCTTTCATGGGAATCGAAACACCGTGAGACCAGCCAGATTTTAGCCTAATTGGCGCAAATCCGATCATGATAATTAAAGCCGTTACAGTCAGACGCAATTTAGGTTGGGGTGGCTCGTATTACTGAGACAGACGTTGATAAAATCACGAAACACATTGCACGAAACCCGCAATTCTAATTCGTATTGGAATGGAATGGCTGGAGTGGACCTGGTAGAAAATTGTATCTACAAGCCAAACTTCAGTAGGGCAGACCCTGTTGACACTAATTTAGAGTATTTCTAATCTTGATTGAAAGGGCAAATAACCAGGCACTCAAAGAGAGAGGGAGCAAAGTGCATAGTTGGGGAGGACTAAGGGTCCCCCACACCGACGCGATACAGCGATAGCGGTAGCGTCAGCGTTAAAAATCGCATTTAGCGCGATAGCTGCACGTTCACACCACCGCGGTATGGCAGTTTTCTTATCTGCGCGAAATTCTCAAACGTTTTTTGATTTCTTAGTCAATATGTCTTCTGATGAAGAAGAACTATTATCATTATTGGCCGTAGCAGAACATAAAAGGCGAAAAAGAAATATTTTGATGATAATCATTAGTTAATAATAATTAATAATTCTGTTTAAAGAAAAAGAAGAAATGGATACATGATATCAATAAACTAAGAAAGATATATGGAGAATATCATACTTTAATGATAGAATTACGTGGAGATCCACAACGTTGTTACGTATACCTTCGAATGACTTCCGATTGTTTTGATGAAATCTTAAGCTTAATGAGATCCCACATTCTATTCTTTTTCCTGCAAATTTTATAGTCTTCGAGACTTGTATCGTACAGTATTCGGTATTTCTTAACTTGTTCAATTAATTTCTCCGTTGTGGACATCGTGCAAAACGTGGCGATATGCGATACGAACCGTATCAGTAGAGTTTCTGAAATGAAACGCTGTCGTTCTGAAAACTGAGCACCGCATGGACAGCGTTGCGATTATCGCTATCGGCTTACCGCGTCGGTGTGGGGGATCCTTTAAAGGGAAACATCATCGGCCTGACAGTAAAACATAGGTTTGGTTTCTCTTGTCTTTTTCACGAGTATTCATTACGGCAGAATAACAGCTGGTTATCTAGTAAAATTTAAAATTTCCCCATATCTACATATAATTCTGACGGATCCATTTTATACTTGCTAACAACTCATTTATTTAGAAAAGTTCATATGCATAGGAAAAGAAACGCTACAAGCAATTTTTACTAGATCGACATCCACGCGGGTATTACGTATCTCCAAAAGTGACATTATGCCGATTTTTTTTGACAATATGCTGTTTTTTTTAAATTCTGTAGGTTTTTCTACAAGGTATTAATTTAGCACTTAGTTGTACGTGTTGCCTAAACGTCAATCTTTGGCTCTGATGTGACGTAAAATCTGCTTCTTTGATGGTATTACTGGAGGTCTAAGCTGTGAGTTGTATGTGTTGATGATAATTACTTTGGGTTCTTGTCTCAAATACAATAAATTGAGATTAGTTCCACTTTTTCTTATCCATTCTGGAAATTATATATATACTAAGTGACATATAAATCCGAACACCCAGTTTAAATGATTTTATTTTAAAAAAATTTTGTATAAGTACTTAATGAAGCATAATAAGTAAACGATAAAAATTTCAAAATGATTGCACTGCTTTGACGCCCTTTGACCTTTAATAATGTGTGGATGCACCCTGATGTGCTACGCATTCTCCAACGCTCCTAGGCATGCTTCTGATCAGGTGGTCAATGTCCTCCTGTGGTATCTCATTCCAGGCAACCACCAACTCCTCTCGAAGTGCCTCTAGAGTCTGAGAAGGACGTTGCAAATTGAGCAATCTCCTACCCATCATATCTCACACGTGCTCAATTGGGGATAAGTCGGGAGATCTTGGTGGCCATGGTAACAATGTGACATCATTATGTTGAAAGAAGTCTATTGTGACTCTTGCAACATGTGGTCGGGCATTATCTTGTTGGAAAGTTGGATCTGCCAGGGTGTCAAGATAGGGTAAAAGATGGGGTTCTAGAACTTCGTGGATATAACGCTGCGCGTTCATGTTACCTCTGATGAAGATTAAAGGTGACCTGGAACCATAAGCTATAGCACCCCAAACCATAACTCCAACAGTGTGATGAACATGTCTTTCAACAAAAAACTGTGGATTCCTTCTTTCACCACGTCGCCTTCTAACCCTGGCACGACCATCGTGCATACCTAAACAAAATCGAGTCTCGTCACTAAAGACAATACTGTTCCATTCCTGATCCCAGAGTGACCGTTGTCTGCACCACTCAAGGCGATTACGTCGGTGTTCTCAAGTTAAAGGGAGGACCCAGTGTGGCCGGTATGAAAACAAGCCAAAACTTCTCATTCGTCGGTAAACACTTCGCATGCCAATAGGTCTTCCGTGTTCTGCAAACCATTCATTTGCAATGGACCTGGTAGTGGAGAAACGGTCCCTTAAGGCCAATAATCTTAGGCGGCGATCTTCACGGTCTGTTGTTCTACGGCGGCGTCCAGTGCCCCTTGCTCTTTGCGTACGGCCTTCTCGAAGCCATGCCTGACAACAGCTAACCACAGTGTTTACACTTCTTTGCACTCTAACTGCAATTGCCCGAAAGAAAGTCCAGCTTCCCAAAGTCCCACTATACGGCCCCTATCAAACTCACTAAGTTGACGAAATCGTACAGGTCTCCGTACTCTAGGCATCGTAACCGATCGTAAAGGATGTCAAGAACCAAAATCCGCCAACGTTGATTCTTTACTGCGGCTGAAATATTCATTTTTAGAGCGTTGGTGAATTAACAAAAAAACCGTATAAAAACCGGAATGTCCAACTGGTAAGGCTGAAAATTTTTTCACTTGTTATTTACAGTAAGATAAATACATTCACCAACTTTTATTAAAATAAAACCATTTAAACTGGGTGTTCGGATTTATATGTCACTTAGTATACATATTGCTGAATTTCAAAAATGAGAGCGATAAGAAATAATTATATTCACTATACACTGTCGAATTACAAGCCATATACATGCTAACAGTAATTACACACAACGCGGGCGCGGTAATGTTTTTCCGTGATTCTTCTCAGTTTTTCGTAATTTATAACTTTGAACATAACCTCTCTTCAGAAAGCACGACATATAAATAATCCGTCATATTCGGCATATTCAGTAACTGTTTTCTCACACAGCAAATATCACTGATTTTATACACATGCAGACCAATACACATAATCATCCAGATGCGATATTGGTATTCAACCAACTTTCTTCTGAGATAAAAACTATAGACATGGATCACGAAGCCTTACAAAAATATGCAACCAATAATGCGTGTAGTTAAGTTGAGTGATTCCTCCATAGATGGACGTTCACAATGATCCTAGTGAGCAAACGTGGAATGACTATTAGCGCCCTAAAAACTACCTAGTCTGCAAGTTGACATCTTATAAGCTTTTTTGACGTTTTGTAGGTTTTTTACATGATACCCGCGCCGATTCATTATTACCAAGGTTACAGACTAATACAAAGATGTCACTTGCGGATCAGCTGTTCACTTCAGTAGACGTCAAAATGTGATGGTTACTCTTGAAGTAACATTTTTGTCAGATTGAAATTAAAATTTTTCCTAACCTCAAATATGCTGCAAACAGTTCAACATTATCGCGATCCCCTAAGCGGAGCCGTCATAGATGGTCCGAGATATCACATAAACCGCTCCGGTTTTTTAAAACATGCGCTGTAGACGTTCATATACTTTTTACTTTGATATCCTCAAGTATCCATATAGAGTTATATGTAAAATGTTTTGCAAATTACGGATCTGCCGTCAGAAATGGTTGTTGCAATTTGAATTGACGAGATTCATCTCTAAATGATCTCTTTTTCTTATACCGAAGCAGCCACGCAGGCAGACGCCTAAATGCCGGGACACCGCGGCTGCTATGAGGATCCCAAAGAAATTTTGTTAATCCGATTTTTGAACTGCCTAAAGTTAGTAGAACTTGGAAAAGCTTCCTCTTGCAGATTGTTCTACAATCTCGACACCATCGGACAAAAGAGCGGTCGTATCGGCCAGTTCTGAATGTACGCGCGGCGGCACCATGGAAGAGAGCTCTGAGGAGCAAAGCTCGTTGGTGTAGCAGTAGAAGACTGCTAGACAGAGACTGTCTGCTAGAGAAGAGTCATCGATCAGTCGGACAGCCCTCCTCTGCACAGCATCGAGCATAAATAATGTAGTCAGGGCGGCAGCACCCAAAACGTCTGAGCAATACTAGAGGCTAGGCCCTACCTGGGCCTTGTATAGATTGAGAAGGTCATGCTTAGAAAAGTACTTCTTAGCCCTAAACAAATAGCCTTGCTTTTTCTCAGAAATCTGGACTCCGATCAGCCGAAATGAACGGCTCTTTGGCAGAACTCGGCCATCCATTGTAACCGGATGAGCGCTAGGACGCTTTTTGTTCGTCAAGGTACAGTACTGTGTTCTGAAAGCATTAAACTATACAAGATTGTTGCGCCCCCAAGTAGTGATAACCTTCAGGTCGTCAGAGAGGAAGTCGTCGCTAGTCTTTTTTTTACAGCTCAGCTCAGCTTGGGGGACGTCCATGGTGGAGATGACAGCAAAGATCTTGGCAAGCATTTCTGCCTTAGTCTTTGAGTCTGTAACAATCGTTCCATCCTGGTACGTATGTGGTGGTAGACTACTATATGAGAAGTTTCTTTCAATCTGCTTGGCCAGCGTCCAAAAAGACCAACTGCCATTGCGCTGCGACATTACCCTGTGCCTAACTTTTATATCGTGCTGGTTTTTAGCATTGCGAACAGCTTGTCTGTTCTCTACAGTGTGGTTCCGTAAGGTAGTTCTGTGTGCCTTGATTTTCTGCTAGCGTGCAGTGGTCACCTTGTTTGTTGAAACAGCCGCTGGAGCCTGATTTAGGCACTTTCACTGTATGAGGGATGTATTCTATCGAAATAGACAGTGCAAAGCACTCGTGCTGATTCCGAAACTGGTGTCAAAAATCGTGGTTGCTATTTGACTCTGCAAACTTGATCTCCAAATGACCTCTGATGTCATCATCTAGGTCATACATGTCATCGACTAATTGCTTTTTCGATATCCTGAAACTACTCTTAGAACCATTTTTTTTCAAAATCATAGGCATCCCGTAGATGTGGATTTGAATCTTCATCAAAGTGACCACTTACATAATGGACCACCGTCCAAAAGTATGGAAGCACATCTATCTTTGGCCAAAACAAAATATTACCTACTATATGCGGTAAAAATTAGTAATAAATGTAATCTCTATGGCTTTTTACTATTGTTTATGCAACAGCAACAGGATCGTCTGCTCGTCTTAAATATGTTTTTCCAAATTCCTAGATGTTGACACAACACGTGTTTTATGACTTAATCCCGCGGTTGCTTTTTTATACTTTGACGTGTTGGTATCGGTAGTATTAGTTGTTTTCAACTTGTTTGGGTCCTATAAAGTCGCATTTGAATTTTGGCACGCGCAAGTTGAGACAATATCCGTTCTCAAAAATTGTTGACTACGACTTTTCCCATAATTTTTTTTCAGAAAATGGCAATTCGCAAACAAATCACCTTTGAATAGAGAAGTATTCTTCGTGAGGAAGGATACAGTGAACGTCAAATCGCAGCTAGGCTCTGAATTTCTTGTAAAGGTGTTCACTACACTCTTGCTGCTTCCAAACTTTTGGACGGTAGTGTATCAAGCATATTAATATTTCGTTTGGCAAGTGATGAAACAACTTGCGTAGTATTTTCGTAATTATATATCAGTCAATATATTTTCCTGATTGACAATTTATACGAACGATTAGCTCCATGCCCGATGAACTACAATAAATCCAAAAAACTCACTACAATGCACCAAAACACCATGCACCCGTTTGATTAATGTCCTTAATTATTAACACAGCTTGGAGTATTTTTATTATAAACCATAAATCTGCAATGTGGGACAGTTTAACGACTATCGTCGTCAGAGTAAGCCGGTATGTCCCTTATGAATTATTAAAGTACACGTTTATGCGACAAATTCTGAACTAAATAGGTTAATAAGTCTCTAAACATTTATTAGCCTCTGTATTTAATGATGAAGGTTACCGGCGTCTGTGGTCGCATATGCCAGAATATAAATGGGCGATTTTGTGCTGCTGGTGATGAATTAACAACGGTAGTTAGAATTAGAGTAGCGGCAAATGTGCTTATATCCCTAATAGCACAACCTCATTTCAAAGACGTTCCTGGAGCGATCCCGTGCGCCCAGGAGACGTTTCTGGCAGGTCGTCTAAACTCGCGAGACGTCCCATGGACGTTCCTGGAATCAACTTTGCAACAAGAAAATCGGTTGCAAGGTCACCGCTGGACGTTCCAGGAACCAATGAATTGGCCCTGTGAAGTGTGGAGGAAAGGGGAATAAGACTGTGAACATTTAATATTCATCAATTAGTTAATGATTGATTAAATAATATGTACTTCAGTTTTATATTTTTTGAAAATTTTACTTTACCCATCACAGATTACAATTTTAATCCATGTTCAAAGGAGCGATTGATGTGTGAATGACTACGAAGTTAGTTTATTATTTTCAATGGTCATGTTCATGTTTTGATGAAAGCAGTCAGCGTTTCTAGCTATTTACCAAGTACGTCTTAAATCTGTACTTCCGATCAACGTCCTGATAGGAATGCCCCAGAGAGATCCGTTTCATGTACTGTCGAACGACCTGTAAGTACATCTCTGAAACTTCCATCTAACTTACCGGATGTCTGAACAATATGAGAACATCGAAAGTATGTCCTGAGGCAACAATCTGGTGACATTAGTGTACTTTGACTAAGAAGACGCGCACTAACGTTCATCCGGTTTTAGATGGCTGGCCGAGTTCTACAAAAAAGTCGTTTATCCCGGCTGGTCGGAGTTTAGAGAGTTCAGATCACCGAGGACTTGATCTGAAACGAACAAATCTCGTCAATATCAGCAGCTGCTGGTAAAAATCTAGCCTATTTGTTTACGGCTAAACAGTACTTTTCTCCGCACTACCTGCTCACTCTGTACAAGGCCCAGATAGGACCTAGCTTTAACTACTCCTCATATGTTTGGGATTCTGTCCATACTCGATGCTGATCAGAGGAGGGCTGTTCGACTGATCAATGATACTTCTATGATGGGCAATCTCGGGAACCTTTCGCATGGACGGGCGGTCGGCGATCTTGCTGCCTTCTACTGCTATTTCAACAGGCTTTGCTCCTCAGAGCTCTCTTTCATGATACCGCCGCGCAATGAACCTGCCAGACCGACACTTCAGAATTCTGTCTCTCATCCCAACTGTGTCGAACATTAGAAACAGCTCCTCCGTTCCTAGGGTGTCGAGATTTTGGAACAGTCTGCTGAGGAAGTTATTCCTAGTATGCTAACCTTGGACAGTTAAAAGATCGGATTAAGAAGGCGTCTTTAAATTCTTTATGAAGCTCGTAGTGTCCTGGTATTTAGGTTTCTGTCTACGCGCCTTTTTCAGAATAAAAAGTATTTTATTAGGGTATTATATTCAGAAATATTATCAGTTAATAAAGTTGAACATAATCTGCATTTGAACTAGGGGTTTCCGTCATCGAACTAATTCCGCTGAGCATCCAATTCCGCAAGATTGGTGGCACATCCTTTCATGAAACATATTTTTTCTTCTCACCCTATGTCTCGTTTCGCTCAGGCAAACTGCCGATTCCCCATCATCCTCTACAATCCCTTCATTTCCCCTCCATTGATTCCCAAGACAGCTATAGATTACCCAAAACGGAAAACCACCAAATCCACTCACGTGAGACGCCGCCATGTTTCACCCTGTTTCTAATCACTCCTCTTTTAGCTCCTTTGTAAACTTAACAACAATTTGGCCGTTGCAAAATACATCGAAAACGAAAATGAGATCCAGGTATTTTAGAGCGCATATTTGTTTTACCTCATTAATGTTAGAGACACACAAAAAAATTGCGTCAAGTCAGTTGGCTCTGCACTTTCCACGCATCGCTTTCATAAGTTCTTAAAGATTTTATTCGGTACAAGTGAGCTCCAATCAAAACAAATGTTCTCTAGCAACATATATAACAAAAAAGGGATGGACCAAGTCAGTCAAATAGTCCCATACAATTAGTTCATAGGCGTTGCCATCTAGAAATGTTTCCTCTGCCTTACTGACAGTACGGACTATCTGGAACTATGACCAATTTCGCCACTAGTCATACAGTACTCCACGGCACCGATTACGAAACACTGACACATTGGTCAGACGGAAATGCAGGCATATATATACACGCGTCTGTTGAAAATGTTTCTTTATGTCTACGTTTTAAGGGCAAATATACAGGGAAATCTATGATCTGTTAAGTAGTTCTAATAGGTGCATAGAAGTTCCGGAATTGGAAGCACATAAAATATTTTAACGCCACCTACATCCTCTAACACCCAATTATGAACTGCCTCAATTTTTCTCTCAAAATGATCAAGAGCATCCGAGATATTGAAAAGCAAAGTTTAAGCGATTCTTGTTTTTCCTGTTTTTGGACCTTAGCTCCGTCATTACTGGACCGATTTTCGAAAACTAAAGAGGTTTTTCGTCTTTGGCATAGTGGTAACCTTTTTTGAAAATTTTATCAAAATCCGAGGTGCACTTGCCCAGTTTTAGACGGACCAAAGATTAGCGGACACACAGACAGACGGATATGGGAGACATGGCTTTTCGTGAAGTACATGCCACATACTATCCAAATATATATTATCTCGTTTTGAGATTTTTTTGCGATTACAATACTTCCTCTCCGGTGGCGTGAGAAGTTAAAACCACGGGCGGATTTGGAGGAGGGGGGCAAGATTACCATTTTTACAAGAAAATTGGTATGCTCTCGGAAGCGATGCTTAAGTGTTGAAGCATGCAGCTGCCACTCCCTCTCCCTGCTCTTTAATTTTTAGTCGCCGATAGTCTCCCCTAAAGAGACAAAAATCTTCCTGCACATGAATGCTGTGACCTCCGCCGCGCCCCTTCTAGACAGATTTCTAAATCGGGCCTTGGTAGAAACTATATTGATTTCGCACTTATTTATGGAATATTCCGAACGTTTTTATGTTCAATACAGAAAATCGATAATCTGTAATTGGCTATTGTTGTTGTGGTCAAATATAAAATTGCTGCGATTGTAGAAAAAACCTTGTTTGTAATGTGCATAGAACAGCACACTCGAAATATTAAGGGTTTTCTCGAGCGGCAAAGTTGCACCCTGTAATCAAAATCGACAATCCTGAAATCCCTAAAAGCGCCAAAGTCCAAGATCCAGCGACTTGAATCTTCAGGTATCTGTTTTTTTTAAATATTTTTATTTCTACAGGGTGACAAATAACCATGCGCTGACCCAAACATGCATCTTTTAATGAATGGAAGGTATTACATTTTATTGCACATTTGGATACACCCTTTCAAACGAAGCAATTTGATATGACATACTATATAGGGTTCTATTTCCAAACTGTTGAGACATTTGGCAATCTATCGAATGAAACACACACTTCTGCAACTGTTATTCTACTATTATGTATCATTCTTAAAAATTAAATTCTATCAAAACATATATACCTTCAAGCGGCCAGATCTCGTACTATCAAATGATGCTATTAAAAGTGCTTCGAAGTCCCGGCCTATAATCAAAATACGATACGATGTTAATGCGACATGTCCGAATACGACGGAATTTGCATGCACCAAATGTGTTATGCGATTGTCTTCCGTTTTGGTACCCGAATATAGTTTATGGCATTGCCAAATAATTGTAGGCTCAAAGTGAATGCAAATCATCAAAATTCATTTTGCCATTCTGGATAAAACATTGACATTTTGATTGTTATTACACTTTCATTCAAGTTGAGTAACTCTACTGGACTTATAGGCATCACTGGATTAGTTGATATGAATCAATATGAATACTAAATATGTTTTCTCCTCAATATCCAGCTCAATTTTTGTATAGCGCAGAATGTTCTATTTATATTTTCTGGACCGACCTCTATTTTAGTTGCTATGAAACTTTCTATTGAGTTAGGAAAAGAGCGGTTTATCCAAAAAAGGCAGTTTTTGTTTAATAAGTCCGCAAAGAGCCGAAAGCTTGCAAAAAGGGAAATACGGTAACCGCTTTTTAAGTTGATTTGCCCCAACTTTTTTAATTACTCTGCAGATTATGTCTTTGAGGACCTGAATGCCATTAGTTCGGGTTAGATAGTATCGAGAAGGCACAATTATACCGAAATGCGTTTATAGACCACGCCTGCAGGCTTGAAAAATTGGAAACTTCATGATATGATGATGTGATACAATATGCTGTTCTACTGAAGTCCGAGAGAGATGCAGCATTGAGGCGGCCGCAAGCTGGGTATACATTGAGCCCGGGCTTTATTGACAGTAAGAAAACAGAGGTTTTCAATAACAGTCTGAAACGTTTTATGATTCTGCAATTGAAGAATATTTAGTAATTTTGACAAGCCCTTGGTCGAGGAAGTATTGTAATCGCGAAACATTTCTAAATGAGGTTTTTCAGTTGTTATATGACCTTTAGACCAGGATTTTTGAAAATTTTTCCATAGGGGGACGGGTGACGGGATGTAGGGGGTGGGGGAGGGTGTATCGTAATTTTTTCATGTTAGTATATTAATATATAATTCCAACCCCGGCAATTCTACGCATCTATTAGACATATTTCACACATATACTTCCCCGTACATTTGTTTTTAAAACTTATAGTGACAGAGACAAAAGCGTCCTTCTGTTGTCTGTGCTCAGCGCCTGGAGTAACGGTCTGCTTGACGGTACTACTCGTACTACGGCGGTGCTTCGGTGGATGCTGTCGCATCTGATGGTAGAGGGAAGAGGTAACGTGGCTAGATGGACGGTTGCTACCGGTAGGGCAGGGAAAGAATGTCTATGGACTGATTGTGTGGGCCTCTTTGACTGACTTGATCCGTTTAATTTCTCTATTGTAAATGTTTGTAACTATTTTTTATCAGAGGGCCTAACTTGTGCTGAACTTAATCTTTTATGCTTTGATTGGCATTGTGCAGGGAGTGCAGAGTTAACTTACTTGGCGCCATTTGTTCCATATTGTTTGTTGGAGTTCAAAATGGCATATGGCGCACTTCAAATATTAAATCGCTTATACAGGGTGTCCCAGAAGTCGACGTCAAGCCGAAACCGGGTGATAGGCAAAGTCATAACAGCTATCAGAAAAATATTTAAAAAAAATGTATGTATGTGTTTTGAAAATTATAGGTCTTTGAAAAAAATATAGAAATTTCACACCCTACGGCAGTCTGTCAACTCCTGTTACTACAAATATTAACTTTTTTTGGATTTTATTTTTACATGATGAATAATGCATCTTCAAACTGGTGTCTCAACCTTACTGCCAACTTTTCTCGTTCAGGAAAAATTGCCACTTATTTCCCAACCAAGTATTCCAAAGTAAAACTTTGCTCAACTTTAACTGGCTGTACTGGAAAGAAATGTACTACGAGAGTTTGGCAAGTAACCTTAAAAGTTGGCGCATTTAATAAGGATTCCAAAATGGTATAACACTTAGAAGATTACTCGTTAACTTATGCACAATTTTTATTTGAAGAAAAACTGATGACAATTTTTCAAAATTTCCTAATTAAACAGCGATTATAAAAACGCACAAGGACCCTTAAGAGTAACTGTTTGCACAACAGTGGGCGTCAAAATGCTGCTGATGATGATTTACCTTTACCGCAAATGCTCAAACTGTTTTCCTTCAGCCGCAATACACGCTCGACATCTTCTTAAAAAAGATCGGGTTATTAAACGAGCGAATCCACGGTTATTAACAAACTCAGCTGCTTCCAGTAGTCTTTGCCGTAGCTCAGCTACATTCTGAATCGGCTTGAAATACACTTTTTCTTTTACAGTTCCCCAGTAAAAAAATCTAACGGATTCAAATCTGGTGACCGGGCTGGCCACGGTATTGTACCAGACCGCCCTATCCATCTGCCTGGAAAGTTTTGATCGAGATACTATCTCACTGAGAGTGCATAGTGCGCTGGGCAGCTATCATGCTGAAACCACATGTCCCTGTAAATACTCAGTGGCACGTCCTCCAATAAATTTTCTAAATGATTTTGCAAAAAACCTAAATAAACCTCAGCAGTCAAAGTCTCTGGGAACTCAAACGGACCGATTATTTTACCATTTAAAATTCCTGTCCACTGGTTTATCTTGAAGCGATATTGAGATTTATCTTCTCTCATCAAATGTGGGTTTGCTACGTGCCACTCGTGTAAGTTATGCAGGTTCATGTACCCATCTTTCTTAAATGTGGTCTCATCTGACCATAAAATTTTTTCAAAGAACCGTGGATCTTCCCTGTGTCTTTCTAACATTGTGCGACAAAAAGCAACTCGGGGCTCATAATCCCGGGGCAGAAGAGCTTGAACACGCTGTACGTGGTATGGATGGAGCACGTTTTTTTTCAAGATTCTATGGGCTGTACTTTTGAGCACACCTGTTTTTAGTTCTATTGCACGCACTCAAGTACTCGGGTCTTCTTCGACAGCTCCTAGCACCACGTCTTCGTGAGTAAGGAAATATCTTCCCTCACCGTGTGATTGGTTTGGTAGTTGGCCCTCTGAGAACAGTAAGCGGTGCACATTTGTGAACACTCGATGATCTGGATGACCAGCTGCATTCGGATACCTCTCACAGTAAAGTCTCGCTGCAGCACTAGCGTTGCATCTGCATTCCCCATAAATGAGGTGCATGTTAGCATATTCTTGTACGGTGTACACGGACATAGCGGCACTGCACAATCACACTATAAAAGATAGTCTAAGGAAAGCAAATGTTGTTTTGAAGAGCAATTAAACAGTCCAAATCCAAATCATAAGCGATCAACAGTCCAGTTCACGAATCCAAAATTAGTAACAGTACGAAATCAACAAGCACGAACATGTAAAGATGCGCAGTAAACGAAGGAGTACTGATCGGTATCAAAGTGTGCAATAGCAAGTAAGTGATGTGCGTCATCCATACCACATACAGCGTTTTCAACCTCTCCTACCCCGGGATTATGAGCCCCGAGTTGGTTTTTGTCGCACAATGTTAGAAAGACACAGGAAAGATCCACAGTTCTTTGAAAAAATTTTGTGGTCGGATGAGACCACATTTAAGAAAGATGGGTACATGAACCTGCATAACTTACACGAGTGGCACGTAGCAAACCCACATTTGATGAGAGAAGATAAATCGCAATATCGCTTCAAGATAAACCATTGGACAGGAATTTTAAATGGTAAAATAATCGGTCCGTTTGAGTTCCCAGAGACTTTGATTGCTGAGGTTTATTTAGGTTTTTTGCAAAATCATTAAGAACATTTATTGGAGGACGTGCCACTGAGTATTTACAGGGACATGTGGTTTCAGCATGATGGCTGCCCAGGGCACTATGCACTCTCAGAGAGAGAGTACCTCGATCAAAACTTTCCAGGCAGATGGATAGGGCGGTAACTGGTACAATACCGTGGCCAGCCCGGTCACCAGATTTGAATCCGTTAGATTTTTTTACTGGGGAACTGTAAAAGAAAAAGTGTATTTCAAGCCGATTCAAAATGTAACTGAGCTACGGCAAAGACTATTGGAAGCAGCTGAGTTGGTTAATAACCGTGGATTCGCTCGTTTAAATAACCCAACAGTTTGAGCATTTGCTGTAAAGGTAAATCATCATCAGCAGCATTTTGACGCCCACTGTTGTGCAAACAGTTATCCTTAAGGGTCCTTGTACGTTTTCATAATCGCTGTTTAATTAGGAAATTTTGAAAAATTTTCATCAGTTTTTCTTCAAAAAAAAATTGTGCATAAGTTAACGAGTAATCTTCTAAGTGTTATACCATTTTGGAATCCTTATTAAATGCGCCAACTCTCGTAGTACATTTTTTTCCAGTACAGCCAGTTAAAGTTGAGCAAAGTTTTACTTTGGAATACTTGGTTGGGAAATAAGTGGCAAGTTTTCCTGAACGAGAAAAGTTGGCAGTAAGGTTGAGACACCAGTTTGAAGATGCATTATTCATCATTACATTGTAAAAATAAAATCCAAAAAATGTTAATATTTGTAGTAACAGGAGTTGACAGACTGCCGTAGGGTGTGAAATTTCTATATCTTTTTCAAAGACCTATAATTTTCAAAACATACATAAAATTTTTTTAAATATTTTTCTGATAGCTGTTATGACTTTGCCTATCACCCGGTTTCGGCTTGACGTCGACTTCTGGGACACCCTGTATATCGAAAAAACCTTTAGAGAGATTCAGAAGGACGTTTTTGTTCTGAATGATTCCAAAAACCCTAAACAACTTCGTCTGGAGCGAAAACTATATTTTTTCAAAGATAATTGTTTAAAAAACTTTGGTCGGGATTTTATGTCTGGCAAGATGCAGATTAGCTAAAAGAAACCGAATCAAAATATTTTTCTGAATATATGCAAAAATACCTCATGGACTACAAAGACATTAAACTAGAAATGGATGTTTTAATTGGCACAATTTTCGTTGACATATCAACCAACGATAGTAAAGTTAGCAGTAAACGTTACCACGCAGATGTGTTGGATATCAAGTGTACATTCTATTCTATGAACTGGCGGTACGATCGTCAAATATAACCTGGAGTATTGAGAATTTCCACAGTTTACTGTATTTAGTCAGTCCAAACAAATATTAATCAGTTGTCTTTGAATGCAACACTGAAAATTATACCTACCACAAGCATTTTCTGTTCCTGACAAGTATCAAGGGTATAGGGGCGTCCGACACATTTGACATTGTGATGAGTTGCCGATCACTAAAAAAAAAAACAAGAAAATAGTAGATTACAGATATGGAACTGTTATTCAGTTCTGGAACTATATGGCATCCAACTAACTGGAAAGTGAGCTTAAAATTGATTGTAGGATTTGCAAATAGATGTATTAAAAATTCATTAAACCCAATGAATGAACCTGTGTTATATTAGCGCAGTGCCATCAGAAAATGCAAAATAGAAGAGACCTAAACACCAGTGGTATTCATTTAACATTTATACATAAATGTTCTGGTCGGACCAATGAATTCGAATAGGTTAGATGGAGTCAAGCGTACATACAGCTTAAACATTTACAGGGCGGGGGCCGGAATGTGTGCATGTTGCATGCACACGTGTTCCCTCGCCAGAAACCGTGTGGCGTCGCCCCTTTCCCCTGTATCCCCCTATAGCCCCACGGTACCCTATGGGTATTTAGGCCTTTAGCCTTCGTGGTAGTTGGAGTATAAAAAAAGATTTTTACTTAATTCGTGGTTTTGGAAGGTGAAAAATACAAAAAATTGTCTTCAACGGCAGCAATGAGAGAACACCTGATATTGGAAACAGTGGGACACCTTGTTTGAATTCTACTCGTTTTTCTGAATAGTTGTTTTGATTCGAGCAGATTTTTGGCTAAAAGCAAATACCTAGTTGAGCATATGGAAATTACTGCTATTATATTAATTGCTGCTGTTATATCGTTGTCACTATATTTATCAAGTAAAATGACTTGGAACTAATTCACTAACTTGATATTATAGTTTTTTTCTACTGTCTATTATAGCTACCTCACTAGAATCTCGTGGAACTGTTAACGTACAAGTACTATTTATAACGTGAAAGTAAAGACATTTCCTAAGAACCTTTAGATTCAAAATAAATGTAGATAAGACTTAAAAGTTACAGGTTCAGTTGGACCTTTCCAGGATCTACCAAAAATGTTGGTTTCTGTCTAATACTTTTAATTTTCAACATTGTTATTAGGTATACAATCCTGTGAGCAAACCTTAAATTCGGACTGACCACTAAAGAAATAACAAGTGAACTGAAATAAATCAAAGTTACGTCACAACTATGCAGGTATGTCATTGAGACACAAGGCCCTTCCCATCATAAATAACTATAATATATCAATGCTTATCAATCGATTATTCAGTTTAAAAAGCTTTTTGCATTTCACAGAAACATGCACCATTTTTGGTAACTGTCTATGTTTTCACAGAAAAAAACGAATTTCATGTGAAAATGTGAAAAATGTAACAACTGGCAATCCGGCGGCATAAGCCTGGTCGACTTATAGTATGAACTTTAATCCTTACTACAGACTAATAAGATTTTGGAGACTAACATATCATAGACTTGCTCATTCTACGTATTCTGAATTCGTTGGGTTGGACGAGTTAGCTAGATACGTTTCTGTGTTCTGATATTAATAGCGACCACACCGCAGTAGTGTCATGTTCATGTCCAGCCCCGATCGAAATATAATGGAATATTTATTTGTATGTATGGCTACCGCACGCTACAAACGCGAATACAACAGCAAAAAAGGCGTCAAGTAGATAGGTCCATTAATTTTCATATTTTGGTTGTCGATGCTTGAGCATGATGGTAACAAGAAACCAGATCACCTGGAGGTCTAAACTAAAATTTTACAACCTGGCTTGGCAGATGATGACTCAGATGGGGCTCAAAACTCTTTTCTGAAGAGCACCTATGGAGGCATGAAACTTTGTAGAGTTCAAGGCCCTAGGGTCAAATAGTTTGGTCTGCAGACTCGCAAAAAGTTTGAAACTTAAAAAAAAGTAAATTTTGTATTTTTTTCAACTTTTTTATTTTCTCGCTACTTATTTCGCTGGAAAGCATTAAGCCCCATAGGGTATGACTGCTTCGAAGTTAAATTGTCCAAGGAACTCAAAAAAGCGGTCTGATAATTCTTCGCCAGATATCTCAGTCAAAAGTGGTTTTCTCGAATTTTTTTACTGCTTTATTGAGCTGTCAATTCTAATGACGTCTGAAACAAACGATCCAAAAAACATGTAAAGGATATGGGCGTACTTATCCCTATTATATGAATTGAACTTTCTACTCGAATCTTTAAATTAGTTGAACAGACCTTTGGGTTCAATTTTCCATATTTTGGAGCATAATTGGTCATTTTCAAGATACATCTACATATGATGAAACCTTGTAAAATCTCAGACTTCTGGATTGAATCGTCGTTTCTGGAGAATCAAAATTTGTAGGTTCAGGAAAATGTCAACTTAAGCATTTTTTTTGTAACTTTTTCAGGTTCTCGCTACTCCTGTATCTCAAAAAAAATTGGTATCGTAATATATGACCATTCCGAAGAAAAATTGTACGAGGAATTTTAAAATGTCCTCTAAATTGTGATCTGATAATTTCTTCAGGTTTTTTCAAAATTTCCATGGTTTTATCGGGCTGACGGATTTTTTGTTTTGGAAGGCATTCGCTTGTCGCTTTAATGAGACATTGAAAAAATTTGAAAAAATCAGTTTTGGCTGGAATATATGACGAGCCAGTTACTAAATCAAAATTTGGGGTTCTTTGGACAATTATACTTCAGAGTAGTCATTTACTATGTGGCCTGATGGACAGGGATCTAAGATATGACCCGCCAAAGCCAGGACGTGGAATGTTAGTTTTGCCGTTTTTTATATTCTCTGGAACGTGTGGGAGCCCTCGCCCCCAGAAAACTGGACATAGCGAGGCTAAAGCTGGTACGCAGGTCATGAAGTCCATAGCAAGCTCAGACAACTTTCAAGAGAGAGAGAGAGAGAGAGAGAGAGAGAGAGAGAGGGGGGGGGGTGAGGGAGTGAGGGAGTGAGCGACAGATAAATAGAGAGAGAGTTCCTAGGCAAGTGTGTCGATTACTCGTTTTGATGGAAAACAGGTCTATGAATAACGTGTATGATAATAGCAGTGGATCGGATATGGACGGTCGTGTACGGAGAATTCTGTTGGAACGTTAATTTCCGGAGCTATCGTCAGGGAGAGAGCGATTACAAGCCATGCGCTAGTTTGAAATATGCTTTGGTGAATAATATAGGTAATATAGGTAGAGAGCACCAGGGTGCTTCAGTCTTCTCACAAAGGGATCATGGGCTGAATAGCATGTGTCCTCGAACTTTGTTGGGACTCCGAATGTTCAGATATGGCTTTATGGCTTAAGTTTCGTGTACTAATTTGGCTTAGAAAATTTGTAATATCGGCTACTTGCTAAACATTTTGATGGTTTTTCATTCTCTGCCCTCAAAATGACGTTGAGATCCATACCTGATGAGGTCAGACAGACACAAGATTCATATCGTCGGTCTTCGCACGTACCGGCGTAACTAACATTTTACAAATTTCACAAGAGAGCTAGAAAACGAAAATCAGCAATAAGAAAGATTTAAAATGACAAACTGATTTTTTAGTCTGTACGTTGCTATTTTTTTTTGTTAGACTAAAATTATGTAGAACCAGTTTTAATGCAGAGGCGTAAATCTATTTAAGCCGGTACGTGAAAATTGTTTTCGGAATTTTATCACTTACGCAATTTTTTAAGAATTTTATTTCTAAGCAGCGAACTGATATACAGCTACGTCGCTTCGTGAGGTGAGAGGCTACAAAAAATATGTGAAATTACGGCGTAACTCGATTTTAGATTTTTTTGCCATTTATGCATGTACGCCGACGATGTGCTTCAACTTTAAGTTTTGTATAGGCAGTAGTCTCCATTTTACAGATTTTTTCGTGAAACTACGAGTTGTGATAAAAAAATACGGTGAAATAATTTTTATATATGGAACTGTTATATTTATATCCATTTAAAGTAATACGATTGCTAGTATGTATCATTGAGATGGTGTGTGGTAAATGTGAACTACTTGCAACTTGACTATTAGCTTCCAGGACTAAAAAAGCGAGATCGTATTTATGTATTTGTTCTGCGTCATAGATATCAAACAACGTGTTAACATAGGAGTTTGTAAGTTTCAAAAAGTGACAAAAGAAGCTTATTAAGTCGAACAAAGGTCGGAACGTCCTTCGACTCCGAAAGCCAACAAAAACATTCACAAAATGGCAAGATCGATCAAACATTAGATTGGTGATTCGAAATATAAATATGTTGACGTTGTGTGACGAGTAGAAGAAAAATCGTGACAGTTTGCTTGGAATTGAAGAATCGCCTTCATGGCCAAAATTATAACTGGAGCCCGGTGTATGACTGTTACCTTGAAAGAAAAATGTAAAGTTCGCAATATAAAAGGAAGGCCTCCCTCGCCCTAAGGAGACAAATCAAAGTCAAAGTTTTTTCATAGTGAAGGCATCGTACATAAAAGGCGTTTCAAGAAAAACGACTGTGAATTCTGAATATTACAACGTTTGCGAGACTCTTTACGGAGACTGAGACCAGAAACTGGATCAACATCGCTACTGATTCGCGAGTTTTTGGCAAAAAAAAATTAAATAAACTGCCTGTCCATATTCGCCTCATTCTCGTGATTTAGCACCACTCGATTTCTGGCTATTAGCAAAAATGAGAATCCTGCTGGAAGGAAATCATTTTGATACTATTCCCGAGGTTGAAAGAGCTACGATTGCTCCGTCGTAGCTGAAGTCCTTTCCGAAGAAGGTATTCTTTATCTTCTGTATTAATTGATCACACACTGAATGTTGTATTGCTCCTCGGTTTGACCTTGAAATGGGTTAAAAATTGATTTGATGTATATCGAATTTTTTTTAAATACTGACAGCTTAAGCTTTTCAAGTCAAACACAACTCTAATTCGTATTCACGGGATCCTTTACTTCGTATGTGTGACATCCTATTCTGGTAAGCAGGAAATACGAAGGTATAATTATAACAGATCTACATGTACTCTATGCCTAATGGAATTCCCTTTTGTAGTAAGTCCTGCGAAGTACAGTGAACGAGGCACTCGGGGCAGTGAGAAAGGTATTCCATGTAGTACATCCCACAGTTACACCCTGGATTATACGAGTATATATTATATAGTTTAGGCGATATTTTGCCATTGCAACATGCTTAATCGATCATGCAACCAGCGTCTGTATCAAATCCAATTTAATAGAAAAATGATTCGGTAGAAAGTAGTTAACAACGCTAATAAAAGTTGTGGCCCTATAGCCCAGTTTTTTAATCGCAAGTTAACTTCCCGGTTAGTTAACTATAACCAGGAAGTTAACTGGCAGTTGCCTGCAAATGCGTTTTTTAAATATTTTGCGCCAGTTAACTAACCAGAGGTTCATTATACAGGGTGTTTCAGTTTATTGTTGCATAACTTTAAGATTCGATAGAACTTTTAAAATTAATGCATAGAGACTATATAAACATGGGTCGAAAAATGCGTGGCTTCCGAAATACAGGGTGTTCAAATTTACTTTCTAAAATAGTTTTTTTTTTAAATATTTCGAACAATATTTGATATATAACAGTGAAAATTGGTATACAAGAGTTTTTTGGTACGACAAAACGAACCATGGGCATAGTTTTACTGTAGCCGCTAGAGGGCGCTCTCTATTGTACCTGTAGTTTATTAAAATGACCGAAAAAATTTTCTTAGTGCAATTTTTTGCTTTTTGAATAAAAAAACTGATTCTTCGCACTTTTAAACATAAAAAAGCTCTCCTGTGAGTTTTCGTTATAGTTAGCCGTTTTTGAGATATTTAGATTTTTAAGGTTCGATGCATTTTTAATTATTAATGGGAAAATAATATTTTTGTTACATTTTCAATTTGGGCATTACAAGTAATTACGATGATCGTTTAGATTGTGTTTTTAAACACAGCAATAATTCCTAACTCCAAATAAACACAAAAAACAGAATATTAATTTGTTTAATTTTCCAATATTATTTTTAACAAACTAAATTAATTATTTACAACTAAAATGCTATTGGATAGTTAGGACAAACATACAAAATCTAAAGTAGTTGCTCCAAATGTAAACCCAATTGTTCAATACACAATTCACATCTACGAATGATCGAACGTGGTATAGCATTATTCAAATGAGGCCTTATTTCATCAAATGCATTCCTCATTCTGTCTATTAGCATATCTCTTGTGGTTACGAGAGTCTGGTACACTTTTTCTTTTAGAAATCCCCACACAAAGAAATCTAATGGATTTAGGTCAGGGGATCGTGGAGGCCAGGCGACTGGTCCTCCACGGCCGATCCATCTTTCTGGATAATTTTCGTCCAGCCAGTTTCTAACTATTCTCGAATAATGAGCTGGACAACCATCAAGCTGGAATCAGGCCAATCCAAGACCAAATATGTTGATTATGAAAATTTACCACTCCACGTCTAGTGAAGCATGACTCATCGGTCCATAAAACGTTACTTAAAAACTCCCTATTATTATCAGTTCTATCAAGAATCCACTGACAAAATGTGATTCTTCGTGCTCCGCCCCCTGGCTGTAGTCCTTGCACAGGTTGCAAATGGTAAGGACGTCTATGGTAATTTCTAAGAACACGGTGAACATGGCTTGCTGAAATTCCCAAGGCTAACACTTGTGGTCGGATCTCTATCAAACTCACGCAGAATCATACGGGTAAATCTGCGCTGACGAACATTTATGTTTTGATCCTTTTGGAGATTTCCAAAACCATTTTGAATTATTTGGCGATGCACTCTTACAAATACTGAGCGAGTTGGATGTTGTCTGTTTGGAAATCTTCGTGCGTATTCTCTGGCTACTTCTGCTTCGTTTCCATTTACAAAGCCATACACAAAATGAATAACCGCTAACTCTTGATTGGAGAATAAAAATGGCATTTTTATAAAACTTACAAAAAAAAAAAACAGGTAAAAGAAACTAAATTTCGTGCATTCACAATTGCAAAAAAACGTTTCAGGTTTCAACAGACAACAAAACTAACTGTCAACTAATTGACGTTTAACCTTAATCTGCTTTCAATTTCAAAAATATTTGCAGGCACAGCCTACTTCTAAAAATTATCGAGATACTGACTTTTTAACGTTATTTTCCCATAAATAATAAAAAATGCATCGAACCTTAAAAATCGAAATATCTCAAAAACGGCTAACTATAACGAAAACTCACAGGAGAGCTTTTTTATGTTGGAAAGTGCGAAGATTCAGTTTTTTATTCAAAAAGCAAAAAATTGCACTAAGAAAAAATTTTCGGTCATTTTAATACACTACAGGTACAGTAGAGAGCGCCCTCTAGCGGCTACAGTAAAACTATGCCCATGGTTCGTTTTGTCGTACCAAAAAACCCTTGTATACCAATTTTCACTGTTATACATCAATTACTGTTCGAAATATTTAAAAAAAACTATTTTAGAAAGTAAATTTAAACACCCTGTATTTCGGAAGCCACGCATTTTTCGACCCATGTTTATATAGACTTTATGCATTAATTTTAAAAGTTCTATCGAACCTTAAAGTTATGCAACAATAAACTGAAACACGCTGTACATATATTTATGTTGCAATCCTCCATCTGTAGTTCTTAGATATTGTGTTCTGTGCGTTTTGTGCGCTCGGCGTTTGTCTCTTGTGTCGCACGGTCATGACAACTTATTAAATATGTAAGGTTTTTCAAGCATTGCGTAAACAAATGTTTAGTAGTAGGCTCTATAGACGGGATTATAGAAATGGTGATAAGAAGGTCTCGGATGCAATGTCTTAACCAAGCAAGGTCAAAAAAGAATACGTTAATACTACAATTAAGTTTTCAAATACTCGTATCATTTTTGTTGCCTTCTTTAGCAACCTTTCGATAATCCACGACCCAAAAATAAAGATTTTCAGCAGCGAAAAGAAATACGGCTATTCCTGTTGATAAATTAATCAAGAACTGTTTCTATCATTGGTTAGTAAAAACAAAAAGAATAATAGAGAGCAAAAAGGTGCCTCAGTTTCCTGAAAAGAAAAAAGTTCTGGTTCTACAGTCCTTTTTGTAAGACCACATCTTGCAAGGAACTAGAAGTTAAGACCAAGGTCGTAGTTAACCTGCAACTGAAAAACTGGGCCTATGTCTTACCGTTTATGACAATAGATCAACTGTATTCAACATTTCAATAAATCCGCATCCGTATGTTATGTTCGGGTATTTAGCTAACATTTTACTAATAAACCATATAACAATGTCATGCTCAACAACATTGCTACGAGTACCTCAATGCGTTCTTAATAGACAATCAGTAGTATATGAAATGCTATTCATAGGTTGATGTAAAGCTTTAAATATAATTTAATTATTTTGACCACCAATATTCGTGATCTAAACTAGATCTGTCATTGTTTAATGTCTTTAGCCTTCTATTCAATCTCATTACAGATTAAAAGTTGAGTGTATTGCTAACGTGGTCGAGGACCCTAAATTATTCCTAATTACGATAATCCTCTTGAACCTCTTACTCTGTACACTTCCCACAGACATTAAGGAATTCATGTGGTATGTTATTCAAGGCTAAGCAAATTTGACGTGCTCATCATTATTATATCTGTTTAGATTAATGTATCCTCACCTTGGAGCCAGGTTTTGTTCATTAAATCATGACATTGTTTTTTATGCCAAAAAAATATTATACTGGAATATTGATTTTACTTTTCGAAGCATTTCTTCTTAAAGCGATGGTGGGAAAGGCGAAAAAACATATTAGGCCAGGAAATAGGTAATTTTTTCTACAGTTTTTGAGACAGTAAATTTTTTGGTGGTATCGTTAGACTAATGCTTTTCAATGATAAGTTCAAATTGGCATCATGATAGGCCTGGAGCATTTGTCGTCATTTTGATAAACGCGTTTGATTGAAAGCCTCAAAAACCATTGATCTTCTGAAAAACATTAATAGAAACAATTTTTGTAAAACATTAATAGAAACAATTTTGTAGGGAGTTAAATTATTGATCAGTTGGTTTCTATGAAAATTTACTATATAATCAACAGGTTACGAGAAATTTAAGGGTAAAGGTACATGTAATGATATTTTCGTTTATACTGGCTAAACTAATTTGTCTGACTTCGTTTCCGATGCCTTGGACAGAAATTTCCAAGTTGATGCCATTTATACCGACTGCAGCAAGGGTTCTGATCGAGTTAATCATAATTTGCTCTTAACAAAACTTTAATTTGCGTGACAGAGTGAGATACTTCGTGTGTATAAACGGGTATAAATCCAGAGTCGTTACTCCATCATCGGGAGTTCCGCAGGGTAGCAACCTAGGTCCATTATTGTTCTTAATTTATATAAACGATGTCGCACAATGTTTCAGCTATTGACAGGTTTTTAATTACGGAGATGTATCGTATAGTTGAAAGCCTCAAGACTGCGTCAGAATACAATATGATATCGACAAACTCAACGATTATTGTCAAAGAAATGACCTCCACTTCTTGCGAATTCTGACTTATAAGGCGAGTGTCGCCCATAATCGCAATTATAGCCTGATTTATGTTTTCTTCACAGAATTTTGAACAATGAAATTGACTGCTTTAACCTTTCGTCGAAAATCAATATAAATGTACCGATAAGAGTGAATCCTAGACACTGTAGGTACACACTTCAAAATATTGTAGAACTAATATTGATTTAAACTCTCCACTGGTACGAATGCAAAGAAATATGAGCAAATGTGATAAATTTGATGATATTATTGCTTGTGAAATGTTAATGTTTAAAAACCTGATAAAAAACAAAATTTTCTCTAGTAAGTTACGTTACCATTCTCTGTTTTATGATTCTTGTTACTGAATTTAACATTGTACCATTGTATTTTCATATACATATATGTAGGTTATAAATAACCATATTTAAAACTTAGTATGGTTAACTATTCTGTGGACGTCTATTTTGGAGATTTTCTCTGTTTGATGTCTCTAATTTGTAAAATAAATAAATAAATAAACTACCATCCAAAGAGAATACAATTTTCTACAAAAAAGGCTCTACGTTTTTTCGACACCTTGATGGATCGTCAAGTATAAGCAGCGAAAGTTAAAACTTCATATAAAAACAGTTGCGCGGTATACTACCGGTCAGCATACATGTTTTCAACGTGTGGATAACTCTGTAAGTCATTACTTATGATCACGAATTCGATTTTAAAGAAATCCATTTTTGGAAAATGTGATATTTTCGGATTTCTGTCTTCATCATGGACATGCAAGTCACTCACTTGCATCAGTCTGTTTATTGGCCATTTTGCCTCTGCGTAGCTTCAGCAACCATTAATTTTGAAAATAACAATGAGGTTGTTTACTGACAACATGATTGTTTGGAAAATTGTCAGGTTTATTCTGATGTACGGGTGTAATTCGGTAGAATCCTTCCCGAATTTAAAATTCGATATTTATGCACGTCAAAACCACAAGCGCACATTCCATCAATCGTAACTATAAATACGGACCTATAGGGAACGGGAAATTTTCGCTGTAATTTTGCGATAATTCCTCACCTGTTATGGCATATTTTATACATGATGAAAATATTTGATTAAGTTTGTCGCGGATTTTGGATAGCGTTCTGTATAGTTTCTTTTAAATACTCGGAGGACGCTGCCGCTGTCACACACCGCTACCTTGGTATTATCCACACTTTTTTTGCGTTTCCGCCTTCGGTACAATTTGCGGTACAATTTGCATTAGATGACCAACAGCCAACTATGTCAACGCCAAACAAAGTGGCGTGCACGTCATCACGATAAAAATTCCCCGACCTAATGCCTAGGTTTCTATCACAAACAATTGCTCTATTGCAGTTTCATATTAATGTGATATATAAATTGTAAAATGGTCATTACTCTCTTATTATGGTTAATAGTCATATAAACATTGTTATTAAAATATCACATAAGTTGCTTTCTGATAAATTTAGACGCATTATGCGAAATAAAATGTTTTGCAAACGCTCCAATCACTTATCGACATGTAAACGCACTAAACCGATTTCGCAGCGTTGACACATTGTCACCTTGAAACTTATTTAAACTGGGAACTGACACTTGTATTAATTTTGACACTGAATCAATTTGTGGCATTTCAAATCTTTATAAATCCTTTGGCCCCGCATACTGTAAATCAACAACTGTTTGTTTCAAAACAAAATTATTCATTTTACGAGTAGATAAAGGCAATTTTGGTATATAAAGATGCCCAAACAGTTAAATAGTCGGTGTAAGGAACTCGTGGCCTCGTTAATGCACTACTTTGAGCAAGAAAGGGACAACAACGGGCCTTTGTTGCCTTTAAATGCTGTTCAAGAGGTAGGTTACTAATAATTATATGTAATGTATATTAATAATAGTGAAATTTTATTTCATTTTTTGTAGCGTGTTGCTGCTGCTTTAAAAATTAGTTTAAGGACAGTTAGTCGTATTTCCGACGGTGTGAAAAGTGATGCAAATTTAGAATCGCCCAAGAAAAAGCGGAGTTATATTAAACGTGTAACCAACACAGCGACATTGGATACAAGTGCCATTCGAGATATGTATCACAAAAGTAAGATCTTATTATAATAACTTATCAGAAATTTGCATTAATTTGTTAACTAAATTATAATGTCATATTACACATGGTTTCAGAAGAACAAGTTACGATACAAACTTTATGGTCTCGATTAAGAGATAGGGCATTATTTGATGGTAGTGCCACGTCTTTAAGGCGGTTGCTTAGAGATCTTGGATTTAAGTGGCTTAAGGACAATCCGCGACGAGGGCTCATGGAACTACCAAGTATAGCTTTGAAAAGGGTGGAATTTCTAAGGCAATACAATCAAGCCAAGGTTGAGGCCTTATACCAGTTTGTCTTCCTCGATGAAACTTGGATATTTCAAAATGGGACCATAGGTCGCTCTTGGCAAAATGGAAACCAAAAAAGCGTGAAAGCTATTAAAACAGATGGTAAAAGGTATGTACTTTTACACAATTTGCACTATAAAATTTAAAACTAATATATTTTAGATACATTATATTACATGCTGGAAATGAAAATGGGTTTATTGAGGGTAGTGAAGCGATATTTTCTTCGAAAACAAAATTGAGCGATTACCATAGAGAGATGAACCAGGACAATTTTTTGAAATGGTTTCAACATCAGTTATTAGAAAAATCGGAGAGTCCATCTATGATTATACTGGATAACGCCCCTTATCACAGCATGATATTGAACAAAGTGCCCAACAATGCATGGACAAAAAAAATATCCAAGACTGGTTGACAAATCAAAATATACCATTTTTAAACACAATGTTTAAAACAGAGCTATTGAGTATTGTTGCTCGGTACATAATGCTTCTTAATTATATATATTTTGGTCGACAGTTTATATTTCTTTTGTTTATTCATATTCTTAAAATAACTGCTTTTTTAGAAACAAACCACCTAAAATATACGTGATTGATGAATTGGCGGAACAACATGGACACAAAGTTCTTCGTCTGCCTCCTTACCATTGTATATTTAACCCTATTGAGTTAATTTGGGGCATAGCAAAAGGTTACTATAACAGACATATTGGTAGAGATGGTAACAGTGAAAAAGACTGTTTGGATATGTGGAACGAGGCTCTACAAACGGTTACCCCAGACATGTGGAAAAATAGTGTTCGACATACTGAGCAAGAAATTTTTAAATGGTATGAAAGAGAACGAATTTTTGATCGACCAGACATCGAACCTTTAATAATCAACTTTGAGAGTGATGAAGATTCAGATTCAGACAGCGCTGAAGAAAGAAACTCCGACTAACTTTATTGTACAGAAAAAGCTTACACCAGTAGCTTACCTAATTTTAGAATGCATTTTTCTGTATGAATTCTGTAAAATAAATACCATGCATAAAATTTGGAGGACCCCATTTGGATTTTTATTCAGTACCTTTAAGCTATCAATTAAATATGGTAGTTTCATAGTGTCATCTGATCAATAATTGTCATACTTAATGATTATGCAAGTACAGATCTATAATTTTATTATACTATTATTTTTGTTCTCATTTGAGGTTAATATTGCTTATAAACCTAGATATGTAAATAATAAATTTTATTATTTTACAAAAAGTTTGGCAACAATGTAAATTTTTCAACACACCCACCTTGATGACGTGCACGCCACTTTGTTTGGCGTTGACTATATATCTTGGTTGGTCATTTTATGGAAGACGTTGGAATTACGTTTGCTAGCACCAGACATTATCTGGTCGTTTGGTCAAGTATTGCAAAATTAATAACAACAGATATTACGATTGGCACTTAGCCTAAAATATGTTTGTTCTTGAATGTCATGTCTTTATGTCGCGTGCATTTTACTTCCTATTTCAAAACTGACTGGACGTATTGTAATCGCAAAAATTTCGCAATTGAGATGTTATGTTTTTTGGATGTTATATGAGATATTGTATATCATGAAAAACCATGTCACGCATTTCCGTCGGTCTGCTGTCTGTCTGTCGGTCTGTCTGTCAGTCCGCTAATTTTATAACCGCTTGAGAAGAACCGCTCAGATTTTGATGAAATTTTCACACAGGTTCACTACTATGCCAAGAATGGAAAAGCTTTGTTGTTTTTGAAAATCGGTCTAGTGGTGGTGGAGCTAGAGGTAAAAATACGAATAAAATAAAAATTGCTTGATCTTCGTTTTTTGACGGGCTCCTGATTATTTTCACATATATTTTTCTGAATTTTATGATCATTTCGCCTAACCTCTAATTTGTGCTACTCCGTCTATGCTAGGTATCTGAATATTTCCTCAAGTAGATTGACGCAGTACCTACTTCTGACGCATTGATATACAAGAGACACGGACTGACAAACCGACTTAAATGAGAAACATCTTTAAGCAACAGAAAACTTGTGAATCGGAAGTTCGAATATTATCGCGTGTTTAATAGAGGAACTGCAGCATATTTGGGATACTGGTTTGTGTTTTGGAATTGATAAACGGGATAGCAAAATAGAAAATGCTTCAAATTATTGAGATATTCATAAATAATAATGATATAAACAATCAAACAAAACAAAAACCAGTAACCTCATCAAAATATTTATCCAAGTAAAAAACTCCAAAAGCGTAAATTTACTCAGGGTGCAGGTAATTTGGAATAAAGTACTCCAAATTATAATCACCTTTTTTGACAATTGTTTACCCTTTTTCTTAGAAACTAATAAATTTATCAACATTGTTACCGTTTTACAGTCTTTGGTAATTAATGTGTTTAACAAAATGGCATATAATTATTAAGTATCAGGTAACCAGTCTCAATAATCACAAATCAGGATTTAGCCTGAACTTATAGCTTAGTGTTCTTAGTTACTTTTCTTACAATAATCATAGACATACACACCGGATTCATAAGCACTACAAGCAGCGTAAAGCCACAATTCGCCCAAATTAACAACATGACATCCTAACTTAAAATTTCATGTCACATTTTTAATTCTAGATATATGCACAAAATTAAAATAAAATTGTAAACCAATGAGGACACATAACAGTTCAAATAATTGCTATGAGGATTTTATATATCATGGTAAATAATTATCAATGATTGCATTCTTACCGAAAAAATGTAGACGTCTCGTTCCGTATGGCTGGTAGCTGGAAATGTCAAGATTCCGTCCTGTTCTTAGTACTTGTACTTTCCTGTGATTTACGACAGTATATTGACGGCAAAAAATAGAATTAGTGTTTGTATTTATTTAGATAACTAAGTATTCCAGGCTACCTGCATTACTCCAAATATGCTGCACTTCCTCTACTTCCAACGTCTATGTTCTAGGTAGTCGTAGATTTCGAAAATTGACTCAGAGGCGACGGAAATAAAATCGTTGGAAAATAGTTTTATAACGTTTAAGAGATTCTTGCTCATCTTCAGACATTGTTTGGAGGGAATAAAACTTGTAGGTTTAAAAGCTGTATGCGGCAAATGGTTGTAAATTGTTGCATAGTTGGTGTCAGTGAAATGCCTTCTATTATTAAGAAGCTGGAGATCTCAGATATACTATGCATCTGTTAGACACAACAAGTCTTACATGTTTTCCCTATATCTGCCACGGCAATAGAAATATGATAGAATCACTTTATATAGTTTGATATGTAGAAGTCGAAGATTCATCGTGCCTAAGTGATCCTCATACCTAATCACGATTCGATTTCGCCTCTTGAAACGATATGATTTATCACACTTTTTTGAAACCTCCAAAGAAGTAGGAAGTATAGAGTCAATCTACTTTATGCCTTTTTTTATAAGTAAATTGAACTACTGCGCATCAGATGGCAGCTAAACCTGAAAATTTATCAGATCGGACTTGGCCAAGTTATGAATAACGCGATCCAAGTATAAGGATGGATCCGCCCCTGTATGTCCTCCCACAAGAATAAAGAATTAAGGTGGTTCATTGTCAAACAGCGGACGACGAACGCCGTGGCAACCGATCGAATTTCCACAATTTCCACTAGTTTTCCAGCGGTGCGCGAGTGTATACACAGTTGATCGACGAGCCAACCATTTACTTTGACGGACTGTGTGCATTGTCGGCTACCGCGCGCGTATTGTGCCCTCTTTTTTGATTGATCGATCGAATGTTGGAAAACTTACCGATGCATGTCTGCTTATTTTTACCTGTTGTGCGTGATTTTGATGTATGGCCACTTTTGTGGAAGTTTTTTTGATAAACGGGTTTGCTGGTTTTGATACAGAAACATTCGCTGCGGATGAATATATTTACTCACATACAATCTCTTAAGGATAGAATTAAAGTTGTTTCTGGGTCTAAGTACAACTACTGGTAATAAAACTTCGTAGCTTCTGGCTCTTTCTGTGACTGATCGTACTGTGATCTATTATACGTATAGTATACTTCTCACCAAGCTTTGGTTTAACCTCATATTTGTGTGTTGAAAAAAAGTTTTTGAACTCGTACTTTGAAAGAGAACTTATTTAACTTCAGATATCCCATTTTTCAACTGCCTGCCTGGAGAAGTATTGTTAATACTTTTCGTCTGATGTTTCATCGTGTGAATAGACAATGTTATCAGTTTCCTTTTGCCAAAAAATCCTTGTTTTGTGCATTTTTCATCCTTTTCTTCTTGTTAACAAATAATAGTGCAGCTCTAATATCGTATGTGAATATTCCACTTTTATGGAAGAATTGTGCGGGTGAATACTTCTTTTCTTATCACTTTCTCTCTTCAAAAGATCTTTGCTTTTCTTGGAAACTCAATTTGCTGGAAACTAAGGCTTTGAAGAAAAACAAAGATTTTTCGAAAAGAAGAAGTGATAAGAAAAAAGACCCGCTCAAATGTATTATAGTATGATATACAATTTCAGAGACGTACTAGTATTTATTAACAACTTACGATTACGAATTAAATGCACAAAAAGTGCATTTACACAAAAATGATAACAGTGTTTTTAGTACTCTCAATACGCACCATGTAATAATGAGATGATAGTTTAATCATATTAGCAAATTTCTCCGAAATAATCGTAAAGCCAGGTTTTATTGATGCAAATTGTTCAACGGGGAATTCAAAACATGGACGCATACCAAGGGTACACCAATTTTTCATTCGACAACAAAGAAAGAGATCTACAAAAGGCGACCACACGTAAAAAGATCGGACTAATAGTAAAAAAGTTATGGCCGAAAACTAAGGCAAAATGCACTTGTTGCTAATGCGACGATAATTTCACGCAGCTATTTGAAATTTTCCAAATCCGTAGGCTTCATACCTCGGAATATCCACTACAAAATTGGTGTTGATTGGCTAAGTAGCTTTTGAAAATTTCTTATCCCAAAACACCTGTCTTCCGGCCATCACTACTAGTATACTGAGCAATATACAGAGTTCGTCCAAAGGTCATTTTATAACAAAATACACAAATTTACCTAATTTCTAATATTCTATTAGCGCCCGCCGAAATTTTCCCAGTGGCACACATTAGAAATCGGTAGTAGGTGCCTTCTTGTCTATTGTAAAAGAGGATAGGCGAAACTTGAAAATTCCCAATATTATACACAAAAATGTGCTAAATATGCAAATTTTAGGAGCTAATTCTATTACCTAAGACCCTCCCTGTCCCTCCTTTATCGGCGTGCACGCAGTGCAGTGTTCCCGATCGATTAAAAAATGTCTAAATCTACCACAATTCCTTTAAACGTGACAACCTCTGAATCGCGCTTCAGCTATGATGTCTCTTAACATATTTTTATCATAGCCGTTACGGAGGCTTTAAGTTGGTCCTAGCTTTCGACATTTCTCAAAACTACCCTGCTTGTAACAAAGGATATCCAAAGCTTTTCTCAGACAATAAGTTGCTTTGTACTTTTTCTCCTAATTAACCTACTTGAGTCCAATTTGTTCCTAACAATGAGGACTCCAATTGCGGAATGCAGTTTGTGAATAGAAAATAAGGCAAAAAGCAGCAGCCTAGTTTCCCTGTTTGAGTTTTAGCTAGCGCAGTAGCGAACGACACAAGCGGAATTGGTTGGAAACTTTCTGTTTTCCATTGACATTTTTAGTAGGGTTGGAATAGCAGGGCTTAGATTGTTCTCTGGCTGTTGTAATAGAATTCCAATCATATTTAATGAGAATAGAATCAATGAGGTAATGAGACAATTTGGTGTCAGCATTGGGAAACGTATTCTACCTGAAGATAGCCAATCATATACCTCATTCCGGTGGTCAAAAAGACACTAGCGCCATCTGTGAGACAGTAGCAGAACACAAAAATGAATTTAGAAAATTACTTTAAAACGAGATTGTGAAAAAAAGATTGTACGGTAACCGGAAACATAGCGCAATGACATTTTTACTTCATTTCCGTCGGTCTGTCAGTCCGTCTGTCCGCTACTACTTGGTCAGTCTATAACTTGAGAAGTACCGCACGGATGTCATGTAAAAAACCTATAAAATGTCAAAAAAAACTTATAAGATGTCAACTTGCAGACTAGGTAGTTTTTAGGGCGCAAACAGTCATTCCACGTTTGCTCACTAGGATCGTTGTAACGTCCATCTATAGAGGAATCACTCAACTAAACTACGCATTATTGGTTGCATAGTTTTGTGAGGTTGAGTGATCCGGGTCTGTAGTTTTTATCTCTGAGAAGAAAGTTGGTTGAATAGCAAGACCGCATCTGGATGATTATGTGTATTGGTCTGCATGTGTATAAAATCAGTGATACTTGCTGTGTGAGAAAATCGTGACTAAATATGCTGAATATGACAGGTTATTTATATGTTGTGCTTTCTGAAGAGAGGTTATGTTCAAAGTTATAAATTACGAAAAACTGAGGAGAATTACGGAAAATCATCACCGCGCCCGCGTTGTGTGTAATTACTGTAAGCATGTATATGGCTTGTAATTCGACAGTGTACAGTGAATATAATTATTTCTTATCTCTCTCATTTTTGAAATTCAGCAAATCTGTACATGTAAGTCCCAGAATGGATAAGAAAAAGTGGATGCGCAACTAATTTCTAGCTTTGAATCTCGATTAAGTGTATTTGAGACAAGAACCCAATGTAATTATCATTAACACATACAACTTACAGCTTAGACCTCCAGTAATGCCATCAAAGAAGCAGATTTTACATCACATCAAAGCCAAAGATTGTTAACAAGCCTCTTGACGTTTAGGCAACACGTACAACTAAGTGATAAGTCAACATCTTGTAGAATAACCTACATAATGTCAAAAAAAAACAGCATGTCAAAAAAAATCGGCTTAATGTCACTTTTCTAGATACGTGATACCCGTGCCTGTCGTAGATTGATGAAATTTTTATCTATTAGACATGTTCTACAGATCATGGATTTGCCCTTATAACTTAGAATGGGAGAAATATTTTCAACAAACGCTTCTCTGGATATACTAATACCTACGTTCAGGATGATGACAGTGTTTCGTATTCAACGAGGGCTGCCATAGTGCCGTGGTTGAGGAGCGGAGAGGTATATCCTAACAATTTTCATGAGCTGCCTCAGGAATTCTTTTTAGGGCAAGGCAAGAGTTATTTTTTGAAGAGCAAAACCTTTTGGGGGTTAGCTAGTTTCCCCAATAATACCTAAAACAGTACTCAAAATCATGCTAAGTATGCAAATTTTAGGGTCCAACCGCTGTCCATGACACCCCCCTGCGAGCGCCAATGCCAGCGTTGCCAGATGGTCGGTACTAACCGTACGGCAAATTTCTAGATAATAACGTTGTCACACGCGTGAAGAGTGGGGAATAGCTGTATGGAACTTTTTGACTGACTTAATCGTTTGTTCTTAGCTAATCTTTTTCAGAGGGGATAACTTGTGCCGAACTCAATCTTTTATGAGCTGATGACCGCGTTGCGTGAGACGTGCAGAGTCAACCGACTTGACACCATTTTTTTTAAATCGAAATTCAATGCTATAACTTTTATTACCGTATATTAACCCTCTTGCACTATTTAGTATAACCACTGCGTTTAAGCTTGAAGAAGTAGATATGAATAAATAGAAATTCTAGCAACAACGATGTTAATATTATCTACTCGTGAATTCAGAATTTGTTAAATATCGATTCTCTACTTCCCAAGATGTTAGACCGTTTCCAGACTTTTTGAATAATCCTGTAGGTATATAAAATAAGCATATGCGAATAAAAAACTGATACGATATCAAACTCTCGAACCGTCGAACTAACCCTTGTACCTTGCAAAAAAGCATCTGGTGTCCGGATTTTCCGTTTCCCGTTGACTTGTCAGATCGGTAGTGCGCTTTTTTCTACACAGTTTCTTTTCGTGATGTTAACTGTTACTTCATCGCTAACGAGGGACTCATCCCGGCTACGTAACGACTTGATAGCAGCCAGTCCGATTGCCTTTTACAACTTCAGCAGAGGTAAGAAGGTGGATTAGGTCTGAGTTAATTTCATGTTATATGTTTACGGCAGGCATTGACTGGTTTCTGCCATGCATCAAGCTTTTTATTATGGATGCAGTTAGAGGAACAAGAAGGTCAGGAAATGCATGCTAATCAAACGTAACTGCGTGGCTATTCAATATAAGAAAAAAAAAATGTTAGCAACTACCCAAGATTATTCGCAACTACTCACCCGCTACAACGTCCGTACAATTTTTACGCCCCAAAATGTTGTTAGAAGAGGCTCTGAAACAAAAAAAAATCATAAATTGATTGACCATTTTATTTTCACCACATAACTCCACTGCCTCTCCACAGAGAAGTATTCTTTCATCCTGACCATAGAAGTGCCATCGTCCAAGTGGTTCTTTACAACGAATTCGGATAGGTTAGTGATTACAAGGCAGTGTTTGTCGTCAAAATTGCATAGTTCAGTCCAATCTAATGCACGGATTGATCTTCCAAAGCTTACCAAAGTTACAAACTCTTAAATTGGCGAACACTTTTTTTAAAATAGAAAATTGTACTGGATGTACTCTAGTACAGCAGAGAATGAATACTATACGATGTGAACCATTCAAATATTATTAAAACATCCACATTAAATAAGGCAAAGAAAAGAAAATAATATTTATTACAGATACAGCATTAAGATTAAGAAGTGATTGAATAAATTTGATATACTAGATTATTTTAGGTCTGCTAAGATTCCTCACAGTCTTTTGCCGCTAAAATGAGAAAACGTAAAGACCTTTAGATGCAAAATGAAAATCAATAAGACTAAAGTTCCAGTTGGCTCATTTAATTAGTCATAATAAATTCTGGTTTGTTTTCTCCAGACTGGACAAATTGATCAACTGACTCAGGAGCAAATGTTTCACGTATAAAATATATAACACTAGAATGTTGTTTTGAATTCTACCCAAGATGCAAAAGAACTGTGCTTCCTCCACCGCGAAACGTAGTACCAATTCGTATTGTATCCGATTGTACTCATTTTAAATTCTATTATAGCTCGCTGTCTTTTGGAAGCCAATAAACTGGCTAGCTTATTTTCTGCTACAATCTTCTCGGATTGGTTAGTATCTCAGGGGTTGGAATGCATTTTCGGAATAAGACGGAAGTTTGGATTCGCAAGAAGCTTTTCTAGTATTGTTTTTTCTGCAAAATCGTATTATATTTCACATTGCCCCAGTTCTTCCGTACAAGCAACTACAATCATCACTTTTACTTCACGAGCCTATAGGCGAGAAGGTATTGTAATTGCGAAAAAAAAGATATTAGGTTTTTACATTACGAAATACCACGTCAGTCATTTCCGTTGATCTATCTGCCGTGTATTGAAGTATATGTTCGATAAAATACTTGACCTCTATGTAATTCTGGAAGTATTGCTCGGATTTCGATAAAAACTGACAACCTGGATACTTCCATGCCAAAGCAAAAAATCTTCATTTTAAAAACTGATCTAGTGGTAGAGTAGATGCGGATGCATAGGCGGCATGCTTTTGTAAGATGCAAAAAAATATGTATGAACCACAATACGGAGACTAGTAAAAATTTGTACACTTACTAATTGATGCCCGAAGAGGGTTATGCATGGTTTTATCCGCGAACCCATTTTCAATTTTTCAGTGACATTTGCCAATATTTAATTGTCGCGGCAGGCACCAAAGTATTAAGGCCTATTCATACTCAGCCGTGACGTGACAGTGCTGTGACCGGCACGTGATTCGCGAACTAAAAACATTCTTCCTGAGATTTGGATGAACTGATTTACACTAGACCGGCACGTGCAAGTGACCGTGTTCTCAGTACTCTCGACGACGCCGTACCATGATCATCGCATTATTTTGGAACGATATTTTTCGATTTTCACGGCCATGTTTTTATATAATTTCGAGAATATTTTGATATATTTGTCAAAAACATGAATGATGAAAAACTAATTTGTACGCGCACATCCCGTGCTGTAGAATCAGTCAAATTCAAAATACATGGACTTCCGTTTTCTTCTCGTTTCTTCTTCTTAATCTTTCGTAGGTGGTAGACAGTCTCTGACTGTCGAACGCGGAGGTACCACCCGGCGGATCTCGTAGGCGGGGCCAGTATGTGTGCGTGTCGCAGGCACACGCCCTCGCCAGAGTCCGTGTGGCGGCCCCTCTTTCCCCTGTATTTCCCAGCATAGCACCACGGTACCCCATGGTTGTTTAGGCCTTAGGCCTTTGTGGTAGTTGGAGTATAAAAAAATCCAGAATTAATGCAATACTTGCAAGTTCATCCTCTGAAAATTTTACCATCTCGTCCTCACGGGAACACAACTGCACTGTCAGAGCACGGAGAAGAATACTGACAGGTGTGAATTGAAAACACTGTGAGCTCACGTCAGCGAGAATCACTGGCACGTCACGGTACTGTCACGGCTGAGTGTGAATGGACCTTTAACCGCCAGCGTCAAGCAGGCAACAGCACGGCCTGCCATCGCTCCACTCAACCTGTGATCGTCAAGCGATACAGGCGTTTTATTTTTCACTAGCTGTTACCTGCAACTTGATACGCTTGAAATTGCTACCAAAATAAAAAATTGTTTTTAAGTAGCGCTGTAAATTTTAGACCATATTTTGTACCTTTGACGACATTAGTAAATTGGCAACATGCTTGGAAAACTTGGTAATTTTATATACGTTGCGTGGATAAAATCGCAGGGCGAAAATAAAAAACCAGACAAGGTTGAAAATCAGCGACGAATTTAATAGTTCTGAGGCAACACATTCGAGAGGTTCGGGCGGCGTAAACTAATTGTTGCTGAAGCACTGCTGTTCCTGAAAAATAAACTAATTTGGATTTTGAGTAGAACATACTAACTGTTGGGAAATTCCAGTTCAGGACCAGTTTCAGGCAGAAATTCAAAACGGAATTTCATGAAAGAAAAAATCGTCATTTATATCCTGGGAATAGTTTGGGTAAAATTGCGTGGTAAAAAGGTAGTTTTCTCGGATATCTATGTTTAAGAATTTTGATAACTTGCCTACGATTTTTTTTTTGGTTGTGTTTTAGGACCGATGTTACTATTGACCCGCGATAGTGAAAATTTGCGCCTTTAGCACAATTTGAACCAATGAGAAGGCACCTTTGAACTAATGGATCTAATGAATTTGGTCGATTTCTTGTAAAATGTCTCGCAAACTAGAGACAAATTAAACGGTTTGTGTAAGATGGGCTCCCAATTCTCATAATAAATCAAGAAATACACTTCATATATGACATGATTTAGCTACAAAAACCTATTTTTCATTTTTGTCTTGAGATATATATTGAAAATAACAGTGTCTCACTGTTGATGAACAAAATTGTTATTAATAAACTCTTTGAAGATATACGTTACAGAATCCTTATTCTCCAAAAAAAATCGAGCGAATAATTAATGTAAGGTTTTTTGCACGGTAGTCCAGTTAACTGCATTCAGTAGTTTCATTTTGTACAGCAGCAGATATCAGGTTGTTCGGAAAGTTCTTGTTATTTATATTTTAAATGACGTATTTGACACTAAAATTTATTTATAATACTTTGACTTCATATCTCATTTTAATGCGCGTTTTTCGATCTACATATCTATTCGTTGTATTCGTTCTATTTTACAATAGTTTGTTTTCAAATATAGGATGGACAAGAGGCAAATTCGTACGGTTTTCTTATTCCGGTTCAAATTAGGTCGTAAAGCTGCCAATACAGTTCGCGATATCAACGATGGATTTGGCCAAGGAACCACTAACGAAAGTATGGCACAATGGTGGTTCAAAAAATTCCGCAGCGGTGAAGATGAAGAGTGCAGTTGTTGGCCTCATTATATCGACAACGACAAATTAAAAGCCTCTGGTGGAAGCATACCCACAACTGTTCGTGAGCTTGCAGAGGAGCTTGATGTGGGTATTGCGGCCATTTCCAACCTCTTGAAACGAACCGGATAATCAAAACAGCTCGATAAATGGCTATCGCACGAATTGAGCGGTTTGAGGTGGCGTCTGCCCTTCTACAAAAGTGACCCGTATCTCGACGGGATTGTGACATGTGATGAAAAGTGGATTCTCTACGACAATAGGCGACTAATGGTTTGTTCGTACAGCCTGTTTGCTGACAATCAGCAAACTGATAGTCGGTGACAAGTCATGACCTAGTTTACGCAGTTAGCTGTCACTGACACGTCGCTGACTGTATTGATTGCGTACATGAGAACGCTACGAGTTGGCTGAGGGAGGCAAGACCTTTTACCGACAAGTTATGCGCTGTTCGTACAGAAACTTCTCGCTGTTTGATGACTGTCAAATTAGTAAGCAGATAATTTGCCAGTAAATTGTCAGAGCTCGAAATCAAGTACAATCATTATTCGAATGTAAAATTTTTCAGAATGAAGTAGACAATTTTAGAAAAGTTGGGGTATGTTCATTTGCTCTAAACCAGAATCATCTAGGATTCTTCGTCCAGCTGCCCGAATGTGCCCGAATTTTCCTCTAGAGATGGAAAAAGTAACAGCACCCAATAATGTCAAGTAGATTTACTCAGTAATTCCCATTCAATTCTTATATAAAAAGTATAAACATAAATTCGAAGAAATATGATTACACACATCGAATGACAAGTTGAAGAAGTAAATACATAGTAAGAATTCTGCAGTGACTATACATGAGAAATGTACAAAGTATTGAGAATGACTTTTAATAAAACTCAGATAGTGGGGTTTTTGTTCCCTTGTCGCCCAGCCTCGAAGTGTATGCACAAACAGTATTTATATATTATAGCTATGTAAGTCCAACTAAAGCTTATGAAAAAAAAACAAAATAACGAATTTTGGAGATTTGTGATACAGGTTTTTTCACGGGTGCTGACTGTTTCTGCTGGGGTGAAAATAATATTTTCCCTATACTGGGTATTTCAAATTGGCCCTCACTATTGAGATCTCGGAAACCTTAAGGATACGAAGTCGTTTGAATAGGGGCAAAGTTGCATACCGAGATAATTAAAATCTCGCTTAGAAAGTTTTAAAATTAAAAGTACTTTCGGAAAGAAACGTAAAAAACTAAATTTTCCAAAATGGTTTTGATTTTTTCCTGACCTTATTTATGGTGGGATTTCCAAATAAGTTCCATATCAACTCTGCCACACTTTCTCCTCTATAAGGCGGCACAATTAGAATTTCAATATGACGTTACGTCTCTTGTCCTCCAGTATCAACTTAATTTTTTCTTATAGATGCCATATTTGATTCTTACACACATGAATAGAATTTTTATTCTGATTTCAAAAATGTATATGTCATACATTGACATTGCAAAACCTTAGTTATTCCATAAGTTCCTAGGTGGGCCTTGAAATTATCAGATTTCAATGTTTGCATAGCAACAGAGTTTGGAAGAATGTGAAAATCTCTGCTTATTTATGGTTATTATTGTTATTGTCAATAACATTTTCATTTCGTATCCAGGTTTAACCATATCTTTTTATTTCCTTATAATTTTCATTCAACAACAAATTTATGATCAAATAATAAAATACATCACTGAATTTAGGGCTGAAAAGTCCATTTAAATGTACAAAATTCCAATATAATGTCCGTATGAAAAAACAAAATTGATGATGGAAGTCGAAAGAAGAAATGTCGAATTGAAAATTTGACTACGCCACCTTGTAGACGAAGATAAGTAAGAATAACAATATGCAATTTATTTTGAAATCCCATGTCAAATAAAGTCAGGAAGAAATAGAGCTATTTGGGATAAATTCGGTAAGCGAAACAAACACCTAATAACGTCAAGGCCTTTCTAAGAAAACTACACTTTGGCAACGTCAATGTATGAAGTATTATGCATTTTTTGAATAAAAATTAAAAACTCTATTCATCTGTGCAAAAGTGCAATCTAACGTTGTTAAGAAATAATAAAGTTGATGCTAAGTACAAGAGACGAACCGTCATACAAAAATTCTGATTATGCCATCTTGTAGAGGAGAAAACGTGGCACTGTTAATGTGCCATTTATTTTAAAACACTAATATAAATAAAATCAGGAAAAACTCAAAACGATGTTAGGAAAATTCAGTTTTTCCGTCATTCTCCGGAAGCATGTACTTTGAATTTCGAAACTTTTTAAGTGTCACTTTGTTAACTACCCCATTTGAGCGACTTCGTATCCCTTACAGTTTCCAAGATCCCAATAGTGAGTGCCAAATTAGAAACACCCTGTATGTGCAGACTCTCACTAGAAGAAAGGCGTGAAATACTACAAGGATTTAGGGCCATATCGTCAATCGTTCCTACAATTGTAGGACGCCTTTATGGCCTCCTTGATTGTGACAGTCTTTTCTCTACTTCAAAAATTTCTAGATTGCACCTGTTCCGTGTCAGCGTCAGCGCTCTCCTATTTTGAAGTTATGTTTTATTTTTGAATTGTGGGAAATTTCAGGCTTATAAAACATGATATAGTCAAGCATGAACAATTTGATGCAAATAGGTATTTGTGACATAACCTCAAAATAGAGCGCTGACACGGAAAAGTATAAAACTATGAAAATCAAGGAGGCCATAAAGGCGTCCCACAATTGTAGGAACGACTTACGATATGGCCCTTAAGAACGTCTTTGATTAATAAAGCATATTACAAACTAAAAGGCTAAAACAGCTGAACATAACTACAATTTATCAAAATCTGCTTACATAGCACAGAGTTCCCAACATGGACAAAAAGATCTGAGACTATGAAAATACATAGAAGTAAGACAAATCGCGTAATTTTGCAACGGTAACAAAAATTTTCAAAACATTAGTGATCACAAAAAACGTATTAATTATAGTACTTGAAAGTTATGACCTCTATTATCTGGATTTTTCCTACTGTATTCATAATCTTCATTTTGCCATTACCGGGTCAATAAATAAAATATTGAGCAGAAAGCACTTTGGCGCTAGCTGATATTTAAAATGGAATATCATTGAAATTTCTTCTGCTACTTGCTCACCTGAAAATGCTGCAAAGCCTTGTTTCTGCTGAATTGTGACAAATTGAGGTTTTAAGGTTTCATTCTTTCATCAGTAGATCTTCAAGGTCTTCATCTTCTTGGTATTTTTTTACACCGAAGCAGTCGCGCAGGTGAACGCTACATACCAGGGCAGCTAGGCTGCTCTGAGGAGCTTAAAGAAACTTTGTGATTCCTATTTTTGAACTGCCTAAAATTATTAAAGCTGAGAAAAGCTCCTCATGTAAGTTGTTACACGCTCTCGACACCCTCGGGACAAAGGAGCGGTCTTATCGGCCAGTTCTAATAGTACGAAGTTCGACACGATCACGATGGGAGGCCCAAGTCAGGCAGGCACATTGTGCGGCGACACTATAGAAGAGAGCTCTCAGGAGCAAAACCCGTTGGCGCCAACAGCCCGTCGCTGCGCAGGTATCCCCAGATCGTCTATTAGAGAAGAGCAATCGATCATTAAATGCCTCTTGTGAAGTAATTTTAGTCCTCAAGATAGTTTCGACACACTCTGATACCTGTCACTGTCACTGGTTGACGGGTGTCCTCTGATCTGTCAGAAGGTTCTGTACGAACAGCGGATTAGCTGTCGGCAGACAGTCAGAAACTGTACGAACAGGTTACATCCCTCTGATTCTGATTTTGACAGTCACCGATAAGTTACCGACTACTGTACGAACAAGCCAAACACTTCCCAAAGCCGAAACTCCATCCAAAGAAGGTTATAGTGACTGGTGGTCTGCAGCCGGTCTCATCCACCATAGCTTTCTAAATCCTGGCGAAACGATTACGGCGAAGTACTGCCAACAAATCGACGAAATGCATCAGAAGCTCCAACGTATGTGCCCTAGATTGGTCAATATGAAGGGCCAATTCTCCTCCACGACAACGCCCGGCCACACGTCGCACAAGTGCAAAAGCTGAACGAATTGAGCTATGAAACTGCCTCATCCACCATATTCGTTGGACCTCTCGCCCACTGGCTACCACTTTTCAAACACCTCGACAAATTCCTTCGCGAGGAATGCTTCAACAACCATGACGATGCCAGAAATACCATCAATGAGGTCATCGTCTCCAGAACTCCGGATTTCTATGTTAGCGGCATAGATAAATAAACGTTTGCAAAAGTGATTTTAATGGTTTTTATTTTGATAAATAAAGTTTTGTCAAAGCTGGGATATGCTCATTTGAATTCGAAGGCTAAATATCCCAAGAACTTTCCGAACAACCTAATACTTTCAATAAAATGTTCATTTTATCGTTGTCGTATCAATCAGATTTGTATGCATGCTTCGAGTATGGCGAAAATGCTTCTTTTTCGTAAGCGTATTTTAGGTGTATGACCGTGGCCGCTAACTCAGTGTCCGGATGCAAATGAAACAAGTTTTTGTAGCTAAAGCAAGTGATTTATAACGCATACATTGATTTAATATGGGAAGTAGGGGACCATCTTATAAATACCATATAATTTTGCTCTAGTTTGCGAGACATTTCGCAAGCAATCGACAATATTCATTAGATCCCTTACTTGTATGGCGCCTTATCATTGAATGAACTTATGACCCACGCGCTTTTTTGCGCCTCGGCTTATAAAAATCGGCACTAAAGGTTTTGCGACACAAGTCTAGCTACTTCATTTTGTTATTTCATCATACATCCTCGTCTCACTATAGATATTAGATATGTGTAATTAAAATTATCATCGGTAATTGAAAATTTATCTCGCGGGGTACTGCATGGTCAAAATATAATTCACTCCCGTCAATAAACGCAATTATACCGTAATTTGTTATTTGCTGATCATAATTTGATTTGGACGTTTCTGCAACATGCAATTATCCGACGCATGTACACGTATTGTTTTTCCGGTGCAATTTCAATTGCTAATTGATTTATCATCGAGAGTGCAGCAGTCAAACATATTTTTATTATTCATATTACCCGATGCGGATATAACCATTATTTTTAACATACTCGGTAAAATTATTTAACGCCTGTGCATCAGGTTGATTGCAGTTCACAAACAGATCATTGAAACCGTGCGAAATGGAAAATCTAGAAACAAAATAGCCATGCATTACCTATGTTCAGAAACATGCTATATCACCGCATCTACTGTGAAAACATATTCTGATGTGGCTTTTGGCATAGTTGTATGCAAAGGGATCCCTTTTAATAAGCCTGTATGTTACTAGCCCCAAAATTGTATCAAAATTGTTTAAGTAAAATCTTTTCTTTTCGCTCTGAATGAATTATTTCAGTTATTTTGGGCCGTTCTGAACAAAATTGGTTCGTATGAACTTTTCTCCAAAGTTGAGTTTTCTACACTTGAGCTATTTAGTAATTGAAAAAGTGCGAAATTGTCATTTTCGAATCAGAAAAATAATATAAAAGATAGAAACTGTTTAATATTGTCACGTGAGTACGAGGGCGGTCCGATAAGTACTTAGCCTCGCCGTCAGATGGCGCCACTGTCGCAAGAGTAATTTATTATAGTACATTCTAGTAGACGGCTACTGTAAAAATTCCAGCTGAACCAGACTCGTTGTTTTTTTTTTGACCATGTGTGGAAGCGGGCGTGTCCACGGATTTTAGAAAAATGGAAAAAGAGCAATATCGGTCGGTGATTCGATTCTTGTTTTTGAAAAGGAAATCGCACAGCGGAGTCAAAGTGCGCTTGGATGCTGTGAACGTTGACTCTTCTCCTTCGATGGCGACCATCAAAAATTTGTTTTATCGAGATTCAACGTGGTTGCACGTTAGTTTTTAATGGAGGATAAAGTGACAAAAATCCATGATCTCGTATTGACAGACCGCCGATTGAAGGTGCGAGGGATAGCTGAGACAGTAAGCATCTCAAAAGACTACGTGAGTCGTATCCTGCATGAAATATTGGGCATAAGAACGCTGTCTGCGTGATGGGCGCCACGCTTACTCACTCACAGGCGCAACCGTGAGACCACCGTGAGAGCAGTGTTTGACACTGTTTTAACGCAATCCGAAAGAGTTTCTGTGTCGTTTCGTCACCGTCGATGAAACATGGATCCACTGGTACATACCAGAGACCAAATAATAGTTGAAACACTGGATTTCACCCTCTGTGCATGCTCCGAAGTAGGCGAAGACTGTCCTATCGGCTTGAAAGATGATGGCCACCGTTTTCTGGGATTTACAAGGTATAACCTACATCGACTACCTGGAGAAGTGAAAAACGGTCACAGGGCTCTACTATGATGAATTATTGGACAGATGCTACGCCGAATTGGATAAAAAGAGACTATGTTGTGAAATAAATCGCCACTTTTATTAAAAATATCGTTTGTAGGTTCATTACTTGTTGGACTGCCCTAGTATAATGCCGCGGCGCCTCTTGCTTGATATAGTTCTTTAGGTGAGCTATCTCAAGGGTCTCACCGGCGGCACACCACTGGGTGTTGGTGATTTTCCGCAAGGTCCTGTCCTGCGGAACCAAAGGCTTCACATATGCGTACAGCTGAACTTTGTTGCTCAAACTTAATTTTGAAGTTCTACAGAACATCGGGTAGAGTTGCCGAAACGTGATCTGGAATTTGGTTTCAATGTGTTTCTGCCAGGGCATCCCCTTGTCAAGGGTAATACCAAGATATTTGGCAGAATTACTAACATGGTAAAAAGGTAAAAAACCGATGAACACTTTTGATTTGAAAAAGGTCACACTATTCAGGGGAATCAATTACAAGAGCTTATCAGTTTCAAAATTACTATTGTCTTGAGCAGGTAAAGAGGACTATAGAGGATATTTCCAAGGTGTTCGGAATATTTGGTTTAAAGTCTATTTCCGTAGATCATTATATTTTTACGTTCACATGCCTTACTGCACGCTTATTCAGTGGGTCATTTGTGGAAATCGATTCACTAACGGTAGGATAATAGCCAAGAAATGATGTCTTACTCTATTGCCATATTCTCATTATACTTGTCAGACACTATTTATAATTGGGCCGTGGATAGCTGGAAAAATACAGCTCAGATTTTTGTTGTTTTTAAATATCTATTGTGGACTTACAAAAAGCGTTTGACACAGTTAACCACAATATACTTTTGGAAATCTTAGAAAGAATAGGTTTTCGTGGAAAGATGTATACTTTAATGGAAAATTATTTATCAAATAGACCGCAATCAGTAAAATTATTAAGCTCGTATAGTAAAGGAATGTTTGTTAAATGTGGTGTTCCACAAGGTACAATTTTGGGTCCTCTGTTATTCAATATTTATTTAAACGATATATTCAAAATTAACAGTACTGGTAAAATAGTCAGTTTTGCAGACGATACTGCTATACTCTATAAAGGTAAGGATTGGAACGACTTAAAAGATATTATCCAAAATGACTTTTGCAAAATTATTCAGTGGTTTAATAACCGAAAATTAACAATTAACTTTACTAAAACTCATTTTTTACCATTTTCATCACTATCTAATCATCTACCAAAATATAACCACCTTCGGTTTAAGGTAAATGATAAAAATATAAAAATCAATAGAGTTAATGATACAAAATATTTAGGAATTTATCTAGATCCCCACTTGAGATGGGATGTACATATTTCTTACATACTAAAGAAAATTAGATTCATAGCATATAAAATAAAATTTCTAACCGGTATATTAACTGAATATTATCTACGAATAATATATCAAGCTTTAGTCGAGCCACATATAACATATGGTATAGTAGTGTGGGGTGCTGCATGCACGACATACTTTAACGATTTAGATGTACTTCAAAGAAGAATTTTAAAATCAATGTTACTTCTTACATACCATCACTCATTATCACAAAACTATTAGTGAACACGACATAATTAAACATAATCATAAAAGCAGATATAAATTACGCGCAAAAAATGTTCCTAAACCAAACAAATCCCTAATGAAACGATGTCACCTGTATATAGCTCCAAAATTGTACGAACATTTACCAAATAATTTAAAACAATTACGCAATACATTAGGCTTCAAAAAAAATTAAAAAAATTTATTAACACGATTGGGAGAAATCAAATTAATAAAATAATCGCAAATATTATTATATTATTATATATTATATATTATTATACCAATAATTTCTTTTTTCTCTCTATTTTATTATATTTTGCAATTCAACATACATATGATCCATGCACAGGCGTTGTCGTCCTATGGATATATTATATTTATTTACTCGTTTCATGTTCCCTGTATTTTAGAGTAAATAAATATTATTATTGCTGCCGGAGCTAGGGACTAAAAAACGTTTTAGGCGCTGGTATCTTAATTTTTTGGCGTTACTATGTTTATACGCTTCCAATCTCGGTAAGAACTATTCGACATACTTCACGCATCAAATACAGGGTGGCGCATCGAAAACGAAACAGACGCATTTACTGGCAGCTGTTTTTTTTTGAAGACGCTTAGACACGTCGATTTTGTTTTCGAGGGGGACACAAGTTTGGCAAAAAATCACGTTAGCACGTGCAACTCCCTAAGCGGGGGTGACACCACCCCCAAAATCTTAAACGGAAAGGGGGTCGAGTGATACCTTATTTTAAAGTTCTTTCAATTCCCTTTATAGTGGTATAAAATTAATGTACTTCAGTTTAGTAGCTTTGAAGATTCATTGATTTAAAGCTTAAATAAAACTAATACATCATCACTAGTGGAGATCAATACATTTGGCAGCAAAGTAATTTAAAAATGAAGAATGAACTGGCCAGTAAATGTTGAAAATGGCCGCCAAGGCTCTCCATGCAATAATAAAGATTTTGCTCAAAACGTTGCCACACATTTTGCAATATTTGAGGAGTACTTTGAAGGCACTCATTCACAATTTTTTGTCGCAGGTCTTCTAATGATGTTGGCTGCGTAGCATAGATTTTGCTTTTTAAATGACCCCACATAAAGAAATCCAGAGGTGATAAATCTGGCGATCTTGGGGGCCATTCAATGGCACCTCTTCTACCAATCCATCGATCAGGAAACGTCTGATCTAAATATTTTCGAACACGTAATGCGTAATGTGGTGGGGCACCATCCTGTTTTAACATCAACCTATTCGCAATGTACCGCCGATCATTCTGATTTTCAATTATGGCTGTTAATGCAGGATCTATGGCGTCTTCCAAAAACATTTCAGCGGTCAAATTTCCAGGTAAGAAAAAAGGAGCAACTAAATGATCGCCAAAAATACCAGCCCAAACATTTAATTTTTGTGGCTGCTGTGTTTGAACCTCATGATAAATTCTGGGATTAGAATCGGACCAATATCGGCAGTTATGACGATTTGCTACGCCATTTAAGAAAAAGGAACATTCGTCGGAAAAGCAAGGGTTGAATAGAAAATGTTCATCGTTTATACTTCGTTCACTCATATCTTCACAAAATTGTAATCGCCGATCAAAATCGTCTTCATTAAGGTACCAGGTGAATTTTATACGGATGAAAACTATGGGCCTTTAGAATCCGTTGGACAGTACGTCGACTAACACAACACACAGTCTAAAATTTGCGGGTACTTAACGTAACCCCCACTTCTATTGCTTCGTTCCTTATGCGATTTTCAATGTTGCGTTTTTTATTGGCGACTGACCCAGTTTCCTGAAATTTAGCTACAAGTTCTAGAACATATTTTCGATGCACGTTACTGTTCTCATGTCGCTCATTAAATATTTCTGCTGTTCTATAAGCGCACTGATTATTTCCGAAAAATATTTCGATAATTTCAACTCTTCCTGCTGTGGAATATACCATAGTTAATTTATGTAAGTTGTTTTAGCAACAAAGGTTTTGTAAAATCAATCGCAACTATGTACTAAATTCCTATTTAAAATAAGTACGAGAAATTTCCTTATCTTTCTTCAAGAAATAACTTTTTTGCCACAAAAAAAAGCTCCAATAGCTATTTTCAACAACAAAATGACAAACAAACCATGGGCGTAGGGAAGGAAAGCATTTACTTATTAAGTAAATTCTTTTAGTCAAATTTATTCTGAAAGTAGTACGAACTAATCTGATGTACCTATTTAAGTCTACTTTAAGCTTTAAATTCATAAATCTTTAAAACTACTGAACTGAAGCTCATGTATTTTACATCATCATAAACGACATTGAAAGACCTTTAAAATAAGGTATCACTCGAGCCCCCTTTCTATTTAAGATTTTAGGATTGGTGTCACCCCCGCCAAGGGGGCTACACGTGTTAACGTGATTTTTTGCCAAACTTGTGTCCCCCTCGAAAACAAAATCGAAGGGTCTGAGCGTTTTTCCAAAAAAAAAAAGACTGAGCTGCCAGTAAATGCGTCTGTTTCGTTTTCGATGCGCCACCCCGTATATTTCTTCGTATTACACCACATAGTTCTCGCCAATATTCATCGTACTGTCAATTTGATACGTATCCTTTTCATTGCAGAGTGTCCGCTTGGAAAAAGTGACCATCCATTGGATGTTTTGCAGCGATGGGGTTCTGGAAGGCTGATCTTAAAGTACACCGCACTCAGCACCAATGGTGAGTACTCAAGTACTGTCACTGATAATAAATGGAATCCTTTCAGTTTGCTTTGAGTATAGCGTTGCTCTAAATAATCTGTTTTTTGCGTTTTCTAGTTGCTTTTGACTATGATCTGTGACATATTATGCATGGATTCAGTGTCTGTTCGTGAATTAATCTTGAGGTATATCGGGCAGAGTTTCTGATACGCTATATCAGATATCGATTACTAAGTTCCCTCGTATCCTATATTAGCTTTAGTTAACCGCTAAGCTGTGGATATTGGGTAAAGTGCTTCTAGTGTCTGTTCCGGAAACAGGTTAAAGGTTAAATTGGCTAGAAACAGTATAATGCTACTAGTTCATAACTGAACCCTTACTGATGCAAGTTACCCCACTCATACTACCAACAGCCAACTATACGACGTCATTTCAGTCTCACTGGAGAACGTCAGTAAACATTGGTCTGAGCGCTTTATACAGGGTGTCCCAGAAGTCGACGTCAAGCCGAAACCGGGAGATAGGCCAAGTCATAATAGTTGTCAAGGAAATTAAAAAAAAGTCGTGTACCTTTCAAATTATACGAGTAGGTTTTAAAATAATCGGATAAATATACTACTTGCGATAAACTTTTAGTTTCAATCTCAATTCTTTTTTTTCTTCCAATTTTTCTGAGATGGAGTGACCAACAGTGTCATTGTACGTAGTGACAGCATGACATATAGTAACTCCACTTTTATTATTTCGTGAATGTATTATATTTATATAATTCACAATAAATCTTCAAACTGCTTTCCTTCAGCAGCAAAGCAAGCTTGACATCTTCTGAAAAGTGATCGGATTTTCAGACGGGCGAGTCTTCCGTTATTAAAAAATTTAACTGCTTCCATTATTCTGTTCCGTACGTCAGCTAAATTTTCGATTTTTTGAGTAAACTTTTTTTCACCGCTTCTCAGTACAAAGAAACCTCTCTCAATGAAGCCTAGCTTCAGCACTAGCGTTGCATCTTCATTCCGCATAAATGATGAATAATTAATAAAAGTGGCGTTAGTATCTGTCTTGCTGTCACTACGTAGAATGACACTGTCCAATACTTCATCTAAGAAGAAACTGAAATTTGTAGTAGTAGTACTTTGTTATGAGAGACAAAAATATGTAGACAAATTCTTTTCAACATTACTGTAGTACCGTTTGGTATCAGAAGAGGAGTAGTTTGTGTTCTTCAAGTATTGTGGAATAAGTTGAGTGATTTTAAGACCATGCCGCGTGGTCCAGAAATTTCTTTCGATGTGAAAACTAAAATCTTTGAGCTATACAAAGATGGTCAACGTCAAGTCGACATTGCCAAAAATTTTAATCTGAAGCGTGAAGCAGTTTGGACAATATTGAGCAAATATAAACAAAAAGGTATCTTGGAAGCCTCTAAGACAAGTGGTCGGCCTAGAAAACTAAATGCTAGATCAGTTAGATTAATAAAAGTAATTTCGTCCAAAGATCCGTTTAAAACCCCACGACAAATAAAAGCCGAAATCGAGACAAAAGGAATTTACAGTGTTACTACGAAAACTATAAGCAGAAGATTAAATGATTTGAAGTTATTTGCACATCGTCGGAGTAAGAAGCCGCTAATCTCGAGGAAAAACCGTAATAACCGATTACATTTTGCACGGTTGCATCTTGATTTTTAACATCTGTGACTGGAAGAGGGTATGTTTCAGTGACGAATCCAAGTTCAATATGTTTGGATCAGATGGTGTTCATTACGTTAGACGTCCTACTTTGCCTACTGTCAAACATGGAGGGGGGTCTATTATGGTTTAGGGGTGCTTTTCGGGGCTTGGGATGGGATCTTTAGATAGAAAAGATGGCATTATGGATAAGTTTGTATACACAGACATACTAAAGCATGTCATGTTACCCTATATGGAAGACAATATGTCCTTAAGATCCATCTTCCAGCAAGACAATGACCCGAAGCACACTTCAAATCTCGCAAAGAAATCTTCTGGATGAAAAAATACCAGTTCTCAAATGGTCTTCACAGTCTCCCGATATAAACCCCATTGAAAATCTATGGGAATACTTAGTTAAGCAAATACGAGATAAAAAATATTCAAACAAGGATGAATTTTTTGCCGCTTTAGAGCAAAAGTGGAGACAGATTGATAGATTTTATATCAAGAAGCTTCTACAATCTATGCCGAGACGATGCCAGGCGGTGATTGATAATAATGGTTATGCTACAAAATATTAACGCAAACATGGTTGGTTTTCTATAATTCAATGAACTTTCCTTTTTTTTTCTATAATTGTTTTGCTTTGTCTATATATTTTTGTCCTTCATAGTTCCAGTTTTTTTCAATTAATTTCTTATTGAAGGGAGTCTAATGAATTTATTTATGTATAAGTGTGTATTATGCTATAACGAATTCTGTATACAGGTTGGTGTATTAATAAAACAACAACAAATTTGTCTATATACTTTTGTCCATTACTGTAACTCGGCATGTAATGTGTGTACTGTTATTATGTTAGATGACTGTTTTAAACCATCTGCACACTTCTGCATTTGAGGTGAAATACGTAATCACCAGAATTATTAGTATTTGCTCTAGTTCTCGAGTGCAGATAAGGGAATGCTATTCGAATCTGAGATGTTTATTTAATAACCAGCCTTTGAAATGCTAGTCTTGATTCAGTTCTACATCTTAGCGTTTACAACGTACAAGTTATATGTATATATTAATATATTGAGGTTGGTAGTAGAAATAATACTCCGCTTACTAATGACAAGGGAGTCCATAGTCAACCTTTTAGAGGAACTAAGTTTGAAGGTTTGAAGTTGATAACAGTTTTCCATTATCCTTATTAGGACCGCCAGGATTGATAAACGATAAAGATCCTCTGTAGGGGAGTAAAAGAGATAGAGCTAGCGCGCGATCTGCGCATGCGTGCAGTTTCAGACGTACTCTTTGTTGATTCGGGCACTCGGCACAGCACAACGGTGGCAGATACTTTTTCATGGTAGTTCATTCTCACCTTGTTGATTGCGAATGTTGTCATTAATCCTGAGTTGGGAGTCGACCGCCCACAAGATGAAAGGTTGACTGTTTGGTGCTGGACAAGCTTATGTAGCACTTAGTCGTGTAAGACCTTTAGACGGTATTCGGACTGAAGAACTTGACTGCCCTAAATAAACAGGAAAAAACCCAAGCAACAGTGAACCTTTAAATGAAATGATTAGATTACGTTTCAATACCACATGTCCACAAAAAACAAATTGATAAATCGAACTAAAAATTGAAAAATAAATAAATATTTTTGTATTACAAAGAGTGTATTTTACAGTAGTAGATGATCGAACAATCAATCATAATTAATGACCTCAAAATGAAATTGCAATAAAATTTAAGTTATTAATAGAATAATTCAATTCAGAGCAAAAACCGTGGGGTGCATTTTACTACATTTTTATAACACTCCTCTCATAGATAGTTGCCAATAGAATGATTATAACATTTAACATATTAAATATATCAAGCAGCCCACGCTTTTTACTCTGAATTGAATAATTATTCTGTTAATAATTCAAATTTTATCATAGTTTTATTTTGAAGTCATTAATTATGATTGATTGTTCGGCCACCTACTACTGTAATGAAAACTCTTTGTTATTAAAAACTATTTTCTACTTTTTAGCGTGTTTTTTTAGTTTTTTTTAAACTATTATTTATTTGTTTTAAACTTTTTTGAAATCTTTTAAGGGTAAACAAACATAATTGTAAAACAATTTATAAAGATTTAGAAAACTTGCATTCATCGATTCTGATTACTTCAGGCTAGGACACATTTAAAGACATCATACACGCATGGAAAATTTGAAAATAGGCATGGGGGAATGCTTTAGAAGCAGCGAGTCAATCTAATTGCCACTGTTTTTTTCGTAACATTTTTTCATAGACCATCCATAGTGGAAGACGACTTAAATGCTTTAGCCTCTGAGACAGTACCATGCATGATCGCTATTAAAGTTGTCTCATTGAAGTCCTTAGATATTTAAATTATTTTTAATTTTGAAATGCTCCCTTCAGATGTTGTAGTTGTAATGTAGAGGGTTATAATTAGAAAGCAAAAATTACGTGAGATTGTGAAAAACACTTTACGCTTTTTTTTCTTACGCGGGAGTTCAAAATCATTGATATAGCTATGTCCATTCAGCCGAAATCAGAGCACCTATGTCCCATTGATCTCCCTGTAAATCTTCCATAGAGGTTGCTCGGTGCTGGATCATCAGCCACCCTTAACTAGTGGTGGCAATCTGACCCTTCTGGAGTTTCACTTACGTCGTGCCGGCCGTAGACAGGTCGAAACCTTTTGTATTGAATCGCTGCAAAACGTTTCAGCCAGTTGCAGGCAAAACGTAACCAAAGTTCAAACACGTACTAAAATAACAGTACATTTTTTAAAACCCGGATGCAGTAATTGAAAAGATTCACTATTTATCAAGCCGTTTGGACTCTAGGGCGTGAAATTCGCCATTTTGATTGTATACAATTTTAATACAAACAGAGTCACTCACAAAGTCAACACCAGTACTAGGAGGCATAAGTGTCTGGACAATATATTCAAATACATAGATAGGCCCTCCAATGTCACAGTTTTCAACATCTATCTGTCTGACCACCTAGCAATTGAATTCACATGTGATCAAAATAAGAAAATAAGAACCTACTAACGTTTAATAGAGTTACCTTTAGGCCAATTATGAATGAGGGTCTTTTTAACCTGTACATCGAATTCGAGAAGGTTGACTGGTTATTCATCGAGGGAAATGATAACATCGAGCAAACATTGGAAACATTCATCAATATAATCAGCAGTAAAGTTGTAAAATGCCTTCCATATACAGCACCTGTCGTTGGTAGGGATATTAAATGGGGAAGAAAAATATATTTGTTTGGCAGTTACTTGCGTGCTATGAGAGAACGTTTGAAGCTCCTCATGGATTGGTACAAGGTTTATCCACAAATAGTTACCAAACAAGCTGTTAAGTATAGATCACAATATCGGCAGGTTATTAATAATAGCAAAAAACAAGCACACGACATATATAAACATTTCAAGCAGTAAGCAGCTAGCAATGTAGAATATTATTAGATCCAATGCTCCAGCGAATCATCTGAACAAAAGCAACATCTTGAATGCTAACGAATTCAATTCATACTTTTCAAGTATAAGCACAGAAGCTCATTGACAATATTCCTCCAGCATATCGTGATGCCCTAGACTACTTGGTTCATATTAACAACATCGACCTTTTCTCGTTCAAAGAAGTATCCTACAATCAAAAAAGATCTGAGATTTAATCACTAAAAAAATCTACTAGCACAGATGTACATAACTTGAATTCAAAAATTGTAAAGACCATAATGAATCTGATTATCGTTCCACCCACTGAATTTTTCATCTCGAATCAAGTCAATTATTTAATGACAAGCAGTTTGGATTTAGACGGAACAGATATAATATTACAGCAATTAATTGTCTTATAGATCTTGTTAACGAAGGCTTTGCGAATCATCTACATATCAAGGCGGACCTTTTATATTTTTCTAAGGATTTTGATTGTCTGCAACGTAGTACTTTAATAAAAAATAGCTTATTATCACATTCACCCTTCTAGCATCAAGATTTTAAACTCTTACTTATCCGTCAGAGGACAAATCTCACGTTTCAATGGCTGTAACGCTGATACCAGATCAGTGATCTATGGAGTTCCTCAGGGTTCCGTACTGGGACCACTGCTGTTCTTATTATACATTAACGATATCTCTAATAGCCTGTCAGATACGCACAATGCTGCTTTGTTTTTATATGCTGATGACACTACTTTGATAAATTCGAACAAATATGTATACTTTATCTGAAGTCACTTGAAACACTGTGAAATACCGGGTGCGTTTTATATATCTAACGTATATTTAACACGCTCTGTTACTGCAAAAATCGCCAAATTTCGCAGCAAATATCCCCCGTATAAGATCAAAGGCAGTTTCACCGGTCCACGTGGAGTAAAGCACGCCTATGCGTGGACATAGCCAATGAGAAGGCGTGTATTTCAGAGCTCTGAACAAGTGCAGGTGGCTACTGAAAATTGAAACAGTTTAGCCAGTGCCGTGTAGCGGTGAATAAACGTGTTTTCTTTAGTCTGTCCGTGTTTTTTCATAGATTTTATTAGTTTGTGTGTTTTTGACTTTTGAATACTCTGTTTACTTGTTGATTTAATTGTTGTGCTGATTGTTTTTGTGTGTACTAAATATGGCTCTTTGGAGACCTTGGGAAAATGCTCCAAGCCATGAGGAGATGGTTGATGAACCTGTGCAGGCAGAATTCTTTCATAAAGATTTAGAGGAACAGACCCAAAGAGTAATCCTAAATATGTATGATTGTCTGAAAAACGAAAATCCAGATTCCTCGCAAAATCAAATTTTAAACAGAATTTGTATCCTGACAAAAATCAGTCGGTCTACCATTTATCGGGTTATAAAAAGGGGAGATGTAGTCAACCATTCCTTCCACAGAAAGCGCATAGGGCAAAAATTAAAAAGAATAGACGTGGGTTTTCAGGAAGATATTCGTCGTATAATATACGGATTTTATAAAGAAAATTTGGTGCCCACGTTGGAAATGATACGGGATAAATTAAAAGATTATCCTGAAGATTTTTATAATTACAAATGCTTAGACTCACTGCACTGTATTGTAATACTGTGTGGTTTTCAATACAAAAAATTAGATAAAAGAATGGTGATTATGGAGTCGTCTCGAATCGTTGAATTGCGCCAAGAATTTTTGCACAAAGTTAAAATCTATAGAGAGCAGAAAAGAAATCTGATTTACCTGGATGAAACGTGGTATGATACCCATGATGTTGTGCAGTACGGCTGGGTTGACGACAGCAACAAGTGCATTTTAAATGCACCATGCAACCGTGGAAAACGAATCATTATTCTCCATGCTGGCAGTGAAAATGGATTTATACCTAATGCCTTGCTGTTATCTGCCAAAAATATCAAAGAATCATGTGCCGACTATCATGAGGACATGACCTCCGACATATTTGAAAAGTGGATAGAGCAGCAGTTAATACCAAACATTTCACCAAATTCAGTGATTATTATGGACAATGCGCCATACCATTCCCGACAGAAAAACAAAATTCCGAATACAGGCACAAAAAAACAAGACATTATTGATTTTATGAAGGATAAGGGAATGGAAATACCACAAAAATCAACCAAAGCCATATTATTGGATCTTATTGAAAGACAAAAATTTGAAAAAGAGTATGTTGTTGACAATCTGCTTCAGCAAAATGGCCATGAAGTATTACGTCTACCTCCCTATTACTGCATTTTTAACCCGATTGAGTTGGTCTGGGCTGCTTTAAAAAAAAAAGTAAGAAAACATAATCAGACCCCTCAATTAAGTGAATCGCTATTGACCACAATAAGAGATGCAGTATCTCATATTGCTGCCACAGACCTATGGAAGCAGTGTTCTAGGCATGTTATTGAAAAAGAAAATGAATATTGTGTTTTGCCTCCTGTAAATCCCGTTGTAATTCCTCTACAAGATGACTCTAGCGACAGCTCCGAAGGCGAGGATGATATATAAATACCTATAATGTAAGTCTTTATATACCTACCTGCTATGTAAATATTTGCCTATGTCAAACGTTGGAATTCTGTAATTTTTCCATTTCTTAACTTTCAGTCAACATAAATTAAACTCCCAATATAAGTATTTTTTATCCCAAATCAAAAAAATAAGAAGATAGTAAAATCCATTTATTGTGATATAACAACATTATTATTATCGTTCTAAATAAATGACCGCACGCCTATGATACGTCATGAAATTACAAAGGACGCGCCGACCAAAGGTTTTTATGCTATTTCAAGTGACTTCAGATAAAGTATAAATACCCTTGTCGAAACCAGCTCATTGTGTAGGTTTGACCTTGAGGATTGGTTTGCTGCCAATATGTTATTGCCCAATACTGATAAAACTCAGTCTATAATACTAAGATTACGCAGTCATGAGTTGGAATGGGCTCCATCAGTGAAATTGCTAGGATTATATATTGACTGTAATCTGACATGGGAGATGCATACTCGCTGGGTGGTGGATGGTTTGTCCAGAGTTGTATATCTCATACGTAGTCTAAAGGATGGAATATCTGATAAAGTCTTGTTAACTGCTTATCACGCATATTTCCACTCTAAAATTACATGTGCAATTTTGGTCTGCATTGTTTTTTACTGGTTTTATTCATGTCTGATGTATGGTTTAACTGAAGTCACTTGAAATAGCATAAAAACCTTTGGTCGGCGCGTCCTTTGTAATTGCATGACGTATCATAGGCGTGCGGTCAATTATTTAGAACGATAATAATAATGTTTTTATATCACAATAAATGGATTTTACTATCTTCTTATTTTTTTGATTTGGGATAAAAAATACTCATATTGGGAGTTTAATTTATGTTGACTGAAAGTTAAGAAATGGAAAAATTACAGAATTCCAACGTTTGACATAGGCAAATATTTACATAGCAGGTAGGTATATAAAAAGGTATATAAAGACTTACATTATAGGTATTTATATATCACCCTCGCCTTCGGAGCTGTCGCTAGAGTCATCTTGTAGAGGAATTACAACGGGATTTACAGGAGGCAAAACACAGTATTCATTTTCTTTTTCAATAATATGCCTAGAACACTGCTTCCATAGGTCTGTGGCAGCAATATGAGATACTGCATCTCTTATTGTGGCCAATAGCGATTCACTTAATTGAGGGGTCTGATTATGTTTTCTTACTTTTTTTTTTAAAGCAGCCCAGACCAACTCAATCGGGTTAAAAATGCAGTAATAGGAAGGTAGACGTAATACTTCATGGCCATTTTGCTGAAGCAGATTGTCAACAACATACTCTTTTTCAAATTTTTGTCTTTCAATAAGATCCAATAATATGGCTTTGGTTGATTTTTGTGGTATTTCCATTCCCTTATCCTTCATAAAATCAATAATGTCTTGTTTTTTTGTGCCTGTATTCGGAATTTTGTTTTTCTGTCGGGAATGGTATGGCGCATTGTCCATAATAATCACTGAATTTGGGGAAATGTTTGGTATTAACTGCTGCTCTATCCACTTTTCAAATAAGTCGGAGGTCATGTCTTCATGATAGTCGGCACATGATTCTTTGATATTTTTGGCAGATAACAGCAAGGCATTAGGTATAAATCCATTTCCACTGCCAGCATGGAGAATAATGATTCGTTTTCCACGGTTGCATGGTGCATTTAAAATGCACTTGTTGCTGTCGTCAACCCAGCCGTACTGCACAACATCATGGGTATCATACCACGTTTCATCCAGGTAAATCAGATTTCTTTTCTGCTCTCTATAGATTTTAACTTTGTGCAAACATTCTTGGCGCAATTCAACGATTCGAGACGACTCCATAATCACCATTCTTTTATCTATTTTTTTGTATTGAAAACCACACAGTTTTACAATACAGTGCAGTGAGTCTAAGCATTTGTAATTATAAAAATCTTCAGGATAATCTTTTAATTTATCCCGTATCATTTCCAACGTGGGCACCAAATTTTCTTTATAAAATCCGTATATTATACGACGAATATCTTCCTGAAAACCCACGTCTATTCTTTTTAATTTTTGCCCTATGCGCTTTCTTTGGAAGGAATGGTTGACTACATCTCCCCTTTTTATAACCCGATAAATGGTAGACCGACTGATTTTTGTGTTTAAAATTTGATTTTGCGAGGAATCTGGATTTTCGTTTTTCAGACAATCATACATATTTAGGATTACTCTTTGGGTCTGTTCCTCTAAATCTTTATGAAAGAATTCTGCCTGCACAGGTTCATCAACCATCTCCTCGTGGCTTGGAGCATTTTCCCAAGGTCTCCAAAGAGCCATATTTAGGACACACAAGAACAATCAACACAACAATTAAATCAACAAGTAAACTGAGTATTCAAAAGTCAAAAACGCACAAACTAATAAAATCTATGAAAAAACACAGACAGACTAAAGAAAACACGTTTATTCACCGCTACACGGCACTGGCTAAACTGTTTCAATTTTCAGTAGCCACCTGTACTTGTTCCGAGCTCTGAAATACACGCTTTCACATTGGCTATGTCCACGCATAGGCGTGCTTTACTCCACGTGGACCGGTGAAACTGCCTTTGATCTTATATTTTTGCTGCGAAATTTGGCGATTTTTGCAGCAACAGAGCGTGTTAAATATAGATATACATATAAAACGCACCCGGTATTTCACAGTGTTTCAATTGACTTCAGATAAAGTATACTTTCGTCTATGCGCTCTATTAGTACATATTGACCTGTATAAACACTTTCTGTGTATTAACATCAATAAATTATTATTTATTTATATTTACTTATTTATTCAGGTAATAAAGACAAACCTAGAGACACATTTTGTGTCAAAGTTCATCAGTCCGTTTGAGCTGTAGACCGTGAAATATGAATATCAAAGTTAAAATTGGATTTTTAAAACTTTTAACATACCCAGTGTCACTGCTAAGACTAATCCAACAAAACTTCAGATGTCAGAATCCGTCAAGCAGTTTAGACTGTACATGTATGTAATAGAATTTTCGTCCACTGATAACAAACATATCTATGTGCGAAAAACACAACTCTCCTTTTGAGGCAGTCAAGTAACAAAAAATGTCTATGAAAGTTCAAAGTGCATATCTTTTAAAATATTGAAATGCAACGATTTGACAGATGCGATCGACTTAAAATTTGAGCTATGTTCGAGGCAGAAAAATCCCCGCTTGGTATCGCTTGGGAACTCATAGGAATGCTATCGAACGCGGATCTATTTTTTGATGCTTCACGGGATCACGACGTTCTATTCGGGAGATGGGATGAGCTAAAAATACACAGGTTTCCCGGAACTCAATTATCCTGTCTGTTATGCATATTGGATATTCATCGTAATAGTGGATATCCATCGTAATATTGACCCAAAGTTCTGCAATGCAATTCCGTTCCTAGTCAGGAGAGTGTTTTTCATGTGCTCGTTTTACTGGGGTTGTCAACTGGAAATGATTATATCAATCCATATAGTACGGCAAGGCTAGCCAAAACGTCGGTACAGCACAAACTGAAATTTAACGTTGATTTAGTGATTAATATCATTATACTTCACTAATTTATCAGATATAGAAGCACCTCGTAAAATTCGAGACTGTCTATCTATATCTATTTACAGTGTGTCCCACAGTTCTTAATAACTGCCATGATCAATAGTGGAGTAAACTCATCCAGTCCTATGGTGAGGCTCATGTCGTTGCGCTTGATATCATGAAAGTGTTCGATCAGCTGTGTCATACTGCCCTCTTAGGCAAACTTCCATCCTATAGTCTCACAGACAAGCTTTGCAGATGGGCCTCTCACCACACGATATCCGTCGTAATTGACGGGTTATTATCTTCATCCCTCAATGTCATCGCGGATCTTCTCCAGGGATCGACCTTGGCTCCGACATTGTTCCTCGCACTTATCAACTAAATCCGTTCCTGTATGATCAATCCGATCCTTAGCTTTGCTGATGACAGCAGCCACATGCAGGAATCCAAGCAACTTGAAGGAAACTTCCTCAGAGTAGCTTTACACCGCTTACGTGCCAGGATCGAACGATTGTGCCCTACTCATAGGCTAAGGCTTGTCAAGGTCTTTGGCTCCAACTCCAACATGGGCGTCCCCCCAACGCCCGAGTGCCGTCGATTCAAAGGGTCCCCTACACTATGCGGGTAGTAACCTTCAGGCATAAGACCGTAAGAGCTTCAATCGGTTGCAGCCACAATAATAACAGCTAAATTCAGCGTCCCTTCACTTCTTCGCCACTGGCGAAGAAGTATTGTAATCACGAAACAATTTAAAAATGAGATATGTTTTTTGAATGTTATAATGATATCACAGAAAACCATCACTCATTTCCGTCAGTCTGCCCGTCAGTCTGGCTGATTGTTCGCTAATCTTTGACCCTTTTATAACTTGGAAAGTACCGCTCGGATGAAACATTCACAAAATGTTGCTAATGCACCAAGGATGAAAAACCTTTGTCCTTTTTGATAATCGGTCCAGTAGTGGCGAAAGTAGGGGCAAAAAACGAAGAACAAAACTAGCGAAAACTTCGATTGTTGAGGTTTCAAACGCTGTTGATCATTTTTAGAACAAAAATGGTAGGGATCCAAAATTGTGGGTTGGCGGCTGTAGGGGGAGGAAGAAGGTACATCAAAAATGTTTGGCGTACGTATATTATACGCTTACACCCCCGTCGTTTCTACGCATCTAAACTGGTTGCTTTGCAACATGGAGAATTGAGTTGGTCAAGAATCTCCCGAATATCGCAACTCGATACCTCTTTCCGTCCTGAAAATAACGAGATTTGAATTTGGGTAAAATTTTCTATGTTGCAAAGCAACTGTCCACCAGTTTATTACGAGAGCCGGCAGGGCAGGAGAGACATTTTTAAATCGCAACGTTGTCATAATGTGTGGAGACTGTGCACTAATTGTATATGCCTGCTAGACTTGATCCATTCAATTTTTTAGTTATAAGTGATCGTATCTGACTTTTTTTCAGAGGTGTTAAATCGTGCCTAACATAATTTTGTACGAACTGATAACAGTGTTGCATGCGACGTGACGCCATTTTACAAATGTCATTTTTCGTAATGAGGAAGTTGTTTTTGAAGGTGCCAGTTCGCGCAAAGACCTAGATGGGAGACCAAGACGGAGACAGAGTCGCAGGAGTGGCGGCACAGCGGTCGTGCAATAATCTGTCAGTCACTGTGCCAAAATCCAAATTTGAAAAATGACGTCAAATAGGTTCACTCTGTACTTCACACTCAGATCTGTAATGAGTTAGATTATGTTTGGTGTATTCTCCACCCAATTAACACATATTTTTAACAAATTGAATAAAATTTACATGATTATAATAATACGTTAATAGAAGCTGTCAAAACGTAAGTACGACTAATTATCCATTCTGAAAAAGAAGTAACTACGCACATACATGCTTAACAAAAAAGAATGGGCCAGGTTCATTAAAAAGAATGGTGAAGTATAAATCTGTCTAGATATTTGCTTACTCAGTTACGATATATCTACAGTTCAAACTGCAATAAATGAACTTTTCAGTTAGACGAAACACTTGGAACCTTTTGTTCTGAATATCTAGCTCGGATTCGCTGACCGCCCCCCCCTGTTTCAACCCCTACAAATGTCAAACATGTGTCATTCTCTTTCTTATACTTATACTTATAACTCACTTACAAAGCTTTTCCGTTGTTGGAGTAGTAGCAACCTTATGTCAAAGTCTCATCAAAATCCGAGCGATATAGAGAGGTCAAGGATCAACGAAGAATCAGACGTACAGACCGACGGAAATGAGTGACAGCGCGGAAAGTAAAAGTGTAAACGAGGCATGATACACATGTAATTTGCAGCTTATCTCTTGTCACAATGTGGCACCTTCGCTTTTCTGATACATCTGCGAAGTCGTTCTTAGCTAGTGGTAGTCATGTTTCATCTTCATCTCTATAATTTATCTCGAAATATCTATTTCCAAACTCATGATTCGAAAAGTAGTCTACTTCATCTTTTTTTGTGTTGAATGATGAATCTCAAGAGATTTACTGTTCTGCAGGGTGTAGACACCTTCTCAATTATTCGTTATAGGACGTCACTGGTTCTATTGAAGAGAGAGAAAGTGACGGTTTGAGTATGGGAGTGCGCTTGACATCAGAAATAAACGATCCTTTTTCATACAGCTAAGTAAACAGCATATTACTACGAGAGGCAAGCCTTTGTTTTCCGCTTTTAGAATCAGGAGACGATGTTTGACTTGTTTTTATAGGGTGATGATATTGTGTTAAAAGTACCTTCGGAAATTCTAAAAAAATGTATTTGTATAACCATCACAAACACCTGCCAGACCTTCGAATAAGGGTCAAGATGTCTGGCCAGTTTGCTTTATGGATTTCATAGTTCTTCACCATGAAACTCCGTCATCTCTTCAAATATATAATGAAAAATATACGTCCATAACAACTGATAGATCTTTGGAGATTCTGCGCGAAAAAAGTTATCTGAACTACCACCCAAGTTAAAGAATAGCAACACTGTGAACGCGTATTTTAATAGCGCCCCAAATCTGGCTAAAAGTCAACTTCAAATTGATATGCTTAGAAAATACGATAGCCACGTAATGCAAGCTCATGAAGATTCTTTTAGATTCACAGCAGTTAGTTCCCACGCTCAGTTCAAATTTCTTAATAAAATTAAAAGCAATGCTGTAGGCTCGGATAATATTTCGTTACGTATGTTACTATTAGTTTCCTCTGATTTGATATATGAACGAAAACTCGTTACCTCCAAAAATAAGAAGAAGCTGTTTCGGTATCTAAGAACAAACCTGAATTCCAAAGTTTCATCACCTCAGATCCGCGACGCTGACGGTCATCTCCACATGGATGCCACCGAATCTGCCAACTTACTGGCAGAGTCCTTTAGTGATGACTTCGTCGATGAGCCTAATGGAGACCTTCTACCGACCACTATCTGCGATAGGTGTCCCAACAGCCTTTGCGAAGTTGAGTTCCTGCCTGAAGATGTATTAATGCACCTGCGAAATCTGAAGACCTCTTCCTCCCCTGGTAAAGATGGGATGACGGCTGCTGTACTTAAAAACTGCGCTTCAGCACTGGCCCTACCATTAAGCTTGATATTCACATCGTCTTTTAGATCTCATACCCTACCCTCATGCTGGCTTAGTGCTTCTGTTACCCCTGTATTCAAAAAGGGCGACAAATCCTCCGCTAAATATTATCGACCAATAAGTCTCGTTCCTATCGCCGCCAAAATAGCTGAAAGAATCATATTAGATAAGCTCCAGTCATTTGCTTTCGAAAATGACCTTATCCCTAAGAATCAGCATGGATTTCTCCCTGGTCGATCAATAATGACCAACCTTCTCCACTCTCTCAACGATTGGACTCAGTATCCGGACACAAAGACTCCTGTTGATATAATCTACTTAGATTTTTCTAGGGCTTTCGATCGCGTACCACATAGAAGGCTTCTGTTTAAGTTGGAATGTATGGGAATAAGAGGCGAGTTGTTACTGTGGATTAAGGCTTTTCTCACCGGGAGGACTTTCTCTGTGCGCGTCAGTGATAGCCAGTCTCACCTTCATCATGTAGCAAGTGGAGTTCCTCAAGGCTCTGTCTTGGGGCCAGTGCTGTTCCTTCTGTATACAAGTGACCTGCCCGCATTGATTTCCTCCACATGTTCAGCTTATGCCGACGACACCAAGATTTACAATACTGTCGTAAATTCTGCTATGCTTCAACGAGATCTTGATATTGTTTGTCAATGGTCAGTCAGTTGGCTTTTACCCTTAAATCTAACTAAGTGTTGTGTCCTTCACCTCGGGAAGACAAATCCGCGATTTATATACAAGATCTCTGACCACAACATCGAAGCAGTTTCGAGCCACACTGATCTGGGCGTTGTAGTCAACGATCGTCTTTCCTGGTCAGAGCATATTCACCACGTTACATCAAAAGCCAAGAAACTTCTATATATGCTGGAGAGGTCTTTCAAAGGATCCGATGTCAACACTTGCGCCTACATTTACAAGGCATTCGTGAGGCCAATTCTTGAATTCGCTGGCCCGGTATGGGACACTGTGCTTCTGCGCGATAGTAATCTCGTCGAATCAGTACAGCGTCGGGCTACTCGTATCCCTTTTGGAGCACGAAGACCAAGCTATGAAGATCGCCTTGAATTATTCAACCTGACCTCTTTCTCTGAGCGAAGACTTCGTGGCGATCTTATAGTTACGTTCAGGATACTTCATGGTTTGATGGGCACCAACCTCATGCATCTATACCATCTGGCGCGCAGCAATCTACGCGGACACAGCTTCAAACTACATAAGGAGCCATTTAAAACAACAGTCCGACAGTGGTTTCTTCCCAACCGCATACTCAACACCTGGAATAGTTTACCTGAAAGTGTGGTTGGTGCAACTTCAGTTAATAGCTTCAAAGTGCAGTATGATAGCTGGAGGAGTGTACAAACTTTATAGCTATGAACTGTATTTTTTTTTATTTTTTTCTATTTGATGTATTTGTGTTACGTATCCGTACACTATATTTACTGCATGAGCTTATACTGTGTAATCTGCTCATCTCAATAATAATAATAATAATAATAATAATAATAATAATAATAATAATAATAATAATATATATCACGTTTATTTTAAATTTCTCAATCACATCTGGAACATTCCCTCTTGCATGGAAGCATGCTTTGGTGAGGCCAATACCTAAATGTAACTCACCTGATGAGCTCTCTGACCTAAGACCGATTAGTATTCTGCCTACCCTATCAAAACTCCTAGAACTCATCATGAAAGACCAAATGCTTACCTATGCTATTCAAAATAATATTATTACTAGCTTCCAGTCAGGTTTTCGTCCTTATCATAGCACCTCCACGGCTTTAATGAAGATTACGGAGTATCTTATTAGAGCAACTGATCAAGGTAATTGCACTTGTATTGTGTTACTCGACTTCAGCAAAGCTTTCGACACCTTAGACCACGACACGCTTCTCACAAAATTGATATACTTCGGTTTTTCTTATAACTCGGTTCTACTTCTTGAGAGCTACTTAAAAAATCGCACTCAGAGTACAGTTATAGATGATAATTACTCTTCCTCGTTGAATAAGGTTTTCGGTGTTCCACAAGGTTCGGTCTTGGGTCCACTCCTTTTCAGCTTATACACAAGTGACTTTCATGATTTTGTTAATTTTTCTCAGATACATCATTATGCCGACGATACCCAGATATATATATCGTTCTCCGCATCCAAAGCTGTTACTGCACAGATTGAACTGAATAAAGATTTAAAATCTCATATATCTATAGCACATAATTTACAGCTAAATCCGAAGAAATCACAAGTCATGATTTTTGGCAATAAAAATAAAAGACCTAATCTGCATGGCACATTTTCAGTTACTATAAATGATGTATCTTTGCCAATAATCAGTGAAAACAAAAATCTTGGCATATGGCTGGACTCTGATCTAAGATATACTAAACTTGTGCCAAGTCTCCTATAACGTGTCAAGACAACTTTATCCCAGCAGGAGTATATTATCAAAATTCATGAAGGTCAAACTATGTGAAGCTTTGATTTTGTCTAAACTGGCTTACTGTGACTGCATATATGGACCTGCCCTTTTGCAAACAGATATTCTACGCATTCAGCGAATTCAAAATTCTTGCATCAGGTTTGCATATGGTATCCGAAAGTATGACCACATCAGTGAGAGCCTTATGGATTCTGGTTGGCTTACCATGATTAACATAAGAAAGGGTAGCCGCTAGTTCATTCCGCGCCTCCTACAATTGAGCGAAAATTGAAGCCAATACTAGCTAGTTTAAAGGTAAAATTTTATAGGAAAACTTACATAATGTCAAGAAACCTTCATAATGTCACCAAAATCGATAACATTTCACTTTTCATGTTACGCAATACGAGTGCCGAACGTAAATAAACATCAAACAGCCATTATAATCCCAACTAGCAAAGTGGTGCTATAAGTTCTTGGTAAAGGAACTGTTCAGCCGTAAAAGCTCTCTTTTGTTGTTGCTTGAACACCAAAATACTGGAATAATGTTGTTTGGAATGCAAATTTGCTTTCTGTAGCATATTTGCTCAAAAATGAGGTGAGAAAAACATTCTTGTAGCATAGCCCTATAGGTCTAATTTGAGCTGTGGCATTAACGTGTGCGGAAGTCAAAGAGTTGTGCTGTGGCATCCTTGGTAACATTTATACAAAAAACTCGAGCCCTGGTGTTTTATTGTGCAAAAATACTGCTTCAGCCAACAAATTGCTACCAACGGAAGCACTTATACAACAGTCGTATAGTAACTGCTAAAGACTGTACATTTGCAATAATATCACAACTTTTATACAACTTCATCATAACCTGACGTTCTGCTGTAGGTTAAATGCCATAACCAATATTTTAAGGAAATCAACGCTTGAATATTCGCTTTGAAGGTTCTATCAACTTTCCAAACAGAAGATATAGAGCTGATAAAAAAAAGCATTTAACTCTATGCGTTAAATAAATTTCATGCATAACACCACAGATAACGCCAAAATGATTTAATAAACCAGACAGTATGGACGTTGCCATGATTGCATATAACTGTCTGACATATTGGTTAATGAATATATTGCTCTATTGAAAATCAAATAATTATGTTTCAGTTCGATACTACAGATATAAAATGATAAAATTTTAGCGTAATTGTGTCTAAATATAGGATTTATGGAAAGGTAGAAATTGCGTCCCTACTTTGTAAGATAATCACAATAAAATTTGCTGAGCAAGTCATTCAATTCACTTCACTTCAATGCATAAGAAATAGTTTGGCTGCAATAAAGTAGAATCATGTAACAGAATGGTTGTATAGTTGACAAAAATTGAATCTTGCCCTGACTTAGGCGGCAGCGGTGGCTGCAGTGGTACGAGTAGACGCTTCGTCTCCTGATCAGTCGCCTCGCAGCATAAATAGCTCCACATCTTTCCTATAAGGCATCTGCATAATGGTTGTAGTACGTACACACACTTCTCACGTTAAACTTTCTTTAGTGTCATGTTAGGTTCGGCCAGTCTGCTTCTAATTTCTTCCAGAGGAATGGTTTTTCATCGGTCGGCATTTATCACTCCAACAACAAAATTAAATTATCCGCAATGTCCCATTAATACTCCGCCAAAGATCAATTAACGCAAACGAAGTTCCTTAATTACTGTCGTTTGGAATCTATCGCCACCGGCAATGAGTTTCGCATACCAAGCAAATTCTCCTTCGGTTTAGCATAAAAGGAACCTTTTATATAAATGAATTTTTGTGAAGAATGTCTTGGTAGATAGATCTTCAGGGTGAACCACTGTTTTCGTTTAGCTTCCTTGTGATGAGACCTGTGCGATACTCCTCGTAACATGTGGGGCCTGACCGAAGGTCAATTCTCCTCTGTGGCCGTAAGATATCCGTCGTAATTGACCAGATCTTCTCTTCACCTCATAAGGTTAATGAGGATGTTCCCCAGGGATCCGTGTTGACTCCGACATTGTTCGTCTTACATGTCAACGACTTTATTTCCCGTATGAACAGTCTGATCTACAGCTTTGCTGATGATAGCACCTACATTCAGGAGTGACAAGCCGATCTCTGCCGGTGATCTGGAGAAAAGAAGACTTGTAGCGACTTCCTTACTCACGAGAGATCTTGAGGTTATCACTGCTTTGAACGCAACAGTCTGTTACAGCTTAATGCTTCCAAAACACATTACTGTACGTTGACTAACAAGGAGTGTCGTAGCGCTCATCTGGTTTTGATGGATGGCCGAGCTCTACCAAAGGGCCATCCATTTCGGATGGTCGGAGTACAGATCACAGAGGACTTGATCTGGCGCTACGAGATCTCGTCAATAGCGGCAGCTGCTGAGGAAAAGATAGGCTATTGGTCTAGGGACAACAAGTACTTTTATTCAAACTCTGTACAAAGCCCAGATAAGACCTGGCCTCGAGTGTTGCTCACATGTTCGGGGTATTGCCTAACCTTAGGCAGTTGAAAAAAGTTTCTTGAAGCTCCTCATAGCAGCCGCGATGCCCTGGTGTTTAGATTTTTGCCTTCACGGCTGTTTAGGAATGTAGGTTACGTTATAAAAATAAGGTGTACACTACCGAACTTTAGTGACCCCTGGTTCTGTTTGTTGAAAGTTGTAACCTCAGTTTGAGTGTGTTGTTTAAAACTAGAAAGAATGATGATTATCTCAAGACTGTAAATAAAAATAATATAAAATGTGTAACATCAAATAGGAATAGATACGAAGTCTGTTAAACTACAGAAACGTTTTACACTACTATACAGGGTGTTCCTTAATGTAAAAATTAATGTTAGTTTGCTTTATAAACTATGGTCCAAAAATGTTTCCTTACAATAACTCGGGGTGTTGATGTTTTAGGAAAAAATGGAAATTAATTAATATTTTCAGAACCGCTTCAGATATTTTACTGATATTTAGTACGTAGAGGAAGTTTATAAAGTTGCATGTTTTTCAATGCAAAAATAATGTTTAGCTTTAACAGTGGCGTGCGTACGGGTATTGACTTCGATATTTTTTAAGAAAAAAATAGTACGCCAATGGTTTTTTGCCAAATAAAAATTATTTTTGAATTTCTCGGTCAATTCAAAACAAATTAATCTTGAATTGATTGTTTTCCTTTGATGCACCATTTTTGAGTAAAAGAATAAAAACGGTTCTATTGTCTAACTTGCAAAATTATTATTAATTTAATTGGAAAAATTAAACAAATTCGGGGTAACGAACAACAACAACTGACAACATAAACATAACATTAAAACCAACGGAACGATTACAAAAATTATTGAAAATGGCCCCCTTCACTTAGTATGCACGCTTCCGCCCTCCTTCTCATGGAATTGCGCACTCGTTGAAATATGGAGTGTTTTTTATTCGATCACAAGCTGCAACTATTTTTTCTCTTAATTCCTCAACAGTGTTAATGGGACTTGTGTACACTAGTGTCTTAAAATATCCCCATAAAAATAAATCTAAACTGTTGAGGTCTGGGCACCTTGGTGGCCATTCTTGGCGCCCACCGCGGCCAATCCTACGATTTGGATAAACAGTTTGTAAATAATTACGAACCGCTACACTGAAATGCGCTGGTGCACCATCATGCATGTAGCACATATTGTTTCTTATTACTAACGGAACATCATCAAGCAGCAAAGTTAACTGTTGTTGAAGAAAATTGAGGTAAGTCTGTCTGTCAAGTCGTCCCGGCAAGAAGAATGGGCCAATAAAGTGGTTGCCAATAATTCCTGCCCATACGTTAACCGAAAATTGGTGTTGGAAATGGGTTTCCGTTACGACATAGGGACTTTCTTCTGCCTACAAATGATTATTTTGGAAATTCTGAATGGCATTTCAAGAAAAATTAGCTCCGTCCGTGAACAGAATCATTGATTCAAATTGCGGATTTTGGGTAATTTTTTGAAGGTACCACTGACAAAAGGTCACACGACTTGGAAAATCAATGGGAAGTAATGCCTGTACTCTTAGAAGATGGTAAAGATATAACAAAAAATCCACTAAAATTCTCCAAACAATTTGATGGCAAATATTTAAGTATCTAGCGATCTTCCTCGTACTCGTTTCAGGATGTTCTTCGACTTCGTGCAGCACTGCTTCCTCAATTTCATGTGTTCTCACACTTAGAGGTCTACCTTCAAATGTTCATTTTCGGACAGAACCAGTTTCAACAAGACGAAGATGAATATTAGAAAAGGTTCGACTATCTGGTAAAGCACGATCTGGATATCTCTGGTGATAAATCCGTCTGGCTTGCTCACCATTACCGTCGGCAAGGCCATATACGTAATGTATTTTCGCCATTTCTGCATTTGAATAATTCACCATTATTAACAATATTGTAAAAACTAAATAATGAAAAATATTTCACAGCGAACAAATTTGAATAACAGAGACTTGTCAGATGTCAAAAGCCAGTGATATATTCCAGAGCAACTAGATATTTATTGCTAAATTGCTTCAATTATTACATTAATTTTCTCGGACAATAGTACGGTTTTTATTTTTTTCCTCAAAAATGGCGCATCGAAGAAAAACAATTCAAGAGAGATCATGTGTTTTAAATTGAACGGGGAATTCAAAAATAATTTTTATTTGGCAAATAACCATGGGTGTACCATTTTTTTCTTAAAAAATATCGCAGTCAATACCCGTACGCACTGTTAAAGATAAAAATTATTTTTGCATTGAAAAACATGCACCTTGATTAACGTTCACTACGTACTGACCGTTTCAATAATTTCGTTTTTAGACAAAGGAATATGCTAAACAGATAGGAGTTGACTTCAACGATAATTAAATATCTGACAAAATATGTACACCGGTACTAACAGGTAGCAAATATATTTCAGAGTAAGTAAGCAGTTTGAGCAGAGAGTGATAGATTGGTAGCCTATATTCGTATATGTCGACGTTTCCTCAGCACCTTTTGAAAGGTATTTCGATTGTTCTTTGATTCTTTGACCAAGAGTGTATGGCTTTTACTCCACCAATACGCGACATTTTCGCTAAACGTCTCGCGAGTACAGATTTATTTTTCGAAATCGTTGACCTTCGGCCAAAACGTAGACCATTTTGAGCAGAAGGTGTATTTGTTAGTCCAATGTGAACAAAGCTGGAGATAAAGCTTCGGTCGCAACCTTTAACACATGCTTACAAGGTGAAGCTTGTGGAACATTCACCTTAATTGAAATTCATTCATTCAACATTCTGGAGAATGTGCCACCCTCACTATAGTACTTTGGGATTGGAGTAGAGCTGGAGAGGTTTAGGCAAGTCGTTTTGTCCTAAAAGCGGGTCGTATCCTTTATAATAGTCAGTTGTCTTTTTAAAGATGGACATAAGTTTTATAATAAAAGATCGTGCGTTGCCATAATATTCCGTATTATTTTACTTACTCTGCAGTTTAGCTTTACGAACTTATTCTTTCCAGAACTTAGAATTTCGTAAAATATCCATTATAATCTTTTTTCGAAAATTAGTCCTAATAATTCTGAATCTCAGATTCGTTAATGACCAGTGCAGTCTTTTAATACTGAAGCAGTGTAGGCTGTAACTAAATACCGGGACCCCGCGACTGCTGTAAGGAACATGAAGACGTCTTTGTTAATTATATTTTTGAACTGCCTGAGGAGAGCAGAACTGGAAAAGACCTCATCAGGCTGATTGTTCCACATTTTCGGAATCCCATGTACGAAAGAGCACTCGTACCAGCCAGTTCTCGATGAATGAAGCTGGTGAGTCCATCTAGCAGGCTCAACGTGCTCATGGAGAAGTTTTTTGTGGAGCAAAGTAACCCGAGTCTGTCCGTTAGAGGAGTGACATTAATTATTCGAACATCCCTCCTCCGAAGAGCACCGACTATGGACAATGTAGTCCGGGCGGTAGAACCCCAAACATGTGAGCAGTATTCAAGGGTAGGTCTTATCTGGGTCTTATACATAGTGAGGAGGTAACTAGGAGAAAAGTACTTCTTAGCCTTAAACAAATAACCTAGCTTTGCAGCACCAGCGTTGCGTTTTTTTTGGTGGGGCGATCTGGTGAAGGCAATCTTGTCATCGATGTTGTTCCCTCGAGTCTACCCTTCACCAGGCCATCACAAGAGTGGAGTGTGTTTACGTCTGGAATTCTTAACATTCGAAGAATCCATTATCATTTCAGTGTTGTGAAGGGAAAGGTTGGAAAGAATAAAATCGACTCATAGTTTAGGTGCGTAAACATGCGGACACTTTTAAGATACCCGAAAGAAACCTAACGTGTGTTACCCCCACCTAGTACTTGTCTATCACCTTGTTTTTGTTTATTCCGTCTACCCGTATAACCCTAGGCCGAACCACCTCTACTGCATTTTATTCGTAATTCACTTATTATAAAAAAATAATAAAGACTTTATTTTGCTTTTCCACAAACTAATCCCTGTACTATGTATCTAACAAAATTACCAAGTTGCACTCCGGCTGCATTCTTTTCAGCAGAAATCCGAGGCAGCTTCACATGAGTTCAAGTTCTGCCTCTTATGCAGCTTTGAAACTGTACTCTCGTTCTTTATTTATATAGCGGCAGAATGAGTGGGTTACGAACGAGCTTCATTTTATACACAGTCGCTACGAAGTCAGACAGAGTGGTGGAAAACTTTTGATTTCCTGACCTCATTTCCGTCTTAGTTAGGAGGGCTTTGGGTCTTATATGACGAGCACAGGGGGCTTTATACATTTTTACTGGGCTTGTCATTAGCTCTTTAATCTCAATTACATCTATAAAGACACAAATTCCTCTGTCCTATCCATAGACGTTGGTCTTTCTTTGGCCTTTCTTTTCCCAAATCTAATAAAAACTTTTTTCTTTTGCATTTATCGTATAAGATTTCGAATTTGCAGCGACATATTTTTGATGACCTGAAGTTTTTATCTTAGATTGCTCATTAAAGATGTGTTAATGTTATCAATCTGTGCGTTGCAGTTGTTAGATAAAATAATTAGATTAGATAGATATTTATTCAGTTGATCATCCAATGATGAATAGGTCATATGGCAATTATTATTGTTATTATCTGCGAAATGTTGAGAAATCTCGAAACTAGAGATACTACAGACCAAAATATATGATTTGACCTAAGCATACCTCAGTTGATAGTTTGCGAGATACAGGGTGTCAAAGTTGCAATTTTTCATTTATTTTCTATTTTTCCTTATTCCTTCAGAAGTATTTCAGATTTTGGCATAAGACTAGTTTGAGAAACAAGAATCCGTTATTTTTATGGCCAAACTCCTAGAGGGCGTCACCTCAGCACTATTTCGGTAAATAACTTATAACTTTTTTGTGCTACCCTGTATACAACAACTGACTGAACAATCTTATTTTCTCGTATTTCCACAACAAAAACGGTTTACGTGTTAGAAGTGACTAAAGCTAATAGTTTTCGAGATATTTCTTTTTAAAGCATTACATCTTGCCAATCCGCACATTAAATGTATATCAGAATATTCATCAAACGACTCCATGACGTTTAACAACTTATCGTCAACTTAAAATTATTCACGAAGTTTAAAGCAATATTATGAAAAACATTAGAAACCATAGCAACGCTACTTAGATATTATCCAAAGCAACTTGATTATTATGTTATAAAAATGTTTTATCATGGTACAAGTATTGCATTGGACCATTTAAAACGTAATAAAAGCCCTACACAAATCGAGATAATAAAATAATACAGTTTAAAAGTTGACTTACTTATAAAAGCTGTTCAAAATTGTTTCCACTGACTGCAATGCAAGCTTGGGCGCGACTAATCCAATTTCGGCACACTAATTCAAATACATCTAATTCCTGCTGTGCCTGAAGGCTCAAATTATCGGCAGCCACTGTGATTCGGTCACGCAATTCTTCAATATTCTGAACTGGAGTGCGGTATCTCCATACAAAGAAGGATTTAGATCGGGAGACCGTGGTGACCTATTCGGAAATCGGTGTGCATACAAACGAGAAGTCGCTCGCGAATTTTGCCCTGCTTCTCCGTACGCTAAAACAATGTCCACTAACTCCTCATTAGTGTACACATGTGCCATTTTTAATAATAAATAACTAAAAACATAAACTCGCAAAATACTTTCTTATTTAACTTCACAAAAATCGACCGTTCTGCATTCAGATCACCCACGATACAGATTAAACCTTATTTACATGTTCTTATCAGTATGAAAAAGCAAAAAATTCCTGGTATTTTGTTTTCGTCAGTTGTTTGGTACAACATTTGCTACAATAAATTATTAATGCGTGTTCTAATATCACGACGATGAACGCAAAATACAGATAATTGTTTTTCAATTGATTATTGAAACTCAGGTTTATAACTTGATTTCTGTAGGACTTTCATTACATTTTTTTTATAAATCAACTTCTTTCGAAACAGTGCATATGTGCTTAAAATTTGTCGGATAAGTTGTGAAACACTCTGTATATTATAAATGTTGCACCAAAAACCCGTTCGCATTTTGCACAGTTGAAAGTAGTTTTGACTGACTTTGTTAGAACTAGAATGAACTGCTGCTTGAAAATGAATGTCAATTGAAACTAGTTATAACAAGGAAGTTCTAATCTCAACAAAGGCACATAATCAAACTAGTTTTAACTAGGGAAAACGCGTTATAACTAAAAACGAGTGTTACAACAAAAAGACATTGTTCATTGGTGGTATTGGAGGAAACCCTAGCCATTATTGGCAAAATTTTTCACATTTTTTTAACTCATGCTCTTCTTAAGCACTAAAAATGAAATCTCATCGCACTATTTAAAAGCGACACAGAAATCCCAGTCCGACTTCCCAACTAACAAATTAATTATGAGTTCTACCATCAGCAGCAGCGTTTCCATTCATTCAAACTGAAACAAGCTCGACTGGCGGCTTTCCATAAATCTGGATTACAAGCAGTTACGTCAGAGACTTCGTGTTGAAAATGCTCTACTACTGGTTAATTAATAAATAGACTAGTGTATTACAATGTTCGTTACCTAGGAGAATGGTTATGGAATTGCTTGTTGAGAAATAGTGAATTATGGAGTACTTCTTGTCCATAACCACGCAAGAGTCAAATCTTTTGTAAAGTGCATTAGCAGGATCATAGTTGTGTATGTCTGTCCATGTGATGTTATTTTGCCTAAACCAATTTCATCATTTTTGCTGGTTCTTCGCAGCCCCAGTATATTAAGGGCGTAGCAGCAATAACTGCAAGAGGTGTTTTTATAAGTTGTGGTATAAGTAATGTGGTTTTCATGTTCATACGGTTCCATGGTCTGACGGATTGTACCACATACAGAGTGTTCCGTACTTAAATGGACAAATTGAAATGATAGATAGTATGGACCAAATCCTTTGTTATATCTGGAAAAAATTTCTAAGTAAAGTGTTATGGATACACAGGGTGATTTATCTAAGCACGTCTAGGAATAACGTAAAACTAGACGGACGGTTTCAAAATCCTGGACCAGACTCGATTTTTTTAACTTTTTTGTATTCTGTTAAAATCAAAACCCTTTAAGCCAGACAATGAAATATTTCTCTATGAACAAAAAAGCCAAAGGATGTTAATCAATTAGCAAAACAGACTGATTGTGCCTCTTTTTGTTAAGTGATTTATTTTGACACAAAACACAAAACTTTAAGCGCTCTCAAATTTTCATAAACATTTCACAAAATGATGCTTAAAATTGAACTGAAGTTGTCTTGGGATTTGATAATTCCAGGGCCGGATTCAGTTTTCTTTTGAGTTCAATGCCCTGTTATATTCTGCGTTTGTTATTATTGCGTAAAAAAATGACAACAAATGACATAACTAAGCGGTGAAATTAATGTTATGTGCCCTATTTACTTTTAGGTAGATTTTTAAATGATTTAATTCTACCAACTTATATTGCACAACATGAGTTGTGCTTAAAAGAGAAAACGGTATTTAGTATGAAGTTCCACTAAATTGCACTCTCCACACCAACTTGAAATTAAGCTGAAAATCCACAAAAAACGTAGTATGCTGGACCGAACTTGATATCTAGGTGTTTGATGTACCATTATTGCATTATGTAACTACAACTAACGTAGGGTTATGATGAGAGCACTTAAAAGTGATTATGCTGAAATGGTTGAGTCTGGAGCTTTCGTCCTGATTGAAAATTGGTCTGGAGAGACAAATTCAGTGGATTTCTATACTGAATGCCATATCTCATTAAAGCAGGACTCATGTTGTTGTATAAGATCAGTTGTTTGAAGTAAATCATTAAAAAATTGCTGAAAAAACTAAGTAGGGTGCATAACATTAACTTTTCATTTTATTTATATAATGTATTTCTCCTTTTATTGAGAGATAATGATAAATTTAGGGTATAACTTACAGGGTGTTGCACTTTATGAAATACAAGTAAATAAAAAAAGAACTAAAGCCTACCCCGGATTTTGAGCTCTCAAAACACCTTTAGTTTATTTTTAAGCATTATTTTGTGAAATTTTGATGGAATCAAATCGATAACACTTGAGATTGTGATTCTTGTTTCACACTAGCTGCTTAAAATAAGATATTTGGATAAATAGGTATGTTTAACTAAAAAACAAATGTCACGCAGACGATCTGTTTTGCTAATTGATCAGCACCATTTATTGGCTTTTTTGTGCAAAATTTCAATATTTAGCTCGAAAGGGATGGATTTTGATAAAAAACGAAAAAGACCGAGTCTCATGAATCTTTTAGCCGTGCGCGTAGTCATACGTACTCTTAGGTAACTATGTTATCGTGCAAGATTTCAACTGAATCGGTTCTATAGTTCCAATAGTCACGCATATCCACAAACAATCAATTTGGAACTTTTTTATTTTCATATATGAAAAGGTCTCGGTGTATACACAACCCATCATTTCAGTGTATGATTATCTAAGTACGGAACACACTGTATATGTTTAAACTTTTCTTTATTCTGCGATGTTTCGACCGCCACTATGTCCTTTTTCATGTACAGATTAGTGGTTTGATTCGGCCAAACAATGGAATCTTCTGATATGAATGTGATCGTATTTGGTATTTCCAAGATATAGACATACATACATAGTGCCGTTGTCGGCTCTGGCGTCATACAAGGTGGCTTCTGCGTCGCAGATCCTGTAGGTTGCCTGCACAGCTCACGGAAGTCACATATAGCTAATAGTAGTAGTACGAATTTTGTATTGTATAGCAACAGTTGATATCATCTCAGCAGGGAAAGACCTTACTAGCGCGAAGATATGACAATTTTTTCATAGCCCAGTCTTTAGATTGGAGTCCTGGTTGCTTGATAGGTATATTTTATGGTTAAATCTGATGGCCGATTTGAAAAGGGTTTCGGGTGATCTTATATATAATATACTTGCTGTTACCCGTGAATTCATACCCCTCAAATTGCTACTAACATATAACATTCTTTTTGAGTATTGATACAATTGCATTGCATTAGTATGGCACGGCAGTCAACTTGCTTGCTTGACAAATTTCGTTATTTTATTAATATACAGATCCACCTATAATCTGCGTGGGTTAAACTGCGTGGCAAAAAGCTAATAAGTTAATGATATTACATTTTTGAGATTGACATTTTAAATTAAACTAAATTTTACGTTATTAAAGCTATCGTTCTGTCAAACTTCCGGTTACACAATCTAAAATTCTTAGTTTAAGGGCCGATTTCACCAACATTAATATTATGGACCATTGGATAAATACCTTATCGAAATGCAATTTGACAGAAGCTGTCAAAGGTCTCTGAATATTAGTGATTTCTATTAAAATATTGAATGAGATCGTGAAAATTCGACTGTATTTTAAACAAGACCACGTTTTGATCCCAACATGATGCTTTTGTACAGAAAAAACAGGACAACTTTCATGTATTTTGATATATGTTATAGGTTTACATTTAACAATACGTTATCCCCTCAGCGAATGGGAATGCGGCAAATAATAGGTCGATTTTCTAGCTGTTAAATTTGGTAGCGGATTTGGACGTTTGTTAATGCATGGCACTCTCGAATTTACCAACGTCAATATACTGAAAGTTATCATTACATACCTGTTGAATAGTGTGGATTCGTCTGTATTTTGCAAGAAAATTATTAATTTATGGGTTAATGAAATTCTTCAAAGCAATAAAAACATTATGTCCTCTCCATCCTAAAACACAGATAATATGTGTAAGACGTGTCAATCCCTACATCTCACTGATGCATAATGCGATTACTATTGACATAGACAAAAAATTATGAAAAATGTTTCACAAATAATGTCTTTTAAGTCCAAAAATCATCAAAACTAGTAATGTTTATTGTTTGTGTTTTTGACTGGCGTTTGTTGACTGGCGGGGATATCTATCTGTCACTCGAGGGTTGCCAAGTCTAACGACGATCACGTCCCGTGGTAGAGGGTGCGAAATGAATCTTTTACATTTGCTGTTTTTGAAAATTTACTAGATATCATGATTATAAGCATCTTTGGTAGATTGTTCGATCCGGAATAGGAAAGATCTCCTATTTATGAAAATATTTTTGGTATCATCTAACCGTTGCAATCAGTGCACAAATACTGTGACATGATTTATAGCATAAGCCGCTGCGCTATCAATACAAGTTTAACATACAGGTCGCCTAGCCGTGGCGATGCAGTGGTCGGGATAAATATCACGGCAGCAACTGATGATTTGGGCATGTCTGGTAAGAACGTATGAAGTGAAAGTGATGATTTTGTACAATTTCTTTGAAAATGATGAAAGATATGTCTGATTTTGCGGGGTAATGTCGCAGACAAATGGCAGTCACTCTTTCTGACACAGTCCGGATCGAAAGATGACGATACTCGTGAAATGTATTGATACTTCTAAATATAGGATCCTATCGAACATCCCTACTGTCAAGATGTATAACCCAAGGTACCGACGGAGCTATTTTGCGGCGTCATTGAAATAATTTTAAATTTTCATTTGCATTTTTTCAAGAGTTGTGCAATGATTTTGGGAAAAATGTCACGAATAGTCTTATAAAGCTTAGTAGAGTATATTTCAACAGTTGGCGGAACTAATGTCTAATATAAATATAACCTAGAATGTGTACTCGTGAAAAAAGAAAAATATAGCAAATTTGTAGTTTTTTTTGCAGGTTTTATGGGTTTGCTGGTAGCTTTAAGGCATATATTTGGGAATTTCTTAATCGATGTGAATATAGTGTGGATTGGATGTTTGTTCAGTTCCTGAACAACGAAAAATATTCAACTTTATGGATGTATGGATTTCAAAAAACCAGAATGGTTTTGTGGGAATATCAATCTAAGGTGCCATAATGGTTCTGATGAACGGCAAGTAAATAAATGAAAAAAAAAACACCCAGTATCACATATCAATTGAAGAAAATAATATAAACATGAATCAAAAATCAACAATGGTAATTAAAACATGAATTTAATTCAAAAATCAGACATTTCTTAAAATTTTGACTGAATTATATGTAATTTCTTAATATTCAATAAGCCGGTAATGTTTCAATGACAAGTTGTCATCTCATACTTTGACAGTATTTTGTTTTCAACATTCCATAGCTATTGGTTGCTAAAATTTGTTGATTGGAACTTGAAGCTCATTCGCTGTATCTGACGGTCTGTTACCCTATAGGTGGAGAATAACGGACTGTTGTTGGTGAAATTGGACCTAAGTCTACTTTAAACAGGACCTCGTTGTTGCCAATTTCTGGACACTAGAAAAATCCAAGCAATTCAAAACAATTTTGCCCTTTAATCCCTTAGTTTGATCCCGCAACCACATTCGCTCTTATCTGAAATGTCCTTTCCATAATCGGCCACCATGCCTAAATTTTGAATGCCAAATAGTTTCAGAGGTTTTGAAACTAATCTGCATATTTTTCCTTCCACATATTTCTGCCCTTAGCTCCCTTAATCTAGTCCAATTACAAAATCCGTTTTTATTTTAAGCAGAAAGAGTCTTCCCTCAATATATAACTCGTTTGAGGGGTATCTACTAACTTACGGGATAAGTATATGGGGAGGCGCATACACTAGTACTTTAAAAATACTACAAACCACGAAAATAATATTGTCAGGACTATTTTTCGTATCCCATGTAGTTGCAGATTTGTTTAAATTGAAAATGATCTTTTGAATGTTACAGGTTTATATATTTTTGCTGCTCTGAAATCTGTTCACTCCAGAAACAATGTTCCATTCAGCCACGCTTATGACACAAGAACTAAAATAAATATAAGTTACACTTATACCAGAGTGAATAAATCTGATTGCCAAAAATGCGTAAAGTTTGATGGTATTAGGTTGTATAATAAATTACCCCTAGAATATAAAATCTTCTCGAAGTATAGTTTCAAAAAAATAATTAAGAAGTTCATCTTAAATAACTTTGACATGCTTGCATCGACTGTATTTTGACTCAACTCAGTCATTTCGTTTCTATCTATTGTTATTTATTTTTTATATACATTTGCTCAAAATAAACTTTATGACCATTAGCCATGCATTGGATTTGTATATTGTATGACACACACAAGCTTATAGCTTAGGTGTCTATTCTTTTGAAGTAAATTGTAGTACTCTTGATTCTCTGCTTAACCTTTTTATTGTTTAAACAACGTAGTTTGACCTTACTCGAAATATCCCTATATTATCATATTTCAGATATTCATATTTTATGTACCTACTCTATATTTATACTTCTGAGTGTTTTTAGTACGCTTCTGTACTATTGTTATGAATTTTAGATTTGTTTATTCAGACACGTAATTTAGGATTTGTGACGACAAGATTCAGACATTTACCCTTTACGAAAGTATACAGAATTTTCACAATTCATATACCGATACTTGTTGGTTCTAGATCTGATGCTAGTATCTTTGCTTAGATTTCTGTTGCAATCTTAGTTATTCAGGGTAGCAAGAGCATACAAGCTCATGTATTTTTGAATCCGTTTTTTATTTAAATTGTGCCCAAGGTTGTTTTTAATTTGTAAGTTATATTGGTTTTTGAATTTGAATAAACTTTGATTGATTGAAAACAAAATATAACATTCCTTCTCCATGAACAACCCCTCTTCAAAATGTGATCGTAGGTTAGTTTCCGAGCTGTCGTGATTGATGTGTATCTTTTTGCGTTTATATACATACAGGATGTCCGCAAAGTTGGGGTTTTCCTTTTCAGAAACAACTACCCTTGAAATAACAAAGGTAATGTGTAGTGAAACGAGGGCGACCAAGTAAAAAAAATAAAGGAAAAAGTACTCACTCTCCAGTTGACGAGAAGGGCTAAGTACGTCTCTGCCCGAAATGATACCGCTCCAACAGAAAATGAAATCAGCTGATGCGCTACCGAGCAGACGTAAACAGTCTAGGTATTGCATCCCGTCTAATCGATTTGGGAGAAAAATGGTCCAATGAGCATACCGTTCACCATGCCAGCCCAAACATTCACCGAAAATGTTTGTTGAAAATGTGCCCGACGGACAGCGTGCGGATTTTCTACTGACCAAACATGAGTGTTGCGAAAGTTATTCACCCTATTACGCGTGAACGTAGATTCGTCTGTCACCAATATGTACTTCAAAAAGTCCAGATTATTGTCATGTTGATGCAACAACCACTCACAAAACCGCACTCTTGCTGGAAAATCGTCAGGTTAAAGGGCTTGTACACGTTGGACGTGAAACGGATACAGCCCCTCTTCACACAGCGTTTGTCACACTTTAGTTTTTGATACTTGCACTTCTCTAGCCACGTCTCTAGTGCTTGTTGTTTTTTGAAACGCAATCGATTATGCGAGTTCGTTTACCTCTACACGCGTGACCGTAACCATAGGTTGAAGGTTGCATACTGACCTGACACACTGACCCCGACCCCCGACCCAGTTCTGTCGTCGGATTGAGCTAGTAGCCGGAACCAGTTAGGGATATCGCGAGTCGCGGCTACAGGACCGTATGTTTCACAAATAATGTCTTTTAAGTCCAAAAATCATCAAAACTAGTAATGTTTATTGTTTGTGTTTTTGACTGGCGTTTGTTGACTGGCGGGGATATCTATCTGTCACTCGAGGGTTGCCAAGTCTAACGACGATCACGTCCCGTGGTAGAGGGTGCGAAATGAATCTTTTACATTTGCTGTTTTTGAAAATTTACTAGATATCATGATTATAAGCATCTTTGGTAGATTGTTCGATCCGGAATAGGAAAGATCTCCTATTTATGAAAATATTTTTGGTATCATCTAACCGTTGCAATCAGTGCACAAATGCTGTGACATGATTTATAGCATAAGCCGCTGCGCTATCAATACAAGTTTAACATACAGGTCGCCTAGCCGTGGCGATGCAGTGGTCGGGATAAATATCACGGCAGCAACTGATGATTTGGGCATGTCTGGTAAGAACGTATGAAGTGAAAGTGATGATTTTGTACAATTTCTTTGAAAATGATGAAAGATATGTCTGATTTTGCGGGGTAATGTCGCAGACAAATGGCAGTCACTCTTTCTGACACAGTCCGGATCAAAAGATGACGATACTCGTGAAATGTATTGATACTTCTAAATATAGGATCCTATCGAACATCCCTACTGTCAAGATGTATAACCCAAGGTACCGACGGAGCTATTTTGCGGCGTCATTGAAATAATTTTAAATTTTCATTTGCATTTTTTCAAGAGTTGTGCAATGATTTTGGGAAAAATGTCACGAATAGTCTTATAAAGCTTAGTAGAGTATATTTCAACAGTTGGCGGAACTAATGTCTAATATAAATATAACCTAGAATGTGTACTCGTGAAAAAAGAAAAATATGGCAAATTTGTAGTTTTTTTTGCAGGTTTTATGGGTTTGCTGGTAGCTTTAAGGCATATATTTGGGAATTTCTTAATCGATGTGAATATAGTGTGGATTGGATGTTTGTTCAGTTCCTGAACAACGAAAAATATTCAACTTTATGGATGTATGGATTTCAAAAAACCAGAATGGTTTTGTGGGAATATCAATCTAAGGTGCCATAATGGTTCTGATGAACGGCAAGTAAATAAATGAAAAAAAAACACCCAGTATCACATATCAATTGAAGAAAATAATATAAACATGAATCAAAAATCAACAATGGTAATTAAAACATGAATTTAATTCAAAAATCAGACATTTCTTAAAATTTTGACTGAATTATATGTAATTTCTTAATATTCAATAAGCCGGTAATGTTTCAATGACAAGTTGTCATCTCATACTTTGACAGTATTTTGTTTTCAACATTCCATAGCTATTGGTTGCTAAAATTTGTTGATTGGAACTTGAAGCTCATTCGCTGTATCTGACGGTCTGTTACCCTATAGGTGGAGAATAACGGACTGTTGTTGGTGAAATTGGACCTAAGTCTACTTTAAACAGGACCTCGTTGTTGCCAATTTCTGGACACTAGAAAAATCCAAGCAATTCAAAACAATTTTGCCCTTTAATCCCTTAGTTTGATCCCGCAACGACATTCGCTCTTATCTGAAATGTCCTTTCCATAATCGGCCACCATGCCTAAATTTTGAATGCCAAATAGTTTCAGATGTTTTGAAACTAATCTGCATATTTTTCCTTCCACATATTTCTGCCCTTAGCTCCCTTAATCTAGTCCAATTACAAAATCCGTTTTTATTTTAAGCAGAAAGAGTCTTCCCTCAATATATAACTCGTTTGAGGGGTATCTACTAACTTACGGGATAAGTATATGGGGAGGCGCATACACTAGTACTTTAAAAATACTACAAACCACGAAAATAATATTGTCAGGACTATTTTTCGTATCCCATGTAGGTCAAGTTGCAGATTTGTTTAAATTGAAAATGATCTTTTGAATGTTACAGGTTTATATATTTTTGCTGCTCTGAAATCTGTTCACTCCAGAAACAATGTTCCATTCAGCTACGCTTATGACACAAGAACTAAAATAAATATAAGTTACACTTATACCAGAGTGAATAAATCTGATTGCCAAAAATGCGTAAAGTTTGATGGTATTAGGTTGTATAATAAATTACCCCTAGAATATAAAATCTTCTCGAAGTATAGTTTCAAAAAAAGAATTAAGAAGTTCATCTTAAATAACTTTGACATGCTTGCATCGACTGTATTTTGACTCAACTCAGTCATTTCGTTTCTATCTATTGTTATTTATTTTTTATATACATTTGCTCAAAATAAACTTTATGACCATTAGCCATGCATTGGATTTGTATATTGTATGACACACACAAGCTTATAGCTTAGGTGTCTATTCTTTTGTAGTAAATTCTTTTGTAGTAAATTGTAGTACTCTTGATTCTCTGCTTAACCTTTTTATTGTTTAAACAACGTAGTTTGACCTTACTCGAAATATCCCTATATTATCATATTTCAGATATTCATATTTTATGTACCTACTCTATATTTATACTTCTGAGTGTTTTTAGTACGCTTCTGTACTATTGTTATGAATTTTAGATTTGTTTATTCAGACACGTAATTTAGGATTTGTGACGACAAGATTCAGACATTTACCCTTTACGAAAGTATACAGAATTTTCACAATTCATATACCGATACTTGTTGGTTCTAGATCTGATGCTAGTATCTTTGCTTAGATTTCTGTTGCAATCTTAGTTATTCAGGGTAGCAAGAGCATACAAGCTCATGTATTTTTGAATCCGTTTTTTATTTAAATTGTACCCAAGGTTGTTTTTAATTTGTAAGTTATATTGGTTTTTGAATTTGAATAAACTTTGATTGATTGAAAACAAAATATAACATTCCTTCTCCATGAACAACCCCTCTTCAAAATGTGATCGTAGGTTAGTTTCCGAGCTGTCGTGATTGATGTGTATCTTTTCGCGTTTATATACATACAGGATGTCCGCAAAGTTGGGGTTTTCCTTTTCAGAAACAACTACCCTTGAAATAACAAAGGTAATGTGTAGTGAAACGAGGGCGACCAAGTAAAAAAAATAAAGGAAAAAGTACTCACTCTCCAGTTGACGAGAAGGGCTAAGTACGTCTCTGCCCGTTATTCACCCTATTACGCGTGAACGTAGATTCGTCTGTCACCAATATGCACTTCAAAAAGTCCAGATTATTGTCATGTTGATGCAACAACCACTCACAAAACCGCACTCTTGCTGGAAAATCGTCAGGTTAAAGGGCTTGTACACGTTGGACGTGAAACGGATACAGCCCCTCTTCACACAGCGTTTGTCACACTTTAGTTTTTGATACTTGCACTTCTCTAGCCACGTCTCTAGTGCTTGTTGTTTTTTGAAACGCAATCGATTATGCGAGTTCGTTTACCTCTACACGCGTGACCGCAACCATCGGTTGAAGGTTGCATACTGACCTGACACACTGACCCCGACCCCCGACCCAGTTCTGTCGTCGGATTGAGCTAGTAGCCGGAACCAGTTAGGGATATCGCGAGTCGCGGCTACAGGACCGTATTCAGATATTTTTGATGTTGCAGAGCCCTTTATCTCGGTTCCCTTAAGACATTAGTGTATATGGTACTAAGAAAAGTTGCTTATGTTTTCAAGATCTACACGTCGTGTAAAGGAAAACCCCAACTTTGCGGACACCCTGTATATTTGGCCTTAGCTCACTAAATCCGGTCCTGTTATATGAAATATGTTCCTGACACGTCCTGTCCATAAGTTACCTCCCTTCCAAATGGCATGTTCATAGTTTTTGAGGTAAACTTCTATAAACTTGAAAAGTGATAAGGTTCCCCGTAGAAGCATTCAACCCCCTCCCACCTTGAGGATATCATTTCTGAAACTCTTTGTTAATGATAGTTATTTTTGAGAAAAAGTTGAAGACAAAACTTATTCCTATTTAAAGGCTGCATTATTTGGTATATCCCAAATTTTCTACAAAAACTTGAAACGTGTGAATTCCATTTGAGCCCCTTAGGGGTGGAATTTACATAATTTATTTCCATATACAGGGTGCACAGTTAGTAGTGGATCAACGGAAGTCAGGTGATAGAGGGACTTAAATCCTATCGAATGAACCCTATATGTGTGTATTCCGAAATTTTATAGTTCAGCAGATATTTGCAATTTTATGAAATTTCGAAAAAAACGGGATTAAGGCTGTGATTTTTTTTTTATATGAGCTAAATGGTTAGTTTCAGCAACGGTGATGACACTTTTTAACAGAGCTAATTAGAAATCAACGCAAAAAACTTACATTCATTTTTTTGTGAAAAATCTCTTCCATCCCTCAACTTTGGATAGCAGTAAAACAAATTGAGGTTGTATTTCATTATTCATTTCATTGTAAAAACTATTTAAATCTTTGTAGAATAAACCCTAAAAATTACAGCATGCTACGGTAAGTGCCTCACCTTAAAAAAACTGTAAGTTTGACGCAGGTGGGTAAAAAAGAAATTCTATTTACGAGCTACAGTCCAAACGACTTGATGGATTTTGACATATGAGGTACTGTTATGTTCGTCCTAGCAATGTGAGTGATACTGTATGTATACTAAGTGACATATAAATCCGAACACCCAGTTTAAATGGTTTTATTTTAATAAAATTTTGTATAAGTATAATAAGTAAATGATAAAAATTTCAAAATGATTGCACTGCTTTTTTTTATACTCCAACTACCACGAAGGCCAAAGGCCTAAGCATCCATTGGGTACCGTGGGGCTATAGGGGGTTACATGGGAAAGGGGGAACGCCACACGGACTCTGGCGAGGGAACACGTGTGCATGCAACATGCACACATTCTGGCTCCGCCTACGAGATCCGCCGGGTGGTACCTCCGCGTTCGACAGTCAGATACCATCTACCACCTACGGACAATCACAACATCCATGTGTGGATGCACCCTGATGTGCTGCGCATTCTCCAACGCGCCTAGGCATGCTTCTGATCAGGTGGTCAATGTCCTCCTGTGGTATCTCATTCCAGGCAACCACCAACTCCTCTCGAAGTGCTTCTAGAGTCTGAGGAGGACGTTGCAAATTGAGCAATCTCCTACCCATCATATCCCACACGTGCTCAATTGGGGAAAAGTCGGGAGATCTTGGTGGCCATGGTAACAATGTGACATCATTATGTTGAAAGAAGTCTATTGTGACTCTTGCAACATGTGGTAGGGCATTATCTTGTTGGAAATTTGGATCTGCCAGGGTGTCAAGATAGGGTAAAAGATGGGGTTCCAGAACTTCGTGGATATAACGCTGCGCGTTCATGTTACCTCTGATGAAGATTAAAGGTGACCTGGAACCATAAGCTATAGCACCCCAAACCATAACTCCAACAGTGTGATGAACATATCTTTCAACAAAAAACTGTGGATTCCTCCTTTCACCACGTCGCCTTCTAACCCTGGCACGACCATCGTGCATGCCTAAACAAAATCGAGATTCGTCACTAAAGACAATACTGTTCCATTCCTGGTCTCAGAGTGACCGTTGTCTGCACCACTCAAGGCGATTACGTCGGTGTTCTCGAGTTAAAGGGAGGACCCAGTGTGGCCGGTATGAAAACAAGCCAAAACTTGTCATTCGTCGGTAAACACTTAGCATGCCAATAGGTCTTCCGTGTTCTACAAACCATTCATTTTCAATGGACCTGATAGTAGAGAAACGGTCCCTTAAAGCCGATAATCTTAGGCGGCGATCTTCACGGTCTGTTGTTCTATGGCGGCGTCCAGTGCCCCTTGCTCTTTGCGTACGGCCTTCTCGAAACCATGCCTGACAACACCTAACCACAGTGTCTACACTTCTTTGCGCTCTAATTGCAATTGCCCGAAAAAAAAATTCTAGCTTCCCGAAGTCCCACTATACGGCCCCTATCAAACTCACTAAGTTGACGAAATCGTACAGGTCTCCTCACTCTAGGCATCGTAACCGATCGTAAAGGATGTCAAGAACCAAAATCCGCCAACGTTGATTCTTTACTGCGGCTGAAATATTCATTTTTAGAGCGTTAGTGAATTAAAAAAAAGCAGTATAAAAACCGGAATGTCCAACTGATAAGGCTGAAAATTTTTTCACTTGTTATTTACCGTAAGATAAATACATTCACCAACTTTTATTAAAATAAAGCCATTTAAACTGGGTGGTCGGATTTATATGTCACTTAGTATATTAAAATTAAACAAAAAAAAAATAGATTCCTCATAGTAGATTTTAGTCCTTACTTTAACCCCTTCAATTCTAATTTTGGCATAATATTGGCATTGGAAACTGGAGTCCATTTGCCACAAAATGTTGTCAATGGATTTATATTATCTGATCATTATGAGAGACGGTAAGAAAGAAAGAAAAGGGGTGGATATAACTGAATAGTTACGAATTCCAGACAAGGTTTATTTTATATAGTAATATTTGCCTTTTTAAGGAATTGAATTAGCGCTAAATAAATTTTTATATCCGGAAAGGATAAAATGGTAGTCAGACTTAAAGGTAATTGGAAGCCAAGTTTAATCATCTGAGCGACTAATTGGTTGGAGATATTGGTGTAAAGATTACAAGCAAAAAATATGTGATTTAGATCGGCTATAGAAGATTCATCACAAGCACAATTTGGGGACTCTATTACACCAATTCGATGAAGATGAGCAGGAAAACAACCATGACCCAATCTCAATCTCGTTATAATTGTGGAGAATCTTCTATTCATATAGAAGAGATCTATGTGGGGAATTATATTGGGAAGGGTCGCATGAATAAGAGCATAATGCTTTCGAGAGTTTACTACAAAGTTGGACCAGATCAAATCCCATCTTTTCTTGATGTTACCTCTGATCTCTATGAATAAATCAGAAAAAAAGTGGCACATGGGTAATCGTACTAGAGTGAATTGCATTTTTTGCAGCTTTATCAACCATCTCGTTGCCTCTGATGCCAGCATGCCCTTTTACCCAAACAAAATTTATATTTGCTTTTTTGGCTTGATAAGCAACGAGTATGTTTCTGATTTTGCATAATAAATAAGTATCATATGATCTAACAGGATTTTGTTTAATTGCTTCTAAGACTGATCTCGAATTTGTAATAATTGTTGCATGATTAATATTTTGCGAAAAACCAGAAAATCGCCTGTAGTACCACATAGGCTTCTGCTGTAAATATGGAGCACAGGTCAGGAATCCTGTATCCCTTGCAATAATCTTTTTGTGGGACGTAGAACGCGCACCCAGTACCCATATCACTTTTGGAGCCGTCGGTATAGACGATAGTGTGGCAATTGAGATCTTCCAATACGGCAGATAGAATAGTATTGTAATAACAGTTTTCGGTATATGTAGGGATTGTGATGGTTGTTTCATTAAGGAAAACTTCATAAGGGCCAACATATAACGGGTAAGTATCCATAGGATGAATTAAATTAGCGAGATGACTGTCTCTACGAAAGCTTCAGCTAGCAGTGGTGAGGATTTTTTTACAGTACTTGTTAGTCAAGTCTGTAGTTACTAATTGTGATATCTTATTAAGCAAGTATTTGTTATAGGTTCTGTATTTGACAACAGCCTTCTCTGCAAAGTACCTTCTTCGTAATGAAAGAGGAGGTTCCCTTGCTTCAGCTAAGATTGCTGGACATGGTGTTGATTTCATGACTCCCATGCAAATTCTCAAGGCCTGATATTGTATTCGGTCAATTTTAGTTAGGTGAGACTTAGCCGCGGAACCATACAGCACACAACCATAATCCAATACGAACCTTACGTAAGACTGGTAAAAAATAAGCGCTATTTTAGGATCTGATCCCCACTTTTTCATTGTGGTGCACTCAAGTATGTTAATCCCTTTTTCAGCTTTTGTTTTTAAGTACTGAATATGCTTGTCGCAAGTGAGCTTACAATCCAGCACTACTCCTAGATATTTATATTGCTGAACCACGGGTATACTAAGGCCACTGATATCATATAGGCTGGGAAGTGCTACTCTGTGTCTCACAAGAAATGGTACCATGCATCATTGACACTTTCATATTTATAATATCAAGTAGGAATATCCTCCATGAAGTTAAGAACATTTCACTGGCATCTGTATTTACTTGTCAAGTCAAATAGCACACCAAAGGGTAAAGTTGAAAGCGTCCAAACTACAGCTCAAACGAAACGTGTGTCTCTACTATGACACGAGGCCCGCTCTGAGCCAGCCGCACACGAGCAGTATTATTTTAATTACAAACTGTAATGAGGACTGCGCCAAGGTTGGCTGTGCTGTGTCTTGTTTAGATAAGCAGCTTGTTTTTGAGTGTGTGCCGTAGATGTTAATGACATAGGACGCAAAGTTAACCGTCATTTGTGTCAGATTACATGTTTCGCGATGCTCCATTCACATGCAGATCAGTGGAAAAGGTTGTGTGCTTGATAAACATAAGAGGCTCCAGAATATGCCAGTCTCTCAGATATCTACGTACGCATATGGCACAATGGAGTATTACGTGATATGAAATTAATATCGAAATGAGGCCGAAACTGATGTTCCGCTTTCAATATAACCTGAACCCGAAGGCTGAATCATAATGTTTGTACCCCCGGATTCAGTTTTAATAGGTAGAAATTATTGTTGTAATATTGAACGTTGAATCGAAAATTATTAACATTACATGAAACATGAAGCTAATTTGATGACTTAAATCTAATTAAGTAATTAAGTTGTGGTACATTCAGATAAAAATATTATAATACTCTAGATATGTTAAATGGTGGTAAGAAATACCAAGTCAGTTGAAGTATATCAGAGAAAGAGGAAGAAAGCATTAGAAAATCGAATAGGTACATATACCAGGTCTGTAAATTGGGTGATGAGACTGCCAACTTAGCGTTCGATCTGGCAACACTGGATGCGCCAGGTTTGGAGCGAAGACAGGGGAACATGTGATCCGCCTGCGGTACAAGTTTAGGCTCGCTTGAGTTATTTGGCTGTCCGTAGCGTTTTTTTTTTTGGAAACAGTTTTTTCTATTGTGATATTGTGGTCCAAAAACGTGTGATATCAATTTGAAGAAACGCGTTGCTATAAGATTGTGATCAATGGGTACAGTGCAACGGAAACACTTGCAGAACAGGCCGGAGACCTTCATCAAGACGCCAGGTTTTCGGTGGTTCAAGGCACTTTCAGAAGGGAGAGGAGTCGATTGAAGATAAACCACGAATGGAAAGACCTCAATATTCAAGAATCGAAAAACATATCGACAGATGTGCGTTCAGATCGTCCTTTGATAGGCAGAATGACCGAGGAAAAGTTAAATTTGGATCAGGATAATCCTCTTTGTCACACATCGTGTCAATAAACGATATTTTGGTCAGTAAAAACAGTCCTGTGGCTCCTCAGCCTCCTTATTCACCTGACTGAGTCCTTTTGACTATTTTCTCTTCCCTAAGTTGAAAAATTACCTCAAAGGAACTCATTTAAGGACAGTCTAATATGGCTGTAACCGACCAGCTGAAGCCCATTCCAGTATAGGATTTTCAGCACGGCTATGAGGAGTGGAAACAACAGAACACAAAAATCCTCAATTAGGGGTTATTAATAGACATGGGGGCACAGCATAAGTTTTGAAGCAATATTACCAGAGAAGATGTAAAAAATACTGATTCCTCCTATCCTCCTATACTGGCCAATGGTTATCATGGATTTCACCTTGACAGTGACCTTGGAGGTTATGACTAATCTTAGATTTTTTAATGTTGTTCACCCTAGTTTTCACCAGAAAAATGGGAAGTGCTCAAAATTCGCTTGACAACATTTATATGGAACAGTCGTGTGTGTAGGTGCTCCTACAAATTGTATAAAATATGCAACGACAAAATCAGGCAGATTTTGAGCAGACTTTAATAGATGCACTAAAAAAGATGAATGTTGCTGAAACTCTCCAATGTCGTTCTTGAAACGGTTACCTCTGCATTGAACGATAAATTTAAATATTACGATGAAAAAATTGCACAGTTAGGAGCAGAAATAGTAAATTTGAAAACACACTTCAATGAATCTACTGGTATGTCAAAAGAAGGTGGTCAGCAAAAAACTATGCAGCAAAAACTGGATAACATTCAACAACATTCTTACGAATAATAATTTGAGGCTGATTCAAATGCCAGAGGCGGAAGGAGAAAATCTTACTGACAAGGTTTACCATATTTTCACCAATAAAATGAAAGTGAATATTAACAAATCAGAGATAACTGCTGTCTATAGGGTTGGTCGCCGTAGCGATACAAAGTCTAGGCATGTTTTCGTATCGTTTACTGATAATTTGATTACGTATAATAAGAAAAAGTTTCTTAAAGGCACTACAATAGTTATGAAGGAAGATATAACTCCGCATCGGTTGAAAGCAGTTAAAGCAGCTTCTGATAAGTATGGTTTCAAGAACGTTTGGACGGTTCAGCCGTTGGACCTTGGTTTTGATACTTTCACTCTATGAGAGATGTTATCTTCCTATGCCTGATTCAAACTGTAAAAGATCGAAAATATCAAGCAAGCCAGTAAAAAATGTGTGCGAAAATGGCGGCTCATCAAAAATAATCCCCATAAGACATCTAAAAAACTTAAACCTTCTAGATATTTTTCTGCAGCTTGTTCCTCTGAAGTATCGAACAAAATTTATGGAGCATAATTTATAAGTGGAATATTTGGTAACGTTTTGGGTTGTACTGGCAGACAGTCATTAATCACTTCCAAGCAAGTGCACCATGGGGAAATCTTGGAATGTTTCATTTGTTGCCGGCACAACAGCGTGAAGGGGAAATAACACCAGAAAAAAATATACATTGGATAAGGTATGAAGCATAGGTAAAGCTGTTTTGCTGAAACCGACCGAAATAAGGATTTTCCAATAAGGTGTCCTTAAAAAGGTAACCGTGGTGGACGAAACGTCGCGCATTAAAGATAAATTAAAATGTATATGTGGTTTGGTTCGCACAGACAACGGAATCCTACTAATAGTTCAGTATAGTGCGTTCAAGGCGAGGATTGCGAACTTAAAAACGGTTATAGCTACAATATTGGGTAAATTGAAAAACTTTCATAACACAGATACCTCACCATAAAGTTTACTAAATTCGGCGACCTTTTTCCGAGTTTGGGTTATTTGGAACAATATAATATTAACAGTTTACAAATTTCCTTGAATTTGGAGTTTCGACACCCTGATTAAAACCAATCACAAGTTCCGTTTACTGCTCACGCCACTGGCGAGGAAGTATTGTGACCGCAAAAAATCCGGAACTGAGATACGTTTCTTGGATTTATGTTACGTATATCACGAAAAATCTCCGTCGGTCTGTCTGTTCGCTAATCTTTGACCTACCTATAAATTTGAAAGAATAGCTCAAATTTTAATGAAACTTTGACAAAAGGTTACTACGAGTAATCTGCCTAGGAGCAAGATACTTTGTGGTTTTTGAAAAAATGAGGAAAAGCATTGTTTTTTGACGTTTCAGAGCCTCGTGATCATTTATCATTTCCAGAGACCTTTTGTAGGGGTTGGGAGTTGCTCATGTTGCTCCTGTGCTATCAATTAAATACGTTCCATTGTTGGCTGATCCTAACAATATTACCCACCTGTTGAATATAACGTTCGCACTTATTGGCCATATATTTTTCAGGGAAACAAAAATGAATGTCAGACTTTTGGGTGGAAACCAAGAATTGCTTAAATACACTGAACAAAAACTATAATAGGTAACTCGACAATACCTCACTGAAAACATCTGCTTTTGTCTGATTTCTCAAACTATAGGTAGATTCGGGCGAGGTTCGTGCTTGGATGGGTGATCGCCTGGGAACACCGCATGTCGCTAGCTTTTATCGATATATCGAACTTAACTGAACATACCTCAGACAGGTTTCGGTTTCATTTGAGTCTCTTGGCTTTCTTTTTTCTTTATGGGTAACTCTTTTTCAAGAAGGGCTTATCTATTGCACTTTAATTTTAACAGCCACTACTCTTCGTTATGTAAACTAAAAGTAAAAAATGGCGTCAAGTAGATTGATTCTATACTTCCTACGTCTTCGTTGGAGGTTGGTCAAGTCGTTTCAAAAGGCGGAATCTCATCGTGACAAGGTCACTTACGTTCGATGAATCTTCAGCCTATACAAGGCAAAATATATAAACATATTTCTGTTTCCATAGCAGATGTAGGGAAAACATGTGTGACTCACTATACAGGGTGCGGCAGAGAGGATGGACGGTTTTAAAAAAATCATAAAATAGTTAATTTTTACTCGAAAACGAATTTATTGACGGAATCAGGTTCACAAGGAAAGGCATTTGAGACAGTCAAGTGTGGAAAATCACATCAGGCATGTGGTGGCCGAAATGGTTGATACAGTGCTGGAGGCGTTCTTGGAAGTTCGCGTAGACTCTCTCCAACATCGCTCTCTCCACGCGAATTTCGCACTTCAATTCGTCCAGAGTTCGGGGCTTGTTCGCGTATACTCTAGCCTTGAGGTGTCCCCATGAGAAAAAATCGCATATGGATAAATCTGGGGACCGAGGAGGCCAATGAACATCGCCAAACCTGGAAATAAGGCGACCAGGGAAGAGAGGGCGAATAACGTCCATGGATGCTCGGGCTGTGTGGGCGGTCGCCCCATCCTGCTGGAACCACACACGTCGGATTGGAACACGTCGCCGTCGTAATTCCGGGATAAGCAAGTTGGTGATCATATCGACGTAGCGCTTTGAGTTCCCGGTAACATCACGACGATTACCATCTTCGAAGAAGTAAGGGCCAATGATGCAAGTTTGCGATACAGCGCACCAAACCGTTACTTTTGGGCTGTGCAGCTGTCTTTCGTGTAACTGTTGCGGATTTTCATTAGCCTAATAACGACAATTCTGCTGGTTAACCATGCTGTTTAGGTGAAAGTGGGCTTCGTCACTCATAAACAAAATGAGGTTATCTTTTTGATCGATCAGTGCTTCCATCTCACGTGCGAAGTTCATTCGTTGTGCATAATCTCCGGGCTGTAACTGTTGCACAATGGCCAATTTGTAGGGGTGAAAGCGGAGATCCATATGCAAAATTCGCCTTACCGAACGATCACTAAGGCGAAGTGCAGCAGCATGTTTCCGGGCAGATCGAGTCGGACTGCGAAGAAAGATCTGTCGAACGCGTTCAACATTTTCAGGAGTTCGAACTGTTCGCGGCGCTCCTCTTGGTCTTCTGTTGATCAGTTCACCACGCCTGCGAAGTGATTCAACCCAACGAAGGTTGGTGTTTCGACAGGGAACAGCTCTATTCCGATGAATGTTGAAGTGGCGACGAAAGTCACGCTGTACGACGATTTCGGACGAAACAATCATAGGCGAAAACGCGGTGCTCCACCGTCCAAGGCTCCACAACGACAACTAGTAAAATAATGCTAGGATCTCACGAGGCAAACGGCACCCTCACCACCTCTGTCGTAGACGGTGGCGGAGAGTACTACTCATCACAAAAACGTCCGTCCCCTCTGCCGCACCCTGTATCTAACAGGTGCATACTATTATCGGGATCAGCATTTTCTTTTTTATATGATTTTATCTGTAGTTCCGCCGTCGCTGAATCAATATACAAAATCTACGACTACCTAAACCTAAACCATGTAAGTTTTGGACTCGCGATAATATTCGAACTTCAATTGACAAGTCTTCTGTTGCTTAAAGATTGGGCTTTTATGGTATTATTTACCTGTTGTTCCCGGAACCAGAAGCTCCTTAATCATAGAACGTCTTTAACTGATAGATAGATATTACATTTACAGCCCCTACCCGATAAAATCCCCAATTTTAAACCCTTTCAAAAATGTTCTTGAAAATAATCAGGATTCTCTGAAATGCCAAAAAACGACCTTTGAGTGATTTTGATTTTTTCCGTTTTTAGCCTTTTTCTCTGTCGCCACTGGACTGATTTTCAAAAACTACGAACCTTTTTCGCCCTTGGTGTAATAGTAATATTGAGAAAAAATTTCACCGAAATTGTTACAATTGTTCCTCGCCCAATGGTGTAGGAGGTAAACATGTATATTTTATCTAGTTTTTTGGAAACATATGTCAGGGGTGTCGATTCTAACTTCACATGCAACTAACAACCAACGCCTTTTTTCCACATAAAGACATTTATACGTCTTTCGAAAAAGTTTCGCAATTAAAATACTTCCACCTATTGGCGCTCTAAGCAAAAGTAAAGAACTAAATAGCAAATCCCCAAACTCTCGGCGATATTTCTTAGCAGCGCGTTTCCATCCGAACACTGAATACCAAAAAGGATTTTCCATTATTATCTTGGTCTGAATGGAGGATTTCCTCCATCCTCCATGGCATGCCAGTCCGAAGATGTATTAAAATAAGGACGGTGGATCCTTTTCATTCTATGGCTTCCTATTACGACCCTCTATGCTGCTCTTCCTCGGAAATAATGACGACGGGAATTTTGGAAGATTAACTTTAATTATAATAAACAGTTTCGGCATAGAGACCGAAATCGCTCATGCAAAAGGACGATTGTTGGATTTAACAGGGTTAGTAGTGGACGGGAATTTATATGGAGGAATAAGCTGTTTCAAAGAAATTCAAGTGATGGTAATTTTTTACTGCAACGCGTCTTCGCTTTAGATTCTTGAAGATTTTGGCTATATTGTGGCTAAGGGGTGGTTTGATATACTATATCTGTCACTGGGTATTCTGTACTTAGAAAAAATTGTATTATACTTCCTACGACAGTTGGTCAGGAAGTATTTCGAACATGAGGTTTTAAAAACCATATCACTCATTTCAGATAGTCCCTTTCGGTTTGTCTGTCCGCTAATCCTTGACGCCTCAATAACTTCAGTACTGCTGTTTTGGTCGAAATCTGACATAAGGATGAAAAAGCATTGTAATTTTGAAAATCTAGTATTAGCGGAGGAACGGTCACAAATTGAAAGAGAAAATAAAATTCGCTCAAACCTCGCTTTTTAACGTTCCATTTTTAGAAAAAAATTTTGTAGCGAAATATGTTGAATAGGTGCATGTCGGGGTTGGAGGTTCACTAACATCAAATAATTAATCGATCAAACGAACTTACCTTAAGTGAAGTTCGATCGTAATTATACGAGGGTCCATTCCGAAGACATCACTTTGTTTATTTACTATGTAGTCCGGCCCTGGAGTACTAGCCGCACACCAAGTTAAAAGACAAGAGATCCCCGCTCCCGTCCCGTCGCGCCCCGGTCTTGCACGTTGAGTCATTTGTTAAAAGAAATGGTACTTGCTCGCAACTTGGGAGTAATGTCTTCGGACTGGACCCTCGTATAATTACGATCGAACTTCACTTAAGGTAAGTTCGTTTGATCGATTAATTATACTTTAGGTCCAGTCCGAAGACATCACTTTGTTTATTTACTATGTAGATGTTTAAAGATAGAACACAGTTGCGAGCGATCTGATGGTGTTATAAAGTGGAATCAAAGTGTTCAGAAACAACAAAACCATATATTTAGTATTCCTATGTAACAAACATAAAATAAATTGTCAAATTGTAACCTAAAGATAACGTTGATTTAAGAAACAACTGAAACACAGGAAACATGTAACAAACTCTTAAGAGTATTAGAACTTAACTAATCAGACCAATTTTATATCTAGGATTGCATTTGCAAACTCATTGTTTGGTTGTAGAGGACGATTATAAAATCTTGCAAACGTGGAACGTTGCGTCCAACCAACTGTTTTACATATGTTATCTACGGAAACGCCTTTTCTTAACGCCTCAGAAGTCGCCGCATACCTTACTGAATGAGGCGTAAAAAGTGTTGTGTCTACTCCTGCAGAGGCAAGGGTCTATTTTACCCATCTGCTTAAAGTGTCTTTAGACGCCCTGCCATGGGGTTTTTACCCTGTCACAAATAGGAAATCGTTATTGGGTTCTCTTAAAGAAGCCGTTCTATCAATGTATTCTTTCAGGATTGTGGCCACGCAAAGAAAGGGGTTTTGTTGAAAAATCGGGATCTGCAGAGTGGGTTGAGGTTTTCCAACTCTACTGGTTTTAATTGGATCCGATATATTAATAGTTGATTCACTGTGACCATGGATTATATTTGAGAGACGTATAAGAGATATCGTCTGGAGTTTTTCTCCTGTTATCAGGGCTAATAACGTCGTTAATTTCTGTGACAGAGTTTGAAGACTAAGCGGTGATGATAACTTCTCTAAATAATTTAGAAGGGGTATAGGGTCCCAGGTGGCAGTATACTTTGGTCGTGAAGGCCGTAAGCGGGAGATGCCTCTTTTGAAGCGTTTAATTATCGGATTAGAGGCTAAATCCTTTGAGCAAATTAATGAAAGGGCAGATGTATGGGAGTTAAAAGTACCATACGTAAGGTTTTGATTATTTGTCAATTCTTGCAAGAATGACACCACTTCTTTGATTGTGGGATTAGAAAGCGAAATTTCATTACTGAAGCAATAACCCCACCATAATTTATACGAACTGTTATATTGTTGTAATGTGGAAATGCGTAAAAATAAAATCTATTACAGGGAATCGTAAACGCGTCAATATATGCAGATCCTGGATCTCTATGCCAGCAGACATATAACTTGCATTTAGCATTTGTATGGGAAGTAAAAAGATCAATCTCTAGGTTTCCGAAAACGGTGGTTAAACGGTCGAAGGCGGTTTGACATAAAGACCATTCCGTTTCCAAATTCGAACTCCTGGACTCGGTGTCTGCTATAACATTATCCTTCGAAGGAATGTATGAAGCGAAGAGCCAGACGTTCCTTTGCTCACACCATTGCTAAATTTGTTTTGACAACGAACAGAGGTCTGGGAATTGAACACTCCCCATTCTGTTGATGTATGAAACAGCTGTCGTGTTGTCACATCTAATTAGAATATTGCCGTTTTTCAAATTTTTGGGATAGCACTGAATCCCGTACACAATAGCCCATAACTCCAAATTATTTATATGTAACCGTTTTTGAGAGTCAGACCAGAATCCATGGGTTCTGTCATGGCCACAACGAGCACCCCATCCTGTAAGTGATGCGTCGGTAAAAATTGTTATATGAAAGGAATCATACCTGATGTCATTGAAGGCTTTTGAAATATGATTTGTCCACCAAAAAATATCTGGCTTTATGCTTTCAGGGATAGGCTTCTTTTCGTCAGGAAGTTCTATTTTTAAATGGACACTATCTACCATAAAGCCTAGAAATTTTATGTAAGTGGTAGGTACTAGGATGCTTTTGTTTTTATTGATTATAAGACCTAACGATTTTAAAAGACAAATGGTTGTATTGACATGTTTGAGACAGGATTCATAGGAATCTCCGAATATTAGGAAATCGTCTAGGTATTGACTGTAGAGATGCCTAAAGTGCGGAGAAAAGAGACGACTGGCTTCATGAGTTTTGTGAAGCATAACGGAGCTGTACATAACCCGATCGGTAAGCAGGTAAATTGGTACAATTGACCTACAAATTGAAATTTAAGGAATGGTTGATGGTCATTGTGAACGGGTACCAAAAAGTATGCATCTTTCAAGTCAATTGTGCACATATACACGTTTTTGTGAGTCACTTTAATAGCCGTTCGTAGGTCCTCCATTTTAAAATGCGGACATTCCACATATTCATTAAATTGTTTTAGATTTAAAATAAAACTTTTTCCACCGCTGGATTTATCTGCTAGGAAACATGGAGAGATAAATTGTTCGAGCCTTGACTCAGATTTGAGTATCGCTCCGGACCTTAACAAATCGTTTATAGCTAATCTTACTAGCGATGTTTCTGTAGAGGAAAAATTATTTTTAACCAAGTGGTGGCATGATGGAGGGTTGTCTTTAAAGGGAATTCTATAACCTTGAATCCAGGATAAGACGGTCAAATTTGAGGTTAGTTTGGACCAAGAGTCCAAATAAAACTGTAAACGGCCAGCAAACGGAACTTGTTTTACCTTCAGCGTTTCCTGGTTTGCTGTTGTCTGTTCTGAGTAAACTGTTTTGAGGAATGGCACTTGTATTGCCTCACCTCCCTCTTGCGGTAAGACGGGCGATACCTGTTTAAAGGCCCTGCATTCTTGGACGAGCTGCCCCCTCCCCTCCTTTTTCTCTGATTGAGAGCTAGTGCGTGAGGGGATAGGAGGCAAACGTAAGTCCTGTTCTGCCTTTTCCAAAGATTTCAAATTTGTTGCTCGTTCACCTAAATCTGGCGCAAACAAAAATTCACCAGGTATGGTATTTTCAGTCAGTTCTTTAACTGATTTGTTAAGTACTGGGCTAATTAAATATTTCCTGGTTTTCGAAATATCGTGGAAAAGAGCCGCCAATATTCGTGCAGAATCTGTCAAAGACGTTTTCCCTGATGTCTGATAACGTTGAGTGCTTTTCCCAGGGTGGTTAGTCCAATGTGCAATTGGTACCCGGAGTGAGTGGAATCCCTAGTTAAATGTGTGGATGAAAGAATAGCTTTCACTTCGGGATTTACTTTTGGAGGACGTAATAAAGCGAAATTAGATGGCACATTTTGTTTTTCGCTAAGGATAGAAATATCTTCGGCGGATAGCCCGTTTGCCAAAATATGGGACCACCTGGAGGCTAGGGTACCGTGAAGTTTAAAACTAGACGTATTAGCCTTTTCAGGATCGGCACCCAGAATATTTAATGTGTTCTCTGATAATGGCATACAATCGGCATCGTCAAGTATCAAAACATCGTCCATACTGTTTTGCGTTGTTGGCGCCGCTCCCAAATCCGGCCCTGTCAGTACCTGAGCTTCCGGCCCGCACGGGGAACGACCAGCCAGGCCTACCTGACGCTGTGCAGTATCAGCTGGGCTGGATGAATTCTGTTTTTTTCGCACATATTCTCGTCTCTCTCTACGTCGCCTCGACACGCTCGGTGATCGACTACGACTGATGCTACTCCGCGAACGGGACCTTGACAGTGTTGTTCTCGATAGATTTGAAATTGTCCAAAGATGTCAATAGAAATCGTGCATATTTCTTTAAAAATGTGCATATATGATATATGTATACTAATTTTCTGGCGCAGCCGCCAATTTCAAAAAACTGAAATTTCATGGAACCATTGACGTAGAACCTTTTTAATGTTTAATGAGAATTTAAGAAAATAATCCAGGAATAAAAAAATATGTATTTATTAAATTTAACTAGGGCTATCAATTATGAATAATCATCGGGACTCGAATGCGTAACAAATAACTACTGGATTCGTATTTTGTTTGTGTCTAACAGTACATTTCACTCAGTTCGTGAAGCTGTTAAGAAAATGTATTGCCAGTTTTATATAAAAAATGCACTTTATTTATTGGCGATTGTGCATATTTTGTGTGGGGGGTGCATGTTGTGCATTTGTTCGTAAAATTGTGCATAATATGCACAATTGTGCATGTCGGAACATCCCTGGACCTTGAACGTCTACGGCTCAGCCGAGAACGAGAACGCCTAAAGTAATGGAGCGAATCGGCACGAGACCTCGACCTGCTGCTTCTACCCTCAAGTTCCTGGTGTAAAATTTCCCTGATAAGACTCCTCAAAGAACTGGGAGAATTAACCTCCTAATCCCCGTCCCTGCCGCCAGGTCTTTCTTCCATGGTTTTCTGCTAAGTATATCTTATATTATATATAACGTGCTACTAGATGAGCAACAAAATAACCCATTGTTGTACATACTTACCAACCTACTCACCGATTTGAAAAGGAATCGCGTATTTTACGTGTTTCCTAACGCACAAACAAGCCGGGCGACCGTACGGCTGTAACACCAAAAACCGAATGACTCAACGTGCAAGACCGGGGCGGGACGGGACGGGAGCGGGGATCTCTTGTCTTTTAACTTGGTGTGCGGCTAGTACTCCAGGGCCGGACTACATAGTAAATAAACAAAGTGATGTCTTCGGACTGGACCTAAAGTATAATTAAGATATATCGTCGGCTTACTGCCAAAACAAGATAAGTACATTTTTATCATTTTTGAGTTAAGTGCAGTTTTGTAACTAAAATGGTACAATTTATGTAGTGCCAAAACTAGATATCTTCATATTGTACGGAAGAGTGTTGTTCGCATGTGTCAAAAATAGGCTAAATTCAATATGTGTGAATCCAAATCAAGGATTTCTTCAGATATGTGATGGTTATCTTGTTTCGCATGTACACATTATGTTATCTGTCTGTCTGATAGTTGTATTCAACACGCACTTGTCTTGTTTTGGCAGTATATCATAGCAAACGTAACCTCAAAACTGCTTATACATGTGGTAATACTCAGTGTAGTATTCCGGCATTTCTAAGTAGTTTATAACGAGTTATAGTGAAAGACATAGTTCGAAAGCATGTTGTCTCGTGGCATGTATCTTGTTATGATGTCCGCTGGTAAAGAACCAGCTATAGGTAACGTTTTACTCAATTTTGATGGAAGTACAAAAGACTTGAAATATACTTCACATAAGAACAGTGCACCCATATTATTTTTCAGTTTTTGTTGCTGTATTAGGCGAAAGTGGAGAAAATTTAAATTTACCAGAAGCATACTGCGCTGAAGTGGGAGAAAATCATCCAAACGAAGTAGGATGGTGAAAAAAATGATATAAATGATTTGTCGTCGCCTCTGAATTCAGAACAAGAGCATATTCTTGCGGAATTGGACGATATGTTTGGAGATTCGGACTGTTCCATAAAGGATAAAGACTATGTTCCGGAATATTCAGCTTCAGAGTACGACTCAGACGAGGGAAAGTTCAATATTCATTCACAAAGAGTAATATTACAGTACTTTTTTGTTGCAGACGATCCATCAATGAATAACAATGATATTGACATGAAATCTGCTGTTACAAGAACAAGTCGATGGAAAAAGTCTAATCCCAATCAGTGGAAAAAAATCTAGTTAAGCGCCAAAGAATTGAGGGGAAGGCTCCTAAACCTGTCGATTCCACAAAATGCCGGTTTAAGTGTTCGGATAATATGACCACTGAACAACGTTTTGAAGTTTGCAAAAACTATTGGAAATGCGATTTTAGTCGCAGAAAAAACTTTATTTTAAGTAATGTTGAAAGTAATGTTCCCGTCAGAAGAAAAGTAATACGCACCAGCAACAAAAGAGCCAGATCAGATTCCAAAAGCTACTTTTTTTCAGGTGATACAAGAATACGTGTCTGTAAAAAATTCTTTATCAGAACCCTATGTATAAGTAAAGAAGTAGCGGAACACGGCTTTCTACACAAAGGAGAAGGGCGATTGTTTGTTGCTAATGATAAAAGGGGAAAGCACAAACTTAGTAATAAAACGAAGGCAGAAGGCCTAGAAATAGTAAAAAAGCACATAGAAAGTTTTCCAGTAATGGAATCCCATTATAGTAGAAAATCTACTAAACGTCTTTATCTTGACTCAAAATTAAGCATTGCTAGAATGCATTCACTTTACAAAGAGTTATGCAAAAATACAGTTTGAAGCCAGTCTCTTTGATCACGTACCGAAGAGTATTTTGTACAAACTATAATTACGCATTTTATAAACCAAAGAAGGACCAATGTCTAATCTGTGTGCAGTACAAAACGAGCGACAATATGGAAAAGAGAAAACAGCTCGAAATAGATTATGAGGCTCATAAGGCAAGAAAACAAGATTGTTATGCTGCTAAAATACAAGATAAAGAAAGACCTTTGAACGATAGAACATTTTTATGATGTACCTTTGATTTGCAATGTGTTTTGCAAATGCTTAGCAGCGATGTTGCTCCAATGTACTACAGCAGAAAACTTTGCACGTATAACTTAACAGTTTACGAATTAGCTCCTCCTAACTCAGCATTTTGTTGCTATGTGTGGACAGAGCTAAATGGAAAGAGAGGCAGTTAAGAAATTGGCACCTGCTTATACAATTACATAAATCAGCTATCTTCTGATATCACCAAACTATCGTTGTTTTCCGACACATGCAGTGGTGAAAATCGCAACCAAATTTTAGCGCTCTTCCGTTGTACGTGGTCCAAATTAATTCAAACATACAAGTAATAGAGCAAAAGTTTTTAGAAACCGGACACAGCTACATGGAAGTCGACAGTATCCACAGTGCGATTGAGAAGGCGTAGAAGTTCGTTCCTGTTTATACAATTCAAGACTGGTTGACAATTTTCCGCATGGCCAGAACGTCAAGGTCGAATAAAAACACCTTATAATGTTAAAGAGTTAAAATATTATGATTTTTTAAATTTAAAAAAATTATCGAAATCTAATGAAAAACAAATTGAAGAACACCAAGTGCGAAAAAGTGTATTGGCTTAAAGTGAAGTGTTTTAAGTACACTAAATCCAAGCCTTGGATATTACAGTATAGGCACGATAATACATCCGATTTTATGGAAATAAACGTTTTTAGTCAAGGTCGACCTATACAGCCAAACCAAACTGAAATAACGTATGCATATAAAAAATATAGACCAATATCAACAAAGAAAAAGCAAGATTTGCTCAAACTTTGCAAAAATAATGTTACTCCTGAAGAATATCATTGTGACTATAAATCGCTACCGACCTCCAAAGAAGCAAAAGATCTTGTTCCTGGACCAGCAGCGGAGGATTCTGATCCCGAAGAAGAACCGGAGTCGGAAGAGTTAAATGGCTAACATATAAGAATCTATACATCTAAAAGAAGATAAGTGCAAGAGAAAAATTGCATTTTTTGTTAATAAGTAGTCATTTTTTCAAATGTGATGATTATTTTTTTGCTGTTTTGCTCATAATTTCATTAAAATTTAGTTTGTGAAAAAAATAGTCTTTAATTCTATTGTGTGATTTTTAATCTAAAACCAAAGTTTAAAACCCCAATATCTAAAAACCATAAAAATGTAAGTTATCTGGTTTTGGCGGTAACAGACGATATCATCCCCCGTTCTCAACAACACTCCGCCCCCTTTTTACCTTTTTTTTCTAAAAAAGAGCAGGAGTCTCCTAAGCTCCATAAAACGAAAATTCATTTTTGTTTCTTTTGTTCTTTACATTCTTGCCATAGTAGTAACCTTGTATGGACATTTCAGCAAAATCCAAGCCGTACCTTCCAGATATAGACGAGCCAATGATGAGGATACACACCAACAAATAGACCGACAGAAATGAGTGATAGTTTTTTGTGATACAACATCCAAAAAACATTCTCATTTCGCGATTGGAATATCTCTTTTTCAGTTCAAATTCTCCGATATCTACATGATGCATGTAAAACTACTTAATTTAAGTCGTTGGAAGATGACGCGGAAAGTACTTATTAGCGTTAGTACTTAATAATCATATAGTCACAGAGGGAATTTTCCCATAGTTCTCCTAGAGTTTTGCGTGAAGTGAAGCTTGCATACACGGAACGAGCTCTCGGTGTCGACGGAGTTCTGTGTGCATAATCCGCCGCAGAGCGACTTTTCTACAGCCGGGGGAGTCTCATAACTCCCAGAAGTGTAGAGCACCATTTTGTCTAAGTGCGGCTCTAGCGCAAGTTGTGGATTGTAGTTAGCAGCGTTAGACTTGCAGTGGCGCGTATATGCTGGTAGATGGTGGTAGCTTGACGCTACCCATCATGATGAAATGCTGCATGCATCACCACTGGCATATATGCTGGATGGAAGGGGGGTTTGGATGAATTAATATGTAAAATGTAATATTATCGGATAATCTCACAGCAACAGCAGCATTACAAAAATGACGTGACCGTCCACGCCACGCTGCCTTTAGCTCAGAAAGGATTATATTCTGAAAGAGAATAAGCGACACACACGTATTACAAAAAATTAATGGTTCATGTCAGTCAATCGGGACTATACAATTAGTTCATAGTTACAGCTACGCCAGCTAGCCAGTGGTTTTGTCCACATAGGTATACGAACGTTGTGTTGCTGTGCTACAGTTACGCTATGCATGTGTTGAAAATATATTTATATCATTATTATAAGTTCTAAGGGCAAAGAGTGGCTATAAAACCCTTCCTTTGTCAATAAAACTAGGATCCCTCTGACTCGTGAACCTCGCGGATCTTATTGTACGGGAATAGAAAATCTCCTCCGACGTTGAACCCTAGCCGCTTTGAAACAAAAAGGCATTATATGCCTATCTACTCAAGAAAGAAATATCCATCGTATCAGCTCAAGTTAAAATGAAAAATGACAGACCGACAAACGTCTTAATCAAATTACTTACGATGATGTGCAGAAGCGTCATCGCTTCCACCTGTGATTCTATCGGACAAAACTCGGTGTGGAATGTCGATTATAATCCACACACTATTTGTAAGACATTTTATTGTGTTCTATAAAAATACGGCATCTTAACCGCCACGGAGTCCGGCCCCATTAAAGTGCTGACCGAAAATTAAAGGGGTGGAAATATAAATCATCGATTTACCACCTCCCACAATTTATGGTATATACGATGAGGATCCGAAATTCCAATCATTGGAAGTAACTGGTTTCCTATATTATGAGCTACGGGATCTTTTGATGAAGCCCTCAGGCTTGGAGGGGGGTAACGCTTAGGCTTGGAGGATAGCCAGGTCCGTACTGACTTATATTAGATGTGGTCAGAAATGCGTCTTTTTGTCAGACGGACTTAGGTGACACCGAGCGTCTGACTATCACTTTGAAGGAGGTGCTAAAGTAATTTAAAAAAGTGACAAAATTTGTTTTTTGCGGTATATATAGATCACCAAATGGAAATAAACTGGAATTTGAAACTTTTTTTGAAAATTTATTAGATCAAGAGCATGTAAGAAAAAATAATTATGTGGTAGTTGGAGACTTCAACATAAATTTACTGTATGATGATACTCACTCAAGAATATTATTACGCACATCAGAAGCGGCTGGATTTAAACAGATAGTTCGTGCAGCCACCAGATGTTCCGATACATCCAGAACTGTAATAGATCTCATATTTACGAACGTCCATGCCATTGTGGAAAATGATAGAAACCTGCCAAATTTCACCGATCATGAAATACTAAGTATAAATATTCCTACGCCCGTTCAAGATACAATTACGGTTATAAAAAACCCAAATCTATGTTGTGACAATATTGATAAAATCTAGATGGAGCTCATTGAATGTAACTGGAAGTATGGATCTCGAGATTTCGATTCCTTATATAATTGTTTTATTGACAATGTGAATAAAACTATTAACGAAATTGCACCTTTAGAACAACAAAGTACTAATTAGAAGTCATGGATTGATGGAGAGGTCAAAAGAACAAAAAGGGAAAGAGATATACAATACCATATTTTCAAATTTACCAACCTGAGGGATGACTTCGAAAAATATAAAGAAAAACGTAACAAAGTTGTTGCTCTTATAAGAGCAAAACAAAGGCAGTATTATGAAGAAAAGATTGACAGATGCAAAGGAGACAGTAAACAAATGTGGAGAACCTTGAAATATCTCGTTAATAACAAACATGTATACATTAATTATATGTCTTTAGAAATTAATGGCTGTGACACTGTAGAGAATAAATTAAACAATTATTTTATCAAGAGTGTTACTGATATATACATTCAAGTAAAGAGGAAGCTATAACGGCAGCAGTGTCTTTAGAAGAGAAATTTTGGAGGTTTCAAGGAATTTCATTGAATAAGCTACGCAAAACTGTTTTTCAATTGAAGAAAAAATCTACGGGTGATCACGCACTAACATGCAGTTTGGTGAAGCAATTGTTTGATGTAATTGGCTACCCCCTTTTGAATATTGTAAATACATCGCTCAGAACAGGAAAGACGCCTTCGCTGTTGAAGAGGAGTATTATAGTCCCAGTACCCAAAACAAACAATCCACGTAAGCCAGAAGACTTGCGACCCATCAATCTTATGCCAGTCGTCGAGAAAGTTATAGAAATAGCAGTGCATGAACAGCTGAATGAGCATCTACGTGTGAACGATGTTCTTTTTGAGAGGCAATCCGGGTTCAGAAGAAATCATTCTTGTGAAACTGCATGCCAATTTGTATATGGTACAGCCCTCTTGTGGGTGGGTGATTATTTATCTGAGCGGTTACAAGTAGTAAAAATTGAAAGTAAAATATCAAGTAATGTTTCTGTTGATCATGGAGTACCTCATGGCAGCGTACTAGGTCCATTGATGGTTATTCTATATGTCAATGATATGTCGAATGTCCTTAGCAATTCTTTTATAAATTTGTTTGTGGATGATACATTATTTTCAGTTAATGGTTCACGATGTAACGAAATTGTAGATGTAATGAATAGTGAAATGAACAAACTTAGTTTATGGTTAACAACAAACAAGATTAAATTAAATGTGAGAAAAACGAAATGTATGATTTTATAGGTTCGAAGAATAATTGCAAGAAATTGGTGGATTTAAATATGCCAGTGAAAATTGAGGGAGAGGTACTTGATTTTGTAGATAGTGTTAAGTATTTAGATATTATAATAGATCAGCAACTAACTTTCAACTAACATGTTGACTAGATGTGTCGGAAATTAGGCAAAAAGATAGGGTATTTTCGTAGAATTTGTGAGAATCTAAGTCTCCGGTAGTCTAGGGTAGTCTACAATACAATAATTTTTCCTCATTTTACTTATTGTGCATCACTTTTGATTACATGCACAAATGAGCAAAAGCAAAGGTTGCAAATTCTAGTAAATAAATGTATGCGGATTTTGTTAAATTGTAGCAGGTATACCCATATTCAGGATATGCTGAAGGCATTAGATTTTTTAAACATACACCAAATTATTCAAGAGGCAAATTTAATTCTTTTATATAAAATTATCAATAATCAGGCTCCACCTTATCTTGAACAATTTCTAAAAAGAAGATTAGAAATGCAAGGTTACGACATTAGATCAAAAAAAATGCATATAGAAAGATTTAGATTTAACGGTTTAGAAAAGAGAATATTTGTTGAAGGTCTAAAAATGTACAGCAATCTGCATATTAATGTAAAACATCTAGTAATGCTAAAATTTTTAAAAAGAAACTCGATTGAAAGGGGAGTGGTGCGAATAGATTTATTTATACGCTGCACAGTTTCCTCACTGGACAAAGGCTCACTGCGGACAATTTTGACAGACATCTAACCGATGGAAAATGGTTCGAGGTTCAAACAGACCAAGACGTTTAAGCTTGCTGAGTTGCGCATAGACGCAGGTACGACTTAGAATAGATGGCTAATACCTTTGGTATGAAAGCATGACGAAATTGCTACCGGCCAAGAAGAATGCTGAGATCATTACCATGGTGAGATGTGTAGAGAATGACTGAGGGGTTGCAATAAGTATGCCGCTTCCGGACAAAGCTGTGCTGGGAGCCTCCGTATCGAATCTCCGCCTCAGAAGTCAATTCCGAGCCATGGATGTTGTGCTGTGTGTTGTCTACATCACGTAAAAGATCAGTACAAGTTAACGATAGGTACTTATGATCACTGAGGGTGGTTTGTTGATAGATAGGTTTATTTAAACCAGTTAATCTATGATACGTCAATATTAGTTTAGTAGTAAATAAACAATAATGTTTAAATAATTACATCTATACACTGTATAAGTACATGTAAATGGTAAAACACAAAATTTACATAACAGATATTGAAACAAAAAGGGCAAAACACTATAATAGACAAAATAAATTCATAATCACAATTTTGCCCTGAAATACACATTGGTTTTTTAATGAATCGAAATATTATTCGATTCTATAGATATTTAAGTTTTTTTTATACCGAAGCAGCCGCTTGGCTTTGACAATGCTCCGCACTGAGGACTTCTGAATTACAAAACTTTGTAAGTTTGAGTGCTAAGCATTGCCCCAACCACCTAGACCGTAACTTGATTTTGATTGACAATGGCAGCATCTTCGTCAACGGTGTTTGGAATTTTGCGAATAGCATATACCGTTTGCGCCAGTTTTGGACATAATAAATTAATGTGATGTATCAGATACCCAAGAGTTTATTCCTAAGAACTCCTCCACCACCATGCCTTTTTGTCAAGAAAATGTGCATGTCTTGGATTTTTGTGTATTCAAGTGCAGCTTCGTTTGTATTAGATGGTCTGTTATCATTTGAGAGTGCTTTTTTATTTCACCTAGTTTATCCCCAGCGGCATGAAAACTAAAAGTGGTGTCATCAGCATAAATAGTTGTTGCAACAGGGATATTAATTAGAATTGATATATATATATATATATATATATATATATATATATATATATATATATATATAGTGTGGATCCTTGAGGTACGCCTCTTTTGGTTATAAGTTCACCACTGCTATGATTATTCACCCGAACTGTTCGAACCCTATCAGTGAGATACGATCTTCATTCAATAATCAGTTGCCAGTAGATGGATTGTGGAATAGTACAGTGTTTTCACTACGGGGTCTGCACAAAGGGTTAAAGATGGCCCAGTTGCCATGCGTCGCCTCCCCACCACTACTACAAGCTATTTGGAGTCCGTCCCTGCGCTTTGACCGGCTCCGTTGTGCGACGTCGTCGGCGTCTTGTACAGCTTCGCCGGCACTGGCTTTTACTTCATAGCTGCTCGTTTCCATCGAAATTCCTTAACCTACAAACACCTGTCGGAATGCGGCTTCGGCTCCGGATTTTCATCTTTACGTTTGCTGCTTCGCCTACCTCGTCTTCCTTTTCTCACACGTTCAACAGAGTAGCGCTGATACACTGGGCCGAACGGTGCCCCATTGTATTTGAGGATGACTGAGTATTGCAAAAAAACTCACCAAGTGGGTTTTCTCCAGACTAGGTTAAAAAATGTTTGTCAGAGAAATCCGGACATCCAGGATATTCAGTGGATTTTTTCATGAACTTCTTAATCTCTGACAATCCTTGCAAATAGCGGACAAGTGTGCTGAATCCAGATAACAGCAAATGAAGCATGCGGAGGCATTTACACGGCTGGACTACAAAAAAGTGCATCCTACTAATGGTTCAATTCGAAAAGCATTGGCATCCAAGAAGCAATATGTTGCCTAGCTGGCTCCAAGGAGAGTTGTTTGATATCAATCAGCTCATCAAACGGTCATTTGGCATTTATCGAGGTGATGTTGCCAAACTGACATAAAATAATTAAAAAATGCTACATTTCATTCAGTAGAAAATCAAACCGGTTAATTTATTTTTAGATTTGTATGTATCTTATTTTGTATTGTATGTACATATTTCCTCTAATGATAGGGTGTAACTATTCGGAAAGCAACTGTAGGTGCTATTATTAGTTCCATCTTATAAAGGTTTAATCTAATTGACCGTATTTTTCAAGACGAAAGTATGCAACGACTGATTGTACCCTAGGGTCTGCGAAAACCAAAAGTTCGCCTGAAAAACAAGATTGGAATCGCTTTGAAATAAGCTGATATCAAAATATTCGTCAAGGTCTTGTAGAATTTTTTGATAATATTATAAATTTATTGGTGCTCTTACACATAAATGTGTGCACAAGTCATTTAAGGTACAACATAAAATAGTAAGTAAACACAATAAACACTACGTAAATAAGACGAACATGAAATACAAAGTGGCAATAAAAGTTAAAAAAGCTAATAAAACCAAACTTAAAATTTAGATGAACAGTAGATGGAGATGGTTAAAATATTATGAAAATGACTAAAGACAAAATTATGCCACGTTAAGAAACAAATTAAGGACGTCTTCGACGTCAAAAAAGCTTCATAGTTTTGCAGAATTGATCAAAATCGAGAGATTTCATTTCAATTATCATATTTATTATATTCAGGTCGTTGACTCATTCATAACAAACAGCCTTCCACTAACTTTTCTCTAAAGCTGACCAAGTATCTAAATTAAAGTTTGAACCTTACTTTACAAGATCTCGAAGAGTACTTTGAGATTACTTTATTCTAAAGAGATTTTTAACCTTGTCTGTTATGCCAAAATTGGCGAACTTTTGGTTTTCGCAGACTGTACGTACATATTTCTAGAGAAACATTTAAGATGGACGTCCTGGCTGTCAGCATCCGAACCATCGTCCGAGATGAGAACAATAGAAGGCTCCCAGAGTCCGTTTAAATATAAATAATTCCAAATCGTAGGCGGCGATGAATATTTATGGGCTATTACCAACTCGCCCGGTGAACGAGCACTCTGGCATCCAATAGGATCACTTCGCGGAAATGCCAGATTTACAACTCATTGTCGAAGGTTCTATTCCGGTGAGGAACTCTTTTAGCAGATGGAAATGCAGTTTGAGGTGCATCGTATATTGCGGCATGTGTACAATACAGAGCAAAGAATCAGATTTTTACTTCCCAGATGATAACGCGAGAGGCGTTTTTTTGAAAATCACATAAAAGGTGATTTATAGCATCATCGATTCGTCGATTGTCAATTGGTTTCCATGCTTCTGATTAACCAACTTACAAAAATGTAGCAGCATACGCTTCACAAATTTCATAAAAATCGATTCGATTCAACTAACTTTAAGATACTTGGTTTGATCATAGGTGACAAGTTACGTTACTAACAATACATTAAACCAATATCTCAGAGGTATTATTTGAAACTACGAGTACTGTATGCCAATAAGTTCATTATTAACTTCAAGACGAGGAAAAAGCTGGCTGAAAGTTTAGTGCTATCAATTATCAGTTATGGTTTGATAGTTTTTTCATTCATGCCTGGACTATTCGACTCAAATGCGCCTACAGAGATTGCAGAATAACTGTTGCCGTCTTATTTGTGACTTGAATAGTTTCAGGCGTTTACAATGGCTTAATATCAATTCTAAATATTTTTACCTAACAACATTGAATCGTGTATTATATTCCAAGAATCCTGTATATTTAGTAAAAAGGCTGGTCCCTAGGTCAAGTATAAATAATGTCAATATAAGATATCAAAACCATTTTACAATGCCTATGTATCTAAAAGCACTCTTTTATAGGTCTTTCACGTAAAATGCAGTGTCTCTCTTTAACATCTATAGCAGGAATATTGATATCTCAAATAGTAATAGCATCCGTTTCAAACAGCATCTCAGACTACATCTTCTAGGAATTCAGCATAGAATTAATGAATAAATGCCCTGTGATCAATTACCATTATTCTTTTTTTTTAGTTCGATTCATAGACATTCAATTGTTGTGTTGTTTACTGTATATGTAAAATATAATGAATGTATGTCAAATTAGGATTAAGCTATAGTTTTTAGAAAGGTTGAGTATAAGAATAGGTTTGCTAAAGTCCGCCAATAGAGCCGTTTATTATTATTATTTTTGTTATTATTATTATTATTATTATTAATATTATTTTTATTATTATTATTATTATTATTATTATTATTATTATTATCATTATGTTTGCTGAGATTAAGGGGTGACAAAGGGTGTTGAAAGCTCATTAAACTTGGAAAACAATATATCTAATAGAGGGTAGCCACTGACTCTATTTTGAACAAAATGTCTCTACGCTTAAATTTTATTGGAACACCTTGAAAATACTTGTATCTGCTCAGATTTTCTTGGTTATATTCATATTTTTTTGTATCTCCACCGAACAAAATTGTCAGATCTGCTGCAATTTCTTTGGATATTTTCACTTTAAAATCATCGCGACCATAGCGATTTGATTGCCGTAATTTTCCCTAGGTACGTTACTTTGGTATCAGCTAAAAATATTAGTGACGACAATTAAAGCAAATACATGGATGGGTCAATTACAGGCATGGTGCAACCACAATGCACTAATCCTTAATGGAACAAAAAACAACTTTATTTGCTTCATAAAAATAACTTGTTACACTAAACTTGTCACCGTTAATAAAAATTGATGGATATAGTTTTGTTTTCGTATTCGTCATTGTCTATCAGAGCGATCCGTAGGACCTTTGCTCTTGGTTAAAGTCTTGTAAGTCAGTAGGTCTATCAGGTCTGGATAACCAAATACCAGACAAAGTCGGGGAGAAAGAAGAGAAGAAGAAAGAAAGGAAGGAATGAGGAAGACCAAAGAAGAAGGAAGTGCAACAATTTGAAGTTTGAGGGGTGGCTTGGCATTGCCAACTAGTATTCTGGAATTGTAATTGATTCTAAAATTAACGTACAGATTAGAAAAATTATAATTTTAGTTGGACCTATCCTAAAAATTTGCTTTGACCGTTTCCAGTTGCTTTAGGTTAGGGAATATTCAAAATATTATATTATACAAAATTGTGCGATTTGGTTTTGTTTACAGTGCGAGGCACGGCTTTGTGTACTTGCGAACTTGCTCGACTGTGTAGTTTACTAACTCGCGAAACAAAGAGTTGCTATGCGATTCTGCTTGACTATAACGTAGCTGCGCTTGTTGTTTAATGTAGTTCCTTAGATAAGGGATGTTAGTATCTCTGTGAAGGGTTTCATTGGAGACACACCATGGGGCGTTACTGATTGTACGCAAGATTCTGCTCTGCAAAACCTGCGACTCCGCAAATGCGTTTTGGCAAGAAAACACCAAACCGCACTTGCGTAAGTGACCGCTATCATCTTGCATAGCCGAACTTTGTTAATCAAACCTAATTTTGAGGATCTGCATAGTATAGGGCAGATTTGCCGAAACGTGATTTGGAGTTTAACTTAGAGGGAGCTGACAATAGACTAATGGGACGGTGATTCTTGGGGAATATCGAACCCACCTTCTTTGGAATCATCATAATATCAGCGGCCTTCCACGCCGCTGGAGGTACTGGCATTAGAATGACCTTGATTATTGCCTTGTCCTCTGTCCTAAAGACTATGCCCCCAGGACTGCGAATGTGAGTTGTTCTTGTTTTCTGTTTCTGAGCGACTTTGCAACTTTCCAGAGAGGAATACTTGAGTCAGGCATCCCCGTCAGAAAATCGCTCCATTGCTCATTACGGAGTTCATGAAGAGCATTTCTTACTTCATGAACAAGATTCGTCGCTCTGCGAATCTCATCATGACAAGGCCCTTTTGTTTGCTTAATTGCAGCTCTTTAACAGAGATTTTCTGACGTATGTATGTCTGCAGGGAGAAAGATCCAGTATTGAAATGCTGAAGCACACAAGATTCCTCGGTGCAACGATCGATCAGAAGATGATTTGTAACCAAATTGTCAAGTGTTTTGTTGTTATATCGATTTCTTACTTCATGAACAAGATTCGTCGCTCTGCGAATCTCATCATGACAAAGCCCTTTTGTTTGCTTAATTGCAGCTCTTTCACAAATTTTCTGACGTATGTATGTCTGCAGGGAGAAAGATCCAGTATTGAAATGCTGAAGCACACAAGATTCCTCGGTGCAACGATCGATCAGAAGATGATTTGTAACCAAATTGTCAAGTGTTTTGTTGTTATATCGATAAGGAACCTTCAAATAACAGTATCAGAGGATGTTTTAAATACATCTTATTTTGGATTAGTACAGTCAATACTGTCATACGGATTGATAATGAGAGAAAACTCATCTCACGTATTTGTTGCTCCGAAAAAAATTAGATACGTTGTATGGCAAGAGTGAACCATCAAACACCCTGCCATCCGTTATTTAAACACTATTTCAATATTGTTACTCAACTTAATCCTTTTTTTTGTGTAACATGCATAGGCACAGGATAAGTTGAATGAATTATTACACTTTTTGCGTAGTTCCAAAGACGAATAAATGGTTATGGTATGGTACTTGCGCTGGTACTAGCTAGTCGGATAGCCCACGCCATGCTTACTAACGTTGACCGCGACCTATGGAAGAATAGCACACAACGACTGTGTATTACTATAGTAATCTATACTAGAACTTATAGCTTAGACCATAAAAGCTATGAATAGTCTCCACTAGGAAGGAAATGCTCTGTATTTTGCAGTATTTGCAGGAAAAAATCCAATTAAGGTGCATGTCGACTGAAATCCCACAGGCAAGTTAACCTCCGGCAATCGGCGCACTATTTGAAAAAAGTTCTTGCCTAATACAAGCACAAATGTATTCCGAATAGTACTTTTGAACTTGTAGGAATATTTGTAGTCAAAAACTAGTCCGCAATGCTAATAAAAGTCGTAAACGCAGAAGAAGCCACAGTCTCGACTAACAGGTCTCACAGAATCTACAATAAGTACAGAAGCTCTAAGAAGAGATAACAGTGACATTCCGATGGAACACGGTGATACACAAGTTGAGTTGCAGAAGGTAAAATGACTGATTTCACTAAGCGTAGATTTTGTTCCCAAAGGGAATATATTCTATATTATTTTATTAGGAAAATGTTCCTTAATTATTTAAAGATGTAACTTTGTATACATAACCAATGCATAACCATGCAATGTTTACACCGTTTCTAATTATTGAATTTCGTTGTACTATAATCTGCTATTGTCTACATTGTTTACATTGTATACATGAATATCAAGACGTGTATATTACGTATTACATAAGCGTATACAATGCGCAAATCAATGTGGTTAGGCAATATACGCAGCTACTACAAGTGAACGGTAGCTAGCGCGTAGTAGAAATGAAGGCGACCACGAGTGCATCTCAACTGACAATTGCTTTTATTTTGCAGTTACGTGATAAAGGTGATTATGTCCTTCTAGTGGAACAGAAAAGGATAGGAAATCTCTTTGGATTGCCTGGGATCTCCTCCCATCGGAATAGGAAATCTCATTGAATACCTCTTTAACTCGTTGCATAGCTATTCTATACCATTCGATAACCTCAGATAAACTCTTCTTGGGGCTATGCTTTCGAAGTTAATCAATATCTCTTATTAAACATTTCCAAGCATTAAGCCCATTCAAACGTTCTTAAAAAACCTGTTATTTTCAAATATCTTGACCTTTAATAATACAATCTTAAACCAACCATATTACCCATTTGTCTCGCAATATTTAGCCGAACGGTAGTGAACTATTCTTGCTGTATCAAGAAATGGGCACTAATACAAAATATAAATACCTCTGATACTTTCTCACGGCTCTCCACAGGTTCACACGCGCCTTTATGGTATAGTAAACAAAACTTTACGACAAAGCGATCTATGCTGGTAAATCGTGAAATGTGACTTTGTGCTCAAAGGTATACGATGTCTTTGAAATATGTCAATCTTATCAATTATCGTTTTTTTTTCAGAAGCTCGGTTTCTACTGTTTTCAGTTACGGGATTAATTCAAAGGAGTAGGCCATTTCAAGTCGCTGTAGAGTGATGGCTGGGAGCTTCATAATGCAAACACAATTATCAAATAGACTATACAGGGTGGCCAAAACATTGATATTAATATGTTTCTCCAATAGCTTTAAAATAAAACATCAATTCTTATCTCTTATGGGAAGTTAGAAGTTGTCTGAAAAATATATCATATAAAAGATCGCCTCTAGAAGTCGCACGTACCTGAGCCCTATTGATTACGTTTTCAATCACTTTTTGAGGAATTTGGGCAGGAAAATTTTGAATATTTCGAATATTACTTAGTTTGTTGGCCATACCTTTACATACAGAAAAATGTCTGCGTCCATTAAATATTATCTTTTACAAGGCATTCATTGTTTCTGTATCCTTCTGGAACCAACCAACGAATTCGAATAGGCTAGAAGGAGCCAAGCCTGTGTTTATAATACATTGTTTGTCGCCAAAATTACGATTTAGAGTATACTTTTGGGTAGATATACCGCTCAAAGTGGTACATCGACGTACATGCTTTTTTTTAACGGATATTCAAGTAGCCAATCGTAATGGGTGTACTGCTCTCATACAGCAGAGCGGAAATCCTATCTATATTGCGATGTAAATAACAGAGATAAACTAGATATGGCAAAAGAAACAGAAGTAAATATTTACTAATGGTGCATCATAGCATCGGTCTCCGAACGTACCGGCGTAACTAACATTTTAGAAACTTTGCACGGGAGCTAGAAACCGAAAATCAGCAATCAATAAGATTGAAAATGACATGCTGATTATTTAGTCTGCACGTTGCTGTTTATTTGTTAGTCTGAAATTATGTAGAACTTTGTTTTGAGATGGTTTAATTTTGTAAAAGTGATATTAGTTTGAAAGCAATTTTTGTACATTTACGCCTCTTCGTGACGACTCTTGTTTCTTTTTTTTGTGTAGTTAGACCAACAATTTAAAGCTGGACATGGGTACCAAAGTACTGAAAATGCTGTTCCAACAATAAAAATTGTTTTATTGTATACATACAAAATATGTAAGTACAGGGTGGTCCATAAGTCCTTTGAAATTTCAAATTTGAATAAAATTTAACGGGTGAGCGTGAGCGGCGCGGGCGAGGTGGGGGCAGTATCTTCAGTGTCTGGGAATTCAGTCGCCATGGAGTGTTTCACTGGAGCGGATCGTGCTTTTTGTGTGCGCGCGTTTTATAAAAATAATGATTCGGCAACCATTGCGCGGCGTAAATATCGAGAATACCACAATTTACACAATTTTACAAAGTGTCCAACAGCTCAAACGATTAAGAACTGGATTGCTAAGTTCGAAGAGACTGGTTCGACGTTAGATAAACAGCGGTGGGGTCGACCAAGGACAACTCGTATTGAAGAAAACATCAACATTGTGGCACAGTCTGTTCGTCAAAATCCTACCCAGTCTACTCGTAAGCGTTCCAGTGCACTAAACGTACCCAGAACATCCTTACAGCGGATTTTAAGGAAAGATTTACGTCTGCATGCTCACAAAATTCAGTTAGTGCAGGAATTAAAAGATAATGACGCTATTCAGAGACTAAACTTTGCGAATGAAATGTTGAATCGATTTTCTTCGCTCAATAATGTGTTGTTCTCGCATGAGGCTCACTTCCATTTAAACGGGCATGTAAATAAACAAAATTGCCGTTATTGGAGCCCCGAAAATCCAAGGCGTAAGCATCAGAAGCCCTTACACAGCCCTAAAGTTACAGTTTGGGCGGCTATGTCAGCGCATGGCATCGTAGGCCCTTATTTTTTTGAGGACGACAGAGGTCGCGCATTAACTGTTACTTCGGAGCGGTATGTAGCAATGATAGAAGAGTTTTTGACACCAGCGTTGCAGAATTTTCCAGGCTATAATACGCAGACCTCGTTTCAACAGGACGGAGCAACTGCCCACACCTCCAACACTTCTATGCCCGTCGTCTGTCAACTTTTTCCCAGCAAAGTAATTTCTCAAAGAGGAGACATTTCCTGGCCACCACGTAGTCCAGATTTGACCCCAATGGACTTCTTTTTATGGGGCTACCTCAAGAGTAAAGTGTACGACACCACTCCGCGATCAGTTGATGTCCTGAAAGAAAATATCCGAAGAGAAATGGCAAGCATTACAGTGTTGACTTGCCGCGCAGTCATCGACAATTTTAGACGTCGTTTATATGAGTGCCGTGATCGTAATGGATTGCATTTAGACGATGTGATTTTTAAAACATAATTCCCATTCAATAAAGATGATAACAAAATATAATAATTCTTCATAATGTAACTAGTTTGGTTTTATTCCTTTTTTTCCAGCTCAAAGGACTTATGGGCCACCCTGTACAATCAAAAAGTAAATCCTAGAGTAAGTTTAATCTAAAATACAAATTGCATTATGAAAATAATGTCTTTAAACTTTAAATTATTTTTGAAAGTTGAACTGATTGTTTAGTCTTCATGGGGCAGAGAATAATAAAATTGTTTCAATTAAGAAATACGGATAACTGGAGTTTCTCCTTTGCATAAAGATATAAGATCCTCACACATTTTTTCTTCGATATCTTAGTAAGTCCTTCATTTAAAGGTTTTAACGGCAAGTTACTTAGACCGCCCTTAATTCGCGGTTTCAATACTAACCTATCATAATGGCTGTATTTAAAAAATAATGTCATACGTTCATCCTGTTTTGCCATTATTTCCATAATGTCTGTCCATTTTATTTTATTTCCTAGTTCATTATCTTTTATCGCTAACATCCGTAGTTCCTTAACATTTTGCTAAGTCGACATTCACAACAACACAATAATCTTTATAGGTTAACATATTATTAGAGACACATACGCCGGTACGTGTAGTATAATTATCGGTCAAATACAGAAAACCAGTTTTAACGCAGCTGCGTAAATCTACTTAAGCCGGTACGTCAAAATTGTTTTCGGAACTTTATCAGTTACGCAATTTTTTAAGAATCTTATTTCCAAGTAGCGAACTTATATAAAGTTGCGCCACTTGGTGAGATGAGAGACTACAGAAAAATATGTGAAATTACGGCGTAACTCGATTTTAGTTTTTTTGTTATTTACGCCTATACGTGCGGAGACCGACGATATGAACAATGCTGTCTTTAGAAGGTAAAGCATATGAACAATAATTGTATTAATCCAACAGCAGCATATTGGAAATAGTGTGGCACCTGGCTTGAACTGGATTTTTTTAAATACCTGTCATATGGTATCCGGACATCGCCTTGGCTTAGAGCAAATATGTTAATTACTGCTATGTTGATCCAGTAGAATATTCAGAAGCGATTTAATTAATTTGATATAAATACATTATTTTGGGGCGCTAAAATCAGTAAAGACCTTAACAGAGTCTCATGGCGCTAAAATGAGTAAAGGCTATTCCTTACAACGTTTAGATACAAAGCGAAAGTACATAAGACTCAAAGTTCAGGTTCGGATTGACCCTTTTCAGTATGGTCAGAAATTTTAGTTTGGTATCAAATTTAGTTAACAAATCTTAGTTTGGGATTGACTACTCAAAGGAGCAAATGGAATGATATGAATCAAAACTACCTTGCAATTTTATAGGTTTACCAATGTTGAGGTACATACCCCTTCACGACATCTATCACTATCCCATATCAACATTTACCGATAAAAAATCTTCTATTCACATTAAAATGCTGTTTGCAGTTTACAAACATCTTTGCCATCTTCGGCAATTGTCTGGAACGCTAAGCTGTCTAGAAACCAATGCACTTTAAAAATGCGAATTTAATGCGAAGCGGCAACAATTGTCAAATTGGCGGACTAAGCCTGATCGATTTGTAGTGCCACCTGCATTCTGACTGGTGGCTACGATTTCCTAGATCAAAACAAATCGCATGTTTGCTACCTAATTTAACGATCAAATGAACTTACCTTAAGGAAGTTCGATCGAAATTATATGAGGCGTCCAGTCCAAAGATGTTTATTATTTCACCACGTAGTCCGCCCTGTCGTGCTACCAGCCACAAGGTTTTTAAAGCAAAATCCCCCTCTGCTACGCCCGTGTTCCTGTATATGCCGCAGCTTTCCCCTTCTACAGTCATTTAGTTGAAATCATTCCGTTTTGTGCATAACCCATCAGGGTAGGGCATGGGGGGGAGCTTACATCTTTGGACTGGACGCCTCATATAATTTCGATCGAACTTCCTTAAGGTAAGTTCATTTGATCGTTAAATTATACTTCGGCGTCCAGTCCAAAGATGTTTATTATTTCACCACGTAGATGTTTAAAGATGTATGGGTTATGACACGAACGGAAATAAAAAGTATAAGGCTTTGGTGATCAAGCATTTATTGGGAGAACGATGATATATTGCAAAACTCAAACAAAACTCTATGTGATACAGTGTGTAACATAACTCAAAATGAACGGTTGCTCCTAAACGCAACGTTTAATGCAACTTCATGCGATACAACGTATGAAGGGAGCATAAAAGAAAAATGTCATTTGAAATAAATTCTAAAGTTTTGCCACCGGCAAAATTCAAACAAAAACCCGTGCGGTATATCATAAACATAAGTAAATGCTTATTCCTGTACGTCCAAAACGTTTAATGCAAACTGTTCTCTAAATATTAGAGGTCGATTATAAAATTTCGCGAAGGTTTCAGAATTCCTACTCCATCCTGCTGAATCCCTTATAATGTCCAAAGAAACTCCGGCTCTGCTAGCGGCAGAAGTTGACGCATGCCGGCTAGAATGCGGCTTGAATATGTTAGTATCAATCCCTGCCATTTTGAGGGTGTCTCTTACCCACCGACTGAGAGTTTGTTTGGAAGCGGTTCGGTATGGTTTTTGGGTTGTTAGGAACAAATACTCGTCATTTTGATTCCTTAATGCCGCAGTTTCTGTGACGTAGGATGTCAGACAATTTGCTACGCATAATTGAGGTCTGTCATGGAACCTTGGGATTATCAGACAAGGCTGCTTTGATCTCGGTCCCGATGTTTTGATCGTCTCGTCTATCAAAATTTGGACACAGTCGCAGGTTTCCCGTATATTGCTAATTTTTATTTTCGATATAGTCTGCAACCTTTGTCCTGTTGCCAACAGCAATAGGGTCACCAGTTTCATTGAACGTTGTTTCAGGGAAGTTGTCTGATGCGCTTCCAGAAAATCTAGGACTTGTTTAGGGTCCCAAATGAGACTATATCTTGGCTGCTGTGGTCTTATTCGAGATATGCCCTTCATAAACCGTTTTAAGATGGGATTATCCCCTGATTTATATGGCAAAATCAATGAAAGCGCTGACCTGTGAGAGTTGAAGGATCCAAATAGACAATCATTCTTATCAAGAAGGCTTTGCAGAAAGGTGATAACTTCACTAACCTGGGCATTAAATGGCGAAGTATTATGAGCCTTACAAAACTCCCACCAGAGTTTATATGTGACTCCGTATTGTTTTATTGTAGCTTCAGACAAGGATTGCAATGTCGTTTCGACTGCACACTCGGGAACACCTTGCATCCTTAGGGCTCGCCGGATAGTCTCGCCGCTACCAGGGTAAGGTTCCCCGCTAAAGGATGTTCTGCGCTGCTGAAAGGTGAAATCAATAGATCCGGTTGTGGCTCAAAGAAAATGGGTTCTCCTCTACAAAGCCTAATGAAAAGTGGATACCACGCTTGGGAAGGCCAAAACGGTACCACTAGTATCCCATTTGCTTTGTCATTTATTATTTTTTGTATAACTCTCAAAACTACGGAAAATGGTGGAAATGCATAGAAGTTGATGCCCGTCCACGGAATAGTGAAGGCATCGCATGCAAATGATCCAGGGTCTTTCAGCCACGAAACATACCTTTTACATTTATAGTTGTTTCGAGATGCGAATAAATCTACGTTAGGCGCACCCAACCTTCGGGTGATTTTGGCATATGCCCAATCCGCTAGAGACCATTCTGTCTCTGGCTGTAATCTTCTGGATTCTGTGTCCGCCACCCAATTATCTTTTGTATTTATATAGGCGGCCTGTATCCATATGCCTCGAATCTCGCACCACTGCCATAGTTGCTTAGTTAGTTTGTTGAGTTTTGCGTGCTGTACACTTCCCATGCGGTTGACATAGGCAACAGCAGTCGTGTTATCGCACCTTATTAGGATATTGCAGTTTTCTAAACCCTTGGCGAAACATTTCAAACCTAAGAATATTGCAAGCAACTCCAGAAAGTTAATATGATTATCTTTCTCGGATTCTGTCCACCAGCCGTGCGTAGTCTTCCCGTTACAACAAGCGCCCCAACCGGAAAGGGATGAGTCTGTGAAGATTTCTAGTTGGAATGAGTCGTGCTTGATGTCGTTATTTGCTGAACTTATATTATTCAGCCACCATGACAGATCGACGCGTGATTGTAATGAAAGAGACATATTTGCGTTGTAATCCATGCGATGTTTCCTCAGAGCGATTAGTTTATCTCTTTCGAAAGACTTCGTGTATAGCCATCCGTATTTAATGGCTGGACATGCAGAGACTAAGAGACCCAAGAATTGGGCGAACTGTCGGATTCTGAATATCTTTTTCCTTTGAAAAATGTTGATCCACTTCAGGATCCTCTGTCTCTTTTCTCGTGTTACCTCGATCTTCATTGTCAAAGAATTGAACATGAATCCTAAGAATCTGCACGTTTGTGAGGGGGCCAGGGAACTTTTATCAAGATTAATTACAAACCCGAGTGATTCCAATAACTGCACTGCGGTTTCGGTGTTCCGCTTACAGATGTCTGCTTTTTCGCCAAGGATTAGGAAGTCATCCAAATAATTGACACATAAAATGCCCTTCAACCGAAGGTTCTTTACTACAGGTTTGAGAATTTTGGTAAATGCATGTGGTGCAGAGCTTAGACCGAAGGGAATGCATGCAAACTCAAATAGATTTCCCTCAAATGTGAAGCGCAAATATTTGCGAAACTCCGGTGCTACGGAAATCAGAAAGTATGCGTCTTTCAAGTCAATTGACGTAAGGTAACAATTTCTTTGAATTAGTCTCAACACAGTACGTGTGTCCTCCATCTTGAAATGGGGAGCCTCCACAAAGGTGTTGAGATTTTTTAGATTCAGAATGAAGCGCTTCTTACCATTGGACTTATCAGTTAGAAAAATCCTGGATATAAATTGATCACTCTGTGGAGAGCATGTCACAATTGCTCCTTTTAGCCGTAGGCTCGCTATTTCGGCGTTTAGGAGATGTTTTTCGGCAAGAGAAAAAGAATGTCTGGGTACGTTTCTTTGTATGGGAACACTATTGAGTGGTATTCTGTAACCCATAATCCATTGCAGGATTGTTTTATTTTGGGTGATGGTTGTCCACTTTTCATAAAACTTTGCGAGTCTACCTGAAAAAGGATTATTATTATAACTTACCTTATTTTTTTTCTCCTCTTGTATCTGTCTTTCGGATTCAGTTCGTACGAGGTGGTGCCCCTCTGGTGCCCTGTCTCCCTCGATCGACGGGCTGGGCGATTCTTGTTTAAAGACACGTAGTGGGAGCTATTCCTTGCTTGCCCTCCCCCCTTTTTTCCTGGCCTATAATACTGCTTAGGTGTTGTAGATACCCTAAAAGTCGATGAAGGCTGAGCTGATTTAATATCTTTGCTTGTCGACTGTATTGACTTTGCTGCCTTAATAACATCGCTAAGATCAGATCCGAATAGCAGGTCCGTAGGGGGACGGTTTTGTAACAATTCTTTAGTATTTTTGTTCATATAAGGATAGGCGAACATGCGTCGTGCCATTGTTAAATCGTGGAATAAACTAGCCAGGATGCGCCCTGAGTCCGATAGGCTAGGTAAAAGTGTATCTTTATAAACACTGGGCATGGATTCTGCGCACGACAGAATGCTATCAATTCCTTTTCCCAGTGCCAAAATGCCCGCTCCGAGCTTTGATTGGAACATTACGTAAGCACTGTCTTTCTTTTGCATGTTGGCCGGAAGAATATTTTGTGTTTCCGGATTCATTATCGGAGGAGCAAGCAACGGTAAATTGGACGGTGGCTTGTAATTCTGGGCCATGGAGTTATATTCTACCTCTGACAATCCCTGCGAGATGATCTTAGACCATCGAGCGGCTAAAGCTGAATGAATTTTGAGATTATCAGTCTTGTTTTCGTTTGATTCTACTCCTAAAATGTCCAATATATCGTCCGGTAGCTCCACATCGTTGTCTACGATCAGCACGTCCTGTTCGTGCGATGTTAATATGGTGCTTAGACCATTGGCGGTGGTTGGCGAGTCGCTAGGAGCTCGCGCTTCACCGTTTTTTGAGCGGGAGAGAGCCGAAGGAGAGGTGCTTGGACCATCGGCGGTAATTGGCGAGACGCTCCGGTCTCGCGCTATACCATTCCCTAAATCAGGGAAATTCGAGAGTGAACGGCAACCCCGCCGAGGCGAGTCGTCTGACCGTCGGCGGGAAGATGGCAACGCCGAGCGCGCTGGAGATGGAGAGAGAGATGAATGCGAGCGGTTACCGGCTGAGCGGTGACGCAATCGACTGCCACGCCGGCGCGGTGATCGCGATCGCCGGCCATGGCGATCCTTTTTATATTTCTTATAAAACCGTTCTAATTTCTTAAGTCGCTTTCGGCTCTCCATATCCGAGTCTGAACTGCTGCTAGACGATTCTCTGCTGCGCTTCTGTCGTTTCTGCTTCCCCATATCTAGTTATATAAACGAGGGATAGAAGTAAACCAGTAAATGATTATTTTACTTACGCTACTTACGTCCTGAAGGTACGGTTGGCTGTCGGTGTTGATGCGAGCTGGTCGAGCACAAGAAGGCGAATGACTGTAGAAGGGGAAAGCTGCGGCATATACAGGAACACGGGCGTAGCAGAGGGGGATTTTGCTTTAAAAACCTTGTGGCTGGTAGCACGACAGGGCGGACTACGTGGTGAAATAATAAACATCTTTGGACTGGACGCCGAAGTATAATTCGAATTCGCTGGCTGGAACCATATACCTTGCAGGTTAAGTTGTCGAACACTAAAATAATATATTCCTTGCTTCTATTTGACATTTGAAAGTGAAACTCACTCAAGCACTAAGTGGAATTTAATCTCGTAGATTAAATGACAGTTGAACCTTTAAATTTAAGGTAAAATGAAAAATCTAGACAAGCCTATGCAGTTCTCAATCGGCGGTGTTTCCTAAAATGGTACGCGCCTTCCATTTTTGCTGGTTAAATGCAGCGTATATTATGTAGTTAATGATATTTCGTATGGAACAGAGACTATTTTGTAACCAAGCTCATTTTTATTCCATGTTCAATTATCCCGTGCTAATGAAACCGTATACATTAAAAAGCCTTAAACGCATGGCTGAGTTCGAGTACCGAGAGTTAGGCACATGGGCGCCGATAGAAAAAAAAAGCATAAACATGAGTATATTATATATAGAAAGAGAAGTGTAAGTAGGTTAGGTATGTATTATTTTAACCCCACTCAATTCCTTTTATGTCTTCTCCAGGACTCGGGGACCCCAGGACTATTGCAGAACATGGTAGTACTGTCCAGCAGAGTTTAACATACATTAGCCAAAAAATGTCAACATTCTCTCAGAGAGAAGGCTCTCTTATCTTTGCGTTACATAAAAAAGGATGTTATAAAAACTTGTCATTTTTGTGAAAACAGGTTAGGTACCTTAAAAGCAGTAAGTATATGCATTATAGAATTGGAATCATGCGCACAACATAAATATTGCAAAATCATTCGTCGAAAGACAAATTTTTTGTGTGGCAGTCAAATAAGCACGTAGATCCCCCTACAGCTTATTTATAAATTATTGAGGGTTGAACGAATATGATTTTCGAGATGACAAATTTCTGGTTCGGATGACAAAGGCATGTGACGCTTTACCCTGAATGTTTGCTTTGCACTGATTTTCACTAGGCGTTTAGAGAGAGGCTTCACTGAAGTTTGGTGTCAACATCCGGGAATTCATTTTTCTGTTGGGGAAATATCCTAAATTTCGGCGCCCATGTCAGAGTATGTTAGTAATGTATTCTTTTATGTAAATTTGGGTTTTGGCTTGGTCACTGTAGTTGTATACCTACATACGTATACACGTATGCGGTACGCTGGAATCCCACGCAGATTCTTATTCATGGACGGAAGAAGAGGATGGAAGATTGTCTGCTCCGGTGAAGGCCGCAAGCTCCACAGGGCATAATGGCACAAGAACCTTTCGGATGGCTGGCTTGCCTTGAATACTGTTTCGAATAAATCCTTTTGCTGGAGCGTTTTATGGAAATTCGGTTGTCTGGGGTCTAGAAGTACGAAACGGGATTGATCCAACAGTGCTAGCGTTAATCATAGATTCAAGAGACAAAAAGATAGGTTCACTCTACGCTTTTTACGCAACGCTGTCATCAGTTCATGAACGCTTGCGTTCGGAACCAGTTAGCCCTTCTGAGAAAAAAGTTAGCTTCGAACATGTATAACAAAAAATAAATGTATAGATCAAGTCAGTCCAACAGATTCATACAGTTAGTCCATAGACCCCCAGTCATTTGGCAACGTAGCAATCTACACATTGCTCCGCTGTTCTGCCGAAAGTGCCAACCACCTGGAAAAGTTGGTATATTTCTATAACTGATTATATTGGAGATGATCCATCAGTAATTGAACAATTTTGGTTGAAACTTCAATTCAAGTCGTCCTCAGTTGCCTTAGGATTGTTGTACAGACCTCCTAAGGCTAATCTCAATTCTGCAGTTGAAACTCTGGATACACTATTATCGCATTTGTCTACTGTTTACCACCATATTATCATATTGGGTGATGTAAATGTCAATTTGCTAAATCTAAGTAACAAAATATCTCTTTGCTTCGACTCATATTCTTTTAAACAATTGATTGACGAGCCTACAAGAATTTGTTCTTCTTCTATTACATTACTAGATCCTATTTTTGTAAATTTTCCTGAACAGTGTCATAATATTGGTACACTAAATGTAGATGTTTTCACCAATCATAGGTTGGTTTACTGTGAAGCATCTTTTGATAAACATCAGACCCCACAAAAAATTGTCACTTACCGTGATTTCAAAAATTTTGGTCATGACAACTTTATGGCCGACTTACTGAGTATAAACTGGAATGATATTATTTGTATTCGAGACATTGATGACAAAGTGGAATTTCTAAATGATCTTATAATTTCCTTGTTCGATATACATGCACCGCTGCGTACAGCGAGGGTAAGCAAGCCCTTTGCTCCATGGTCAACGCAAAACTTAAGAGCTATTTTCAAGCAGAGGGATGCAGCTTTAATAAAAAACAAACACAATAGGACAAATCAGAACTGGACAGAATACACAGGACTGAGAAATTATATTCTTGCAGCACAGCGTAGAGAAACGGCTGGATATCTTCAGCACTTACAAGAAACTAATAATTCATCTTCTTTATATAAGGGTATAAGGAATTTGAACATGCAGACTAAGAAGCGTAACCACATACCTGTTAGTTTACGTAACGCAACGCAGATAAATGATTATTTTGTATCTGTTTTTGAAGATAATACTCAGCTCTGTGCTAGTGAAATAGAATTTTATGATAACAACATACTTGATGAATCGCTCAAATTTGATCTGGTCATGACCACTGAGGAAGATATACGTTCGCATTTATTTAAAATAAAATCTAATGCCTGTGGGCATGATGGTATTACGCCTAATATGATAAAACTGTGTCTTCCTGTGATTGGCAAATATTTAACGCGTTTGATTAATTCTTGTTTGGAACTTCACTATTTTCCCTCTGCATGGAAGCAAGCAGTAATTGTTCCCTTGGCAAAAACTAATAACCCTTCAGCTTATTCTGACCTGCGCCCAATAAGTTTACTTCCGATTCTATCAAAAATATTGGAAAGGATAGTACATGATCAATTGAAACAGTACTGCTCTGAGAATAACATAATTCCAAAAAACCAGTCTGGCTTCAAAGTAGGGAATAGCACCACCACAGCCCTGCTTAAGGTGACTGATGATATTGTTGAGGCTTTGGTTCGGGGTCAAGCAGCGGCTCTTGTACTGCTTGACTTCTCCAAGGCTTTTGACACTATCAATCCACTTTTGATCTCAAAATGCAAATATATTGGATTTTCTGAAGCATCTATCAAGTTCATTACTAGTTATCTCATGAATCGTATGCAAAGGGTACATTTGGACAACTAATATTCGACATATAAGAATGTGATATCAGGGGTCCCTCAAGGCTCTGTTTTAGGACCGCTATTGTTCTCCATTTACATATCAGATATGTGTAAACTGATACGCTCCTCTGAAGTGATGATTTTTGCGGATGATACACAAATATGTAAAACTTTTGATCCAGATGACTGTGTAGCAGCTGTTGACGAGTTGAATTGTGACTTAGCCACTATTGTTAGTTTTTCCAAGCATACCTCCTTAACGATAAATGCCTCTAAATCTAAAGCTGTTCTCTTTGCACCAAAAAACAAAATCATTAATATCAGAAATAACACGACAGTACGCATTAATCACACTTTAGTTTATGAGGATCTTGCAAAAAATTTGGGTGTCTTACTTGACAAGGATTTATGTTTTCGTGAGCATATATCTAAATTAGTAAGAGACTGCTTTGTTGTACTAAAAACATTGTTTATTAATAGGCATTTCATCAATTTCAAATTGAATAAACATCTTTGTGAAAGCCTAGTTCTCTCAAAAATCAACTACTGCCTTACAGTTTTCTATCCTTACTTAGATCAAGTCTCAATTCGCAGACTTCAACTGATTCAAAATTAGTGCTGTCGCCTCATCTACGGTTTAAGAAAATATGACCATGTTTCACACTGTATTCGTAGTTTAAAATGGTTAGATATTAATAGATCTTACGAGTATTTTATCTTGAAGTTCATTCATAATTTGATTACCACGGGAACTCCCGAATACCTCTTCAAAAAATTGTTTTCAGGGAATGTGTTAGAGATCGCATGCTCAGGTATGGCAAATTATTAGATATTCCACGGCACCGTACGGCTTTATTTACTCGCTCTTTTAGATATAATTGTGTCAAACTGTATAACGTGTTACCTGATGCATTCAAAAATTTATCTCAAACTAAATTTAAAGTTTGTGTCAAGCAGCTTTTGCTATCAAAAATAACTCGTAGTAGTAATTAAGTAGTAGTTTGTAGTTTAGATTAGTAACCGCCAGAAAAATTTTATTTGACGTGTTGCTGAATCTGTTTATATTTTCTATATTATGTCTTGCAATATTTTTGTTTTCCTTTGGTTAGCCACTGTATATATACATGTTAATTACATGTATTTACATTGGTTCACAACCATGAAAATAATAGGGTTAAGTGGAAGAGTAGCTATTTAGCTAAACTTCGCCCGATACTATGTAACTTTATAAATAAAGACGATTTATTATTATTATTATTACTAACATCACCACTCTCCAGCCACTCAGCGGTCAGGCCCCAACGAGCGACGCATGAATATCTGGCGTGTGTTGAAAATATTTTTAGATCATTCAAAGTTACTTACTTAGTCGGCGAGATTGTTCCTGAAATTGTTTTTAAACAACAGTGAAGGGAACTCACAGTCGACGAATAAAAAACTGGATTGATGAGGTTCGATTACGACGGAATTATTTTATTATTAAATGGCAAATCATTTAATAACTATTTTTCCTCTTAATTGTTAATTGTTGCTATTGTCAATAATTGTTTCCAGCTCCAGACGATGAAGACATAGATCTTCGAAACCTCGAGTTTAAGTTATAAGAGTGTACTTTTGCAATACTTTGCTTTCTACCCAAAGAATCTCAAGGATGTTTTCTCCTAACAGTTAAGGCAATTAACTATGAGAAATATATATATATATATATATATATATACGTGGGCGACGCTATATATGTTGAGATACACAAAAACTAAAAACTGTTTTTCGAAAACTAGTTTATTTATGTTCAAAGTATTCTCCTGCAGTAACAATGCACTTCTGTATCCTGTTTTTTCACACATAAAATGCTTCTAATCAGTCAGATCTTGGAATGCCTTTAACGAACTGATTAATTGCTTGACCGATTTCCTCTTTGGACGAAAATTTTCGACCACGCAGATTTTTTTCAAATTGTTGAAGAGCCAGAAGTCACACATACATTTCAAAATCTATCGAATAAGGCGGATGTTCTAGCATTTTGATGTGGCGCTGGCGACATCACTGAGCTGATGTGGCACCCCTCTCGCAACAACTTTTTTTAAATGAAGATGATCATGCAAAATGGTGTGCAGTGTTGCGGATCCTACCCCAATAGTTGCCTCTATAGTCGCATATGTGCAGAGAGAATCTTCTTCAATTAGCCACAACCAAATGCCTGTTGTAACCGTTCGATACATTGATGTTCAGTTAAACTGATTTTAAGGTCATAGTAAATCATAGCGCGATGACTCTCTCGAGACAATTCCATGTTTCGTCTTAAATTTGTTTACGCCACGTGCACTATAAAATGCTTGCGAATGAACTGAATGCGGCGACTTACTAATAAAGGAGTGCTCTTTCTAATAGTGCACTGTTGACGGTTTTAACTAGTATAGTTAATGCGCATCTCAAAATATACATATATATATATATACAACCCGAGCCATACGTATTTCTGCTGGTTGGCTTCATCAGGCCCGAAATGAATGCACATATGCAATCACAAAAGTAGATACCCATGCCCATACATCCGGATACAGATGTAACCTAAGTAAACGAAGATGCAGAGGGAAAAAAATGACACAAGAAGTCCACAACCTATCCTATTTTCTGCTTGAATCCACTTTCCTTATTTTTGCGGATTTTGCCCATTATTTTCCTATTTTTTGTTATATACCTTTCTTCGCATGATAATTTTCCCTCTCTCTCTCTATATATATATAGGTGAAAAATTAAAGCTTCCGCCTTTTGTTGGGTACTTCGACAAAATTTAAGCAAAGAGGACTCTTTATACTTTTTTAATTCTCTCTAGCTTTCAATGGACTAACAATGGAATAACAGTAGCAACAATAGTGTAAAATGAATTTAAATTGACTCAACTTACAGTAGTATGTGAGGATGTTGCTAATTGTTGTTTACGTATAGGATAAGGGAAACGTCCAGTAACATGGTGGTCATGGAATAATGAGTGAGATGAACCCTTTGACAGAAGGCCGAAGGTTGTCAATGTCTTTGTAGAAAGATGGAACGAATTGTGGGCGTGTGCCAACGTTGCCAAATCACTTCAGATGATGTGATTTTTAGAATGTTATGTAAGAAATTGTTAAACTGACCAGAGGCAGTTGAATAAACTATATTTTAATTAATGGGAAATTAAATTAACAATTATTATTAAATCGTGTGAAGAGAATTATTAGAATTTGAGTGGAATGAAATTTACTGGTGGAATCGACCAAGATACAGATTCTATTTATGGTTGTGAAGAGTCAAAATTTGGGGAGATATGCAAGTTCTCCAATTTTTCGCAGTTTAGCAAATATGAGTAAATGACACTCAGTTGTTTAACATCTGTCTTTTTGTTGATACAGTTGTTATTCATGAAAATGTGGAACATTTCCAGGAATAAACATTTGGAAAGGTGTTTTTCTTTATCAAGAACTTTGATACTTGTGTAATTCATAGAATGCCCTGTTGTGTTAACATGAGATGCTAGAGCACATCTTTCAGGATGAAGCCTAGAATCACTTTTGTGTGATGTAATCCTTCCTTTAAGAGATCTGGAGGTCTGACCTATGTATATTTGGTTGCAGTTGTTGCAATTGATGGAGTAACACTGTGTTGGTTAAGCCAAGCAGCGGGACTTTGTCTTTCATTTTTGAAAAAATGCAGTTTATAGTGAGGACGGATTTGCAAGCAATTCGAAAGTTCAAAGGACTGCACAATCTGATCAGCTTAGGGGTCAGTTCCTTAATATAGGGCAGGACAGCAAAACCAGGTCTGGAGTCCGGGTTGGTGCTTGTACTGTTTGGATTGATGCTATTATTGAGAATTACATCAGTTCCATTATTAGGGGTTGTGCGACTATTACCTGCATCATCAGAGTTTGGCAAAATATTGGAAGGTGAACTAAATAAGATCTTGTTAATCAGACACTTCGGATAACCATTATTGATGAACAGTTTTGATAGTTTACGCGAATTTGAGGTGTGGAAAGTGTTATCTGAGATGCTGATTACCCTTGTTTTCATCTGTTTTACCAAATTCATTTTAATCCCTAGCTTATGGTATGACCTAAAATTGAGAAACCGACCTGAGGCCATAGGTTTCTGGTACCAGTCTACCAATAAACTGTTGTTGTTGGTGCGGATGAGTTTTGTGTCTAGAAAGGGGACAGACAGGTTCTCATCTTCTTTTTCAATGGTAAATTGGATGTAGGGGTCATAGCTGTTGAATTCTCTGACAATACCATCCAGACCTATGGAGGGGAGGCATAAAATAATGTCATCTACGTATTTTTTTATGAAGAAGAGGTTATAGGGTAGTGTCGGAATAACAGTATCAATCAGATCATCCATGACATATTCTGCCAAAATTGGTGACAGAACAGACAACCATGTGTTTGAGAATATATTTTGTTGTTGAAAGAGAAATAATTGTTATGATAAAGGAATGTTATAATGTTGGTGAAAGATTCTAGAGATATGTTGCAGTGTTGACTTATCTCATTCCAGTGTTTATTAATAGTTCTTGTACATGCATCCAGATAGATGTTGCTGAATAGCGACACCACATCAAGACTGGCGATAATATGATCGGCTGGTATTGTCAATCTGTTGAACTGACGAGAGACTTCAAATGAGTCTTTGATGTAGTAATCATTATCTGCATGTGCTGATTTTAGTGTTGTCGATATTAATGAAGACAAAGCCTGGGTGGCTGAACCTATTGATGCAACTATAGGAGAGTACAGGTTTGTGAATTTTCGGAAGTGCATAAAATTTGGGAGGGACAGAGTTATAAGTAGTCAAAGTTCTTTTTTGTTCTTGGGTTATTTGTCCAGTGCTGAGAAGTTCCTTAACAATGTCATTACTTTTCTTTTCCACTTTAAGTGTGGGATCTCTATTAATTTCATGATATAATGGGTCATCATTGATGAGATTGTTGCAAAGATCTAAATAGTGTTGTTTAAGCATTATCACTGTAACATTGCCTTTGTCAGATCTTGTAACCATAAGTTCAGAATGTTGTTTTAGAAATGTTCTAGTTTTGTTTAAAAGGTTGTGATAAAAGGAATGCTTTTTAATAAGATTGTTATTATGATAATAGTTAGTGATGAGGTTAGTGGAACGAGTTGTGAAAACGTTTCTTTCAGTGTCATCACTTATGGAGGATGCTATTGTGTCTACATCCGCTAGGATTGATCTAATTGGAATGTCATTGTTGACAATCGGCTCTACACTGAACTTAGGCCCTAAGGAAAGAAATTTTAATATGTCATGAGGGATGTCAACGTTACTGAGATTTTTTATCCAATTTTGTTGAGTGTTGAGGAAGGTTTTTCTGGTGTCATTCAACAATCTGTCAAACTTACGAGTGTTAGAGTTTTTTATGTTATGAAAGATTTTATTGTAATGTCTGAGCTGTCTATATTTGAAATTTTCAAAAATTAGGGGAGAAGTGGAAGAAATTATGTCACTTTGGAGTGAATTGAGTATGGAATGAAGTTTTTTCAACTGTCTGTGGCAGGAAGATATCTCAAGCGGGAGTATTTTGTCACCTAACCTGTGCAGACGATTTTTCATCCTATCTTCTATTGAATGGCTTTCTAGTAAGTGTGTGATTGATGTTAAGCGGTGGGTGATGTGATGTGGTGTAATGCCATGTTTTCTACATTTTAATAAGAAAATCCGTCGATTGATCTCCTGTGCCAGTCGTTTTCTGCCCTTGATCCAGTCCTTCATCATTCTTACTGCCTGGTTCCCATGACGTTCCGTGATGTTATTGTCACTCCAAAGTGACATAATTTCTTCCACTTCTCCCCCAATTTTTGATAATTTCAAATATAGACAACTCAGACATTACAATAAAATCTTTCATAACATAAAAAACTCTAACACTCGTAAGTTTGACAGATTGTTGAATGACACCAGAAAAACCTTCCTCAACACTCAACAAAATTGGATAAAAAATCTCAGTAACGTTGACATCCCTCATGACATATTAAAATTTCTTTCCTTAGGGCCTAAGTTCAGTGTAGAGCAGATTGTTAACAATGACATTCCAATTAGATCAATCCTAGCGGATGTAGACACAATAGCATCCTCCATAAGTGATGACACTGAAAGAAACATTTTCACAACTCGTTCCACTAACCTCATCACTAACTATTATCATAATAACAATCTTAATAAAAAGCATTCCTTTTATCACAACCTTTTAAACAAAACTAGAACATTTCTAAAACAACATTCTGAACTTATGGTTACAAGATCTGACAAAGGCAATGTTACAGTGATAATGCTTAAACAACACTATTTAGATCTTTGCAACAATCATTATCTGCATGTGCTGATTTTAGTGTTGCAAAACTGTTCATCAATAATGGTTATCCGAAGTGTCTGATTAACAAGATCTTATTTAGTTCACCTTCCAATATTTTGCCGAACTCTGATGATGCAGGTAATAGTCGCACAACCCCTAATAACGGAACTGATGTAATTCTCAATAATAGCATCAATCCAAACAGTACAAGCACCAACCCGGACTCCAGACCTGGTTTTGCTGTCCTGCCCTATATCAAGGAACTGACCCCTAAGCTGATCAGATTGTGCAGTCCTTTGAACTTTCGAATTGCTTGCAAATCCGTCCTCACTATAAACTGCATTTTTTCAAAAATGAAAGACAAAGTCCCGCTGCTTGGCTTAACCAACACAGTCTACTGCATCAATTGCAACAACTGCAACCAAATATACATAGGTCAGACCTCCAGATCTCTTAAAGGAAGGATTACATCACACAAAAGTGATTCTAGGCTTCATCCTGAAAGATGCGCTCTAGCATCTCATGTTAACACAACAGGGCATTCCATGAATTACACAAGTATCAAAGTTCTTGATAAAGAAAAACACCTTTCAAAACGTTTATTCCTGGAAATGTCCCACATTTTCATGAATAACAACTGTATCAACAAAAAAAAAGATGTTAAACAACTGAGTGTCATTTTCTCATATTTGCTAAACTGCGAAAAATTGGAGAACTTGCATATCTCCCCAAATTTTGACTCTTCACAACCATAAATAGAATCTGTATCTTGGTCGATTCCACCAGTAAATTTCATTCCACTCAAATTCTAATAATTTTCTTCTCACGATTTAATAATAATTGTTAATTTAATTTCCCATTAATTAAAATATAGTTTATTCAACTGCCTCTGGTCAGTTTAACAATTTCTTACATAACATTCTGAAAATCACATCATCTGAAGTGATTTGGGAACGTTGGCACACGCCCACAATTCGTTTCATCTTTCTACACAGACATTGACAACCTTCGGCCTTCTGTCAAAGGGTTTATCTCACTCATTATTCCATGACCACCATTTTGTGCAATCATCAAGTGGCTTCACGATGTAATGCTTTAATGTTTTTAAATAATTTTTCACCTGTTTTTAACTTGTTCTTGTCATATTTTATATAATTTTGACCATTGTACCATCTATCCAGCTCTCACCATGTTACTGGACGTTTCCCTCATCCTATAGGTAAACAACAATTAGCAACATCCTCACATACTACTGTAAGTTGAGTCAATTTAAATTCATTTTACCTTATTGTTGCTACTGTTATCATTGTAATTGCAGCTCCTGATGATGATGGCAAAGTCCATTGAAAGCTAGAGGGAATTAAAAAAGTATAAAGAGTCCTCTTTGCTTAAATTTTGTCGAAGTACCCAACAAAAGACGGAAGCTTTAATTATTCACCTAACTGGTCTAGACGACAATGACCACGTCTCAAGTTATATATAATATATACGAGCATATCAGCAGTAGTCATTGCCAAAGCCAACGACCAGTTGGGCACAAAATACAATTAATTGTTAATTGGGAAATTGGCAAATCTTTTAGGCTCAAGTTGACTCTTTTGACGATAAAATCAAGCTTTCGGCATTCGCTATGGAGCCTTCATCAGGATTTCGTCGGTGAGGTTGCAGCCACAAGGTGTTTCAAAACGAACGTAGAGAAGATCGAACTTGTAATCAGTATAAAAACAAAAGGACGGGGACATTGGGCTTGTTGAAAAACGACAGATACCTTCGTTACATGTCAAAAATATCAATCCACCTTAACAGATTAAAAAGTATTACACGTGAGAAGACATTTTGGTGGAACCAACGAGTATATATATCAGCTATATTTCGACTATATCTTGGGAATATTGTCTGGAATGAGTAGACACATACCGGTTCAGAAATTCTCATCAGATAGAGTGCATCATTACTTACTACATCGCTACATGAAAATACATCGGAAATATTAAAAATATCGTCGGGCTAGGCTAGAAAAATATTACCCGTTAAGAAGGTTATAATGGGAGAATTGTATGGAAAAATCTATGATAATAAATTACCGGGGTTGGGAGCTTATAAATATTTTGACGCAGATATTCCGCCAGCCTCCAATTTTCAACACCTACATTTTTTTTCAAGAGATCGGGGGGTTCTGAAACATAGAACGTTGTTGTGTTTTTCCTGTAGCTCCGCTGCCACGGGATAGTTACAAAGCTTTTCCCTCTTGACGCAGTCGTAACCTTGAGTCAAAATTTCGCCAAAATCCGACTTGTAGTCGGTTATAGCAAATAACATGAAACACATCATTTTCCAGATGTATACAATTACAATATTCCTCAATAGCGTGAGGAGTAAAATACTCGTAGTTGCTGTTTTACCTCCTTATTTATGAAAGGCCATTGAAATGTGACAGAATAATGATATAAAACTTGCTTATGTGTAGAAAGTAAAATGAAAAAATGAACAGTTTTTCTAAGGGAATTCATAATTTCTTGATATTTTTTAAATAAAAAAGTGTTTTATTTACATCTTAAGCAAGCTATCCTTATAAGTAGATACGTGACAACGTGACCTTAGGATAAGTACCAGGCAATGAGGGCCCACATTGAAAAGAAACTTGTTCGAATAAAAACAAACCCGTAGAGCGGTTTTCCCTTCCAAGGCAACTGAACACATACTATATTGCGCCAAAAGCGATTGCTTCTAAAAATAAAAAGTTCGTTAAAAAGAACGAGTTTGTCCTGTATCCGAGAGCGATGGCGAAGCGACGCATCATTTTTTCCGGCTGCACGGAAAAATTCCGTTGCGCCTGTAGGGCAAAGAGGAAGTGGTTCAGGGTACGATCTTCCGAAAAGCGTCTCACACATAATTTTTCCGGTCCAACAGACAAATTCCATTGCGCCTGTAGAGAAGAACGGACGTGGCTCAGGATATGATCTTATGAAAGTCGCCTGACACATAACTGCTACGAATGCCGTTGCACCTGTAGCTCAGAATGAAAGTGGGTCAGGATACAATCTTCCGAAAAGGATCTCACACTCTACTGCTACGAAAAAAATACAGAGTGACCCATCATTTCTTCAGTAGCACGAAAAAATCTGTTAAGCCTGTAGGGCAGAATGGAAGTGATCTTCCGAAAGGCGTTTATTACATTACTGCTACGACAAGAATACAGGGTGACCCATCATTTTTTCGACCGCACGGAAAAATTCCGGTTTGTATCGGGTGGGCAATTAATAAAGCACGCCAAATGTATTTCATCAATCGCTAATCCTAGAGGTATCGGGTCAAAATTTCATAACCAAAGTCGCCAAGATAAATCGATCGAAATTAATTTCAGCTTCCTAAAATGATCTTTACGGAGCGTGACTGTAACTTCAAAATTATAAATGCCATTTTTTCGAAAACATTCATACTTAACATGTAAAATTAAAATAGATTCATTCGATAGTATTCGTGTTTTGTAACATTTTTTGTTGACATCATTTTTTCGTAAGTCGATTGCTTTAAGAACAGATAAAAGTTCAAGGTCATTCCAGAGAAAGTGGTGTAACTTCTGATTAGCTTTATTGCTTTTCATAGTCTTGGTTTCATTTAGAAGTACTTCAATGAGTGCTTCTTGCAGATTTTAAGTCTTGCTGGTTTGATTCGTTTATGATACAATAGATGGCGTTCAATGAGAAAACCGTCGCTAGTCGTGATTTTTTAGAAAACTTCTAAAGTATTATCTTTCATGACTCAGAAATTACATAAAAAAATTACAAACTAGGGAAAACCGCATGTCGTCTTTTTTATGAAGTTATGACTAAAAATAGTATTTATTAAGTCACTGAGCCGTGGAGTGAGGAATACAGACTCTACTGAGCTGCACAGCTGCACATACTAAACTTTATTGATGAATTTTTCATATTTTGGTTTGTTGAGATCATTCAATTATATATTGTGTTATCGTTGGATTCCTTCTTCAAAATTAAAAAAAATGTTCACGCTCGACAATGTTAAAGTGGCGTTTTTGTGCAAGTTTGTGACTCTCGCACTCCGTTAAATCCCACTCAAATTGCCAGATTATTAAAATACTGACCTTTTAGTCTTTGGCCAGTCAGTCAATCCTACAATTGTAAAATTAAATCCCAAAATCCCCTGTTTGGGCTGCCCTACTATCATGCAGATTCTAGGCAACAGCAGCAAAATAATGATGCAGCTTCATGAACTTGCCTCACGATCTAGTTCTCAAACTGAATTGATACCCCGTATACCTAAATTTTCCACGTAAATTCAAATGGGTGCTTTAGAGGAATTCTTATTACGATCGTACCTTTAGCTACATCCAAGCAAAAAAGAACCTTAATAGACGCACAGAGTCAGCGTATACCCTGAACGCGGAGTGAAAACCACCAAGGATAAATGTGTGCGCGAACGCCAGATTCCTTTCGGCGACACACTAGACTGGCAAGGCATGACGACGAGGCGTGGACCTGGAGACCTTCAAAACCAGCCTCTTCTGTTCATCATAGAAACATACCTTCATGAAACTATAGGCTAGGTAACATTTCTTGCGCATTTCACTCGTAGACGTAGCGCAGAATAGTGATGGACGAAATTATATACCACCTGACCTAGAAAAAAGATTTGTGATATCGTCTGTTCATACAAAAAAAGTAAGTGAACGATAATTGTGTTTTAAATTATAGATAAAATACAAGATGCAAATTATTCACTTTGTTCGGGCCCCCGATCAAACTGCATTACATATCAGAAACGGCTATGGTCTCAATTAAAGAAGATCATTGTATAAACCGGTCAGAGCAGACATGGACGCTCTCAGATTCTGAAATCTATACAAATTAATTGAGGTTTCTTGATATCTCACCGAAATATCACTGGCAAATTAGCGAACAACAAAATAGGGATTCGTGTTAATACAGCATCCACATCCCATATCCGCTTTGCTTCAAGTCACTTATTTTCTTCTTGTTTCCTGTTATTATCTATCCAATAATCCAAATATGTAAGATACCTTTAAAAGCTGTTTATATATACAGCATGTTTTCAAAGTTGAGTCGCTTAACTGCTTGTAGGACTCATCAAGAGGAGTTGATATAATAAAAATCACCTATATAAAAGTTGCGTAATGACAGAAATAGTAAAAGGCTATGGGCCAATTTCACCAACAACAGTCCGTTGTTCTGCACCTATAGGGTAACAGACCATCAAATACAACGGATGAGCTTCAAGTTCCAATCAACAAATTTTAGCAACCAATAGCTATGAAATGTTGAAAACAAAATACTGACAAAGTATGCGATAACAGCTTGTCATTGAAACATCACCAGCTTATTGAATATTAAGAAATTACATATAATTCAGTCAAAATTTAAGGAAATGTTGGATTTTTGAATAAAATTTATGTTTTAATTACTATTGTTGATTTTTTATTCATGTTTATATTATTTTCTTCAATTGATATGCGATACTGGGTGTTTTTTCCTATAAACCTCTTGCAGATAGCCATTAAGCACCTACTGGATGACAGGCTCTACCAAAAGATATTGCTCGTTTCCGAACATTCATTCATTTACTTGCCGTTCATCAGAACCATTATGGCCCCTTAGATTGATATTCCCACAAAACCATTCAGGTTTTTTGATATCCATACATCCAAAAAGTTGAATATTTTTAGTTGTTCAGGAACTGATCAAACATCCACACTATATTCACAGCGATTAAGAAATTCCCAAATATATGCCTTAAAGCTACCAGCAAACCTAAAACCTGCAGAAAAACTACAAATTTGCCATATTTTTATTTTTTCACGAGTCCACATTCTAGGTTATATTTATATTAGACATTATTTGAATACAGCTGATTGTTGCATTTCAAGACTCATCGAGTGACACATGTGTGGGATCTGTCAACCCTTGGCCCCAGTCACAAAACATATACTCTGAAGAAGGTTTAATTCCATGCTATTTATTGACAACACGGTGACTTGTGTGGCCATTTTGTGAGGGTGCGACATGGTTGCCAGATTATGCATTATCCCGTTTCACCCCCCTGGTCCCAGTGGAGTAAGCTCCGCCAACTGTTGAAATATACTCTACTATGCTTTATGTATAAGAGTATTCGTGGAATTTTTCCCAAAATCGTTGCACAACACTTGAAAATGCAAATGACGCCGCAAAATATGTCCGTCGGTACCTCGGGTTATATATGTACATACATCTTGACAGTAAGGATTTTCGATAAGATCCGATATTTAGAAGTATCAATACATTTCACGAGTATCGTCATTTTTCGATCCGGACTGTGTCAGAAACAGTGACTGCCATTTGGCTGCGTATACTTTCATTTGTGTGATTAATTTAGGCGAAAAAATGGCCCATGTTTACGAAAACAATTATCTAGTGGACATAATACTACCATACGGAGAGTGCCAACAAATTGCAGCCGCAGCATGCAGGTTGTTGGTCTTTCCCGATTTTCTCCTACATGTCTAGGGATCTCCTACCTAGGACTATTGGCCAAATTCGGTGCGGTTAAAAGCAGAGAGATCTAACCGATCCGTGTAACACTGAGTACTAGCCAGTAACAACCATGTATGGAATCGGTCAAAAGAGCCTTTTCCAGGTGTCTTTCCCATTTTAAAACTCGCATCAACAAGATCTCCTTAAATTATAGAAACTTATCGCTGTCGCTAGATAAGCCAAACTCAAAACCTTGGTTGCTTTCCTGCATATTGACACAAGGTCACAGGAAGTAAAAGGAAGAAAAAAGAAATGTTAAATCTTTAAAGTGATCTGCATGCCGCGACTTGGGATTCGATTGACGGATGGTGGCCCAACTTGGCAACGTTGCGCGCTAGTATCAATACTACCTATGGGCACCACCGCAGTGGAGAGAGCGCCAAGTCATGTGAGTCGTGCCGTTGCCGATCGATGGCTCAGACCGCGAAGCATAAAAATAAGCACGGCTGTAATACGACCGTGGTACGATGAAGAAGAAACTCGCGAATTCATGGCGATGATGCAGGAATACGAATAATGCTTTTTCCAGGTGGGAATCCATGGAATGAGAAATATTCTTACAAAGGATTGGTTGGCTCATCGTAATGATAATAATAATCTTTATTTACATGAACCTATAAAGTAAATAAATATGAAACTCCATAGAAGGCAACGCCTGTGTATGAGTTACTATAATTATTCAAATCATTGTATGACTACATAAGACATGTTTGAGATATAGTGTGCAGTTAAACATTATTTCGGAATATACATGGCTCATAGAAGGGAATAACCCTGTACATGAGGTTGGTATTGCACCTACATTTTCATTTAATTTATATTTCTAGGGTACATCTATCAGAAGATAATTGTGTGAAATCACTTGCTTATGAATTTCAATACGAGGTTGGTCGTTTAACCAAATCCACTTGCGGATTTACAGGGGGGCGCGCGCAGCCCCCCCCTAGACATCTGACGTTTGCTTTTGCACATCACGGTAACAGAGGCATACTAACTATAAGTTATAGCTATAGGAACTGAGCATTATGATTTTTTGGTATCGTTTGGTATTCCAAATGCTGACCCTCTTTGACACCACTTGTTCACAGTACAACTCTTACGATTTATACGTATGTACGAATATAGTACTTGTGACAAATCTGGGTAATATATTAGCTATACAGATTGCACTTAAAAAGTGATTTATGTTCTGTTTGTTGCTCAATAGTAATTTGAAAAGTGTGTAAAGCCTGACTGATTTTGTTCGGGATTGGTGTTGCAGCGAAGCACTATGTTAGATGAATGCCTAAATTGTAAATAGACATTTATGAGATTTGTTTAGCGGTGCGCCTGAGGCCTGCCTGGAAACTGCGTCGATCGATGCTCAAAATCAATATCACACGACCCGCATATCCTCTCGCGTATGTCTCTATTTATGTTGCTATATTGAATTCGTTTAAATCACAGAGCTGCTGCACTATACGTGAATATGTACTGCCTTGTATTCCTGTACTTGTTTAGTACAAACATACATCATCAAAATAATTACGATCTAACAGATATAGTTTTTTCCAAGGATTTCCAACATTTCTACATGCGATCAATACCGGTTCGAAAACTGAGAAAACAACTATGCCGTAAATCTAAGTTTGACAACGGAAGTCTGAAAAATAACTGTAACATCCATATTGAATGTCAAAAACCCCAACCCTTACTGAGCGGGGCCGTGGCTTGTTCCGGAAGTTGTTGTATCCAGCATACAACTTCTTCCCGTGCTTGTACACGCATTAAGGAATACCACAGTACCGATCGCCGGGTGGCGGTACAAGTCCGGCAACGGGCCCCTTTGGGTCTATTTAATATCAGTAACACGCAAAAAGAAGGTGGTAGACAAGGACCAGTCGACCGAGACGGTACCACCCTATAGCTTTTCCCAGGGTGTCTTATAGATGTCCGCATGTTTCCACACCTAAGCTATGCAGACGGTTATCTTACAAAACAAAGAAATTAGTGATGATGTTCCAAAACAAAGAAATTAATGATTATGGATCCCTCGAGGACTAAGAATTCGGAATGTAAGCTCACTCTACTCTCAGAATGTCCGGGTGGAGGGTGGACTCGAGTGAACAACATCGAAGATAAAATTTGTTTCACGAACATCTGCTGGATTAACAGCAATATTGATGCTGTTCATCACTACTTGCAATCCAATCGTCCCGCCATGCGTTTCTTGACGGAGACAACAATCTCAGAGTCCGCACCGTCAATCATCTTAGCTTACCAAATTACGAGGTGCACTCCAATCTGAGAAAGAACGGGGGAGTTGTGGCCTTTGTCCGCAGCAGTCTTTCCTGATGCAGAGATATTTCTCTGGAATCACACCGGAAGGACATTCTGTGGCTGCGCCTCAACTCCAAAACATGCCACAAATTTATTTGCTGCCTGTATGGCTCACCTCGGACCATAACTGGGATGACCTTGAATACCTCGCCATCAAGATCGACTTCCTGAACATCGATCACTCCGTTTCAGAGGTAGTTCTCCTCGGTGATTTCAATTACCATAATTTGCTTTGGTTGGGCTCAAACAAGACCGATGCAGCAGGTCGTGCAGTTAAAGCGTTCGCACTTACTCAAGGGTCTACCCAGCTGGTGACGGGCCCTACTTTTTTTGCCCGCGTCTCGTCACATGCCGGTATCCTGCTGGATCTCTTTCTGACCACGCATCCTGTCCCTTACAGCTCTGCTGTCCTGTCTCCCTTGGATAACTCAGAGCACTGTGTTGTGAAGGTTAGGTTTCGGTCAGAACCCAGCAGAAACTCGCACAGGCCGCAAAATTTGGCATTACGGACATGCCGATTGGGAGCGGCTCAGAGACTTTTTCTCTATCTTTCCTTGGAGAAATGTCTGTTTCACTGACGCGAATGCGTCGGCTGTCTGTTCTTCGATAACAGAAATTATACATGCCTCGTACTGCTGATATAAGTGCTTGATTGTGTCCAAATTTGCACCATTTACTTGATTTGTTTAATAAGCAGTTCAAAGTCTTAATCCATAAGCTTATTACATACTAGTAGACCCCGTTGCGCAATTTGTCTATAGGCAGTCTGGAGACGGTATCAAGACACGATCTATAGATGGTCCACAGACATCCTGCTTTTTCTTGTCTACGATAATGTGGACTTTTTGGTCTCATGTTCGTTTTAGCAAAAAAAGACATTGTTTTGTGTGGAATAGACTGGGATATGTCTCGGGGTCCCTCAGAATGTTTTATTTATTTTTTGTCGGGTAACAGAGCAATGAAGCTTTTATGTTTGAATCTTTAATATTATTACACTAGTTAATTCTAAATGACACGTACTTATTTTCTTCTCATATCATTTGTGAGGATTCCTGAGCAATTTCCATGTTTTTTTTTCAAGCTGGCCTTGATCAGATAGATCACAATGGATGTAAGGAGCAATAATAGGATAAATTCTAGAAGTTCCACTGAGGTTAAAAAATGACCAGCCCCAAATATCGTTTGCACTACGCGGAATACTTAACGATTTTACCAATCGCCGGTCTATTTGACATGGTCGCGAGTTATTTAGACAGTCTGGACTTAAAACGATATGTTTATTCATTTCGTGAGTGACTACCAAAAACCGTGAAATGAGATGAACTCCATTCTGCTTAGCATAAATGGAGCATTTTATAAATATTCTATAGTTGCTTGGCACACAGATTGCTGTTTTGATGCTAAACCGTAAACGAGTTTCATAATATGAGACTAGTTTTTATCGTATCATGTCAGTACGCGATGATGTTACAAAAATGTTACGATTGGCTGCCCTATCATAATGCAGATGACTCCCAAGGTCAATGGGCCCGACCGGCGGACTATGAGGGCATTGGTCAAAGAGTATCGCGACTATACCCTATTCGTAGTCCATTTACGCCCCGGCACAACAAAGATGCTGCGCGGCAAAGCGGCAGCCGCCTAAGCGTTGCAGTAGCTATTGGTCGTTCGGCCATAAAACTACGAATAAGTGCAGAATTCGACAGGATAGAACTCAGGCTCGGGATATCGCCGGCACGCCGACGCCGGCAGTTAATATAAAGAAAAGCAAAAAATTGTCTCCACCTTCCACCACGCAAGAGGCTGCATTACACGAAGCTGTTGGATACAGTATTGATAACTATGATCGGAATGCCATCAGACGCAAAGTCCATCAATTTTCTGAAAGGCAGGAACTTCCCACCATAGACAAAGCATTTCAGGAGGTTAATAGTGATGACGACTTACCTACCCTCAAAAGGACTACATTGTATAGTTTACTCAAAGAACTTCATTTTAAGTATAGAAAACGGGGCAGAAATATTATTTTAATGGACAGTAAAGAGATTATTTTATGGAGAAGAAATTATTTAAAATCAATAAAGAAATACCGCGACCGGGGCAGGAAGATTTATCACTTGACGAAACCTGGATAAATGCAGGACATACAAAACTTAAATCAATGATTTGACAGCACTAAAAACCTTGTATTATGCTTATATAAGATCCAAGTTAGAGTATGCATCCCTAATATGGAATCCCTACTATAACTGTTATATGAATAGGATAGATTATGTTCAAAAGAACTTTCTTAAATATCTAGCTTTCAAGTGCGATAGAGTCTACCCTCAACGTGGGTCGGACTATCAAATTCTGTTAGACAGATTCAAAATGATGTCTTTGAATGTGACAAGGAAGCACAGTTCTGTTATTTTTTTGTTTAAACTCTTGCATGGAACTATAGTTTCTTCGGAATTGTTATCACAACTACAGTTTTTAACGCCAAGATCCGTTTCAAGATGTAATGTTACTTTCTTTTGCAGTTGTGCTAACACAAGTTTGATTTTGAAATCACCTGAAAGGGTTATGTGTTTGAATTATAATAGTATTTGTAAGTTTTGTGACATATTCATATGTTCTATTTCGGAGTTGAAATGTGTTTTGCAGGAGCGCCTTAAATACTTTTATAAGTTAGGCTTTTGTAATATTTCTAATTTAAGATTTTGGCCTATAAATGGAATATTGTCTGTTAGGCAATAAAAGCTATAGATAAATAAATAAATAAAGTACGGGTTGACTCTATAATTAAATCTACAAGACAAGCCTTCTTAGATGGACTAACCACTGGCCTAAAGAATCTGTCCGGTACGTGTATCAAACCAGTTCGTCATTTGTGTAGTAAAGATGGTGACAAGTGAACTAAATCTATGAGCCCACTCTGAAAACTTGGCTACACTAAACTTATCTATATCTGGTAGATTTGAAATCAGCACCTGTTAGATAATTTGCTTGTATTATTATTAGTTTTCTTTAATACTATATGAAATAATTACTTCCAGGAAAAGAAAAATAATTTGTTATGTGTCACATTAACAGTTAAGATGGCTTTGTTCCCACTGCCCTATAGGAATTTGAGTCAAAGAAAACTACACCGACTACCATGAAAAAATTGGCGGGAAAAGTCCCAAAGCGTGACGATAATGCCGTCATTGTACTTGCTAATGCTGCATACCACACTAGAAAACTAGATCAAATCCCCACAACGTCGACAAGGAAGGCAAAAATTCAAAAATGGCTCCTATCAAAACACATTAGTTTCAATGAAAATATGGTCAAAGCAGAACTTATCCATCTAGTCAGGCAGTACAAATATAATCTTAATGTTATTGACAAAATGGCTAAATGGCGTAGGAGCTTAAGATTGACGTTCAGGAATATATCCATTTCGGTGTGGGGTATCGACGATTGAAAATTGAAGAGCGGGACATCCTCCCCTGGATCTGCCAATGCCGATTGCAAGTTTCTGTTAGAATATTGTCATAGGCCTAATATTCTTATAGCATAGTTATACAACACCGTATAACTGTTGCATAAACGTTTATACAACTATTTTATACAGCATATTTGCACGGTAGTCAAAATGGTTGTGTTGTGGCATCCATGGTAAAGTTTATACAACAAACCCGAGCCTTGTTGTTTTGCTGTGAATATTTACTACTTCAGCCAAAAAATTGCTCCCAACGAAAGCACTCATACAACTGTTGTTTAGTAACTGTTAAAGGCTGTACATCTGCAACGACGTTGCAACTTTTGTAGTACAAAATTGCTGTGTTCGGCATACATTTGTTGCTAAATCTGTTGGTATACAACCTCACCATAACCTAACTTTCTGCTGTCATATTTTTGTTAAAATACCATAACCAAAGTTTTAAGACAAACAACGCATGCATATTGGTTCAAAAGGTTTTATCAACTGTTCAAACAGAAGATATAGATCTGGTACAAATTCTGGGTAAATCATTCGACTCTGTCGGTATTCCATTTCAGACATTTGCCAAATTGTTGTATAACACTTGCAGATAACACCAAAATATTCTAATAAACCAAATACAACATGGACGATGCCATGATTGTACATAACCACCCGCCATATTGGGCAAACATTTATTTCTGTATTTAATATTAAATAATTATGTTTCATTTCGAAATTACAGATATAAAGTCATAACCATTAGTGTAATTGTGTATAAATATAGGTTTTGTGGAAGATTTAACGCGGATAAGTTCAGTTTTCCATCTTAAAAATCTAGGCATACTTTTGATCATTATTAAAATATGAATCAAATACGAAGCCATAGAAATTGCGTAACTATTTTGCACGATAATCGAAATAAAATTTGCTGCGTAAGTAATTCAATAGCCCTATATCACAGTGTAGAAGTTTGTCATATACCTGTGTGTGAAATTCACAATGGCCGATATGTAAGTAAACAAGATGACTGTAATGTCTTAGTTATATATCCTTCACTTCGTCTATACAATACATAAGAAATAGTTTGGTTGCAATAAAGTAGAATCACGTAACAGAATAGTTGACAAAAACTGAATCTTGCACTGACACAAATGTCCTATAACGGCTGCAAGAGGCTTACACTTTTGTTGTATAACTGTTACCTGCAGCCCTTATACAAGCTCTTAAATGACTGAAGTGTCCTATTAGGTGTGCCCATTCCGCCTGTATAGCTGTTCTAAGAGGGTTTTGCCAATGTTCTTACAGTATACAATGTTGTGTAAGGAATACTGTATAATCATTCTTGCAACTCTAATAGGAGTGATAATTGTTAGTTGGGGGGTCGCAACATAATTGAAAATCTTGGTTCCTCTTAATACTCTCAGCTCTTAGACTGCATTAGACAGTCAGCTGATAGTACATTTATCACAGCTGTCATAATAGTTGACATTAATCTTAAATAACTTAAACAAGAGTGATGCAAATTCGTGAATTAAGCTATGTATGTTTCGTTTCGAGTAACATCAGACTGACTTAATATCGTATTAGAGACGTGGCAGTGACTCTTCTTCCAATATTTTTTTAACGTTCCATCATTTATACGGTATCGAAAGTATAGAATAATTTAGTAAAATTCAATAAGCAATGCAAGAATATCCACAAAAAAGTGCTGCTTTTGTGGATGTTTTTATCAATCATGACCTGCCTATAAACATCCATAGCATGTTTCTGCTGGCTATATATTACAAGAGTCCTTTTTAGAATCCCAAAGATCACGAATTTAAGATATTTCGCTGCATAAAAATATGGGTCTGCTCGTGACCCAAGAAAGCAGATAATTTATGAGATCCAATTTACTGAATTCCCTCTCTTGATTCCAGATATAAACATAAAATGATTTGAATAAGTCATTTAAATAAAACGGACCCCATTTCTCAATTAACTGAATCTATGACACACGACCTTAAAATTATACTTCATCAAATTACTTCAGTATTTAGTGATGAATCAAGAAGACTGCATTGGAATATACCAATTACGAAATATCATACCAATCAGTTATCTCAATGGGGTTACTACAAAGACAAAATTGCATTATTAGTAGCCGAGAATCCGCTGAACAGGATGTTTGCTTTCCAACTCTGCGATCATAACCAACCGTATACAACACTGTTTCATGCTTTTTAGCAATTATCAGTGCTGTATAGGTCCAGTCGTTTGGAGACAAATAACCCAAAGCAAACAAGCGAATATGGGCCTGTTAAAATACTCAACACTGTGATGTGCGAAAAACAAAAGTGATACTGTCACCTGTAAGTAGGTGCTTCAGTTGCGGTACTACCGGCCCCTACGTACCGTCTTTGAACGACAGTGCCCACTTCTAAGAAGCAAAACAATGGCATCCACTTCTTGGTCAATCAGGGGAGTATTAAGTACCCATAATGCTACGAGCATTGGCGTACTATGCAAAATTTGCAAAAACTAATCTTTTAGAGAATGGTGCAGAGCATACTCGATTTTTGCATCTCTGATGAAAAGGAAAACATTTTACGGTCATAGATTGAAATTAAAGCCAATCGAGTTGGCTGACCCCTTCAGTGGAAAATACAGAGTAGTTGAAAGAATTAAGTTTCAATGTATGAATTTCAAACACTTGATGTTCCTCGATACTGATAGATCGTGGCCACACATTTCATGTCAAATGTCAACGATAGAACATAAAGATTAATGCCCCTAAATCTGACGGAAGTCTAGCCTCAATGACAGAGTTGCATCTGAGAACGTCCGCTAGATTACTACGTCAATTCTACATTTGTACATTGGAGCGCAAGTTTCGTTCATAGAATATACTTTGCGCCGAGATAAAAATTTTAAATAGCTCATTGTTTAGAGAAGCTTTAAGGATAGTACTTAAGACACTAGAAACATTGTTTTGTACAAATATTTTCTTAAACTCATATAACTATCAGTGCCTTCATCTTCCCTAAGTCAGCTTAGTTCGATGTATATGAATCAATTTGAAGCCATACGAGAACATAATAATCTGCTCATCATCAACCTGTTACATGACCAGCCGAGATGACCGTTACATTCAAATGGTGCGCCTTCTTGGCAACGCCGAGATTCTCGGTAGTACAGGTAAGGTGTGCCCATTGTTGCCAGAGGTACGCTTTTCTCTGAATATTTTGGTAGATATGTTATGACCTAAACGAAGATGCATATCCAAACTGTAGGTCTCAGAGCAATGTAAATGAATAATGTCTTTGTGTCTCCTAAATTCATTAATCATTTTTTTTACTGAAGCATGAAATCAAGGTACCAAAGTACACCCGCTGTTATAAAAAAGCTGTCTCTTTAATGCGATTTTTTAACTGCCTGTGGTCAACAGAATTGGGAAAATCTCAAGCAGACGATTCTACAGTCTCGACATTCTAGGAATATAGGCGCGGTCGTTCCGCCCAGTCTTTTGTGCACATATTTGGCACACTTAGAAACTTGACGGGTTGGATGTGGAAGCGGAAGAAGCAACATTTGCTGGAATCTCGTTAATAGAGACTATAGGTGCAAGAAAGGTTTGAGATCGTATTTTAAGGAGGTGTCATCATTCAGACGTACATAACTTCTTGGCCTACCTGCTGTCTCTACCTTCATGTCTTTTACAGGTCCCTAACTCATTATGCCCATTCAACTAGAGCAATGCTGACATATCTAATACCGAGCCTAGGCATGTGGAATATTAATATTTCTCGTCCAAAAAGCAAATTTTCAGAGACGAGCATACGAAACTTGCCTTCAAAGTTTGAATGAAAAATGTTGCGCTAAAACTGTCACGTAATTAGTTTTAGCGTCACACAATAAGTTTTTACACTCCCCACTAATACTTTCACATAGAAGTTAGGCATCCGTTGTGCCAAAAATCACTTTTATTCTATGAGGTTGACAGTTTCACATGGAACGTATGGTTACGTGCTATTCGTATCCGTATTAAAAATCATATCCTATCGCTGATCTTTTTGACAAGAATAGAAATGATATGTGGATAGTACGACATTTCAAGAAACACGTACACTAGCGCAGAAATAATAATAATCTGCATTATCCTTAAAACATGTATGTGACAATCTCAGCTATCAAAAATTTAAGTTTGTCTGACTGAAGCAGCATTATTATCGTAGTACTGGTGCCTATTATGAGCAATCTAAAATCACAAAAGACACATAAGCATATTACTTAATCTAGCCGCCCTGCAACTGTATTGATACTATTTCTGGATGAACCCACAGATGTTCTTTGACTGATGTCGCAGTACTACTACAAATTAAGTGAACCCATAGATCCACCGGCTATTCTGTTGGTACGACCGGCAACAGTGCGTTGCCCCCTCGCACTGCCCGCGATCGCGAACGGCAGGTTGCCGTGCTCACCGGTACTACCTTGTAGTTCGATCGCAAGAGGTGTCGCCGCGCCGTCGACTCGTCCTCTCATTTTTCGGCGATTTTCCGCCATATTTTCCCGGAAAACAGTCCCCAACGTCAACGGGGCTCGTTTCGGGAGTGTGTGGGTGATTGGTGATAGTGACCTGTGCGGATATACGTTGCTGGTGGTGGACAGCTGGATATACTGGTACTACTCGTATCTACTGTTTTGGTTCATATTGTAACGTAGAAGCCAAAAACTGCATTAAGAGGTAATGTTTCTCAGATAATGGTGAGGAAAGAAGTCTTTGTAGCTGAAAACGTCAGTAATGTACACGTGAGATTTTGTATATATGTATTGCTCTAAAGACAATGTTCACAAGAGGATGTTACTCTTACAAACATTTTATTCAAAGGTTTATACCATACTACATAAAGTAGCATCATGTCATCGTTGGTGACTGTGGTGATACGGTTTGATGATATACGTTGGTAGTGGTGGTGGAGGACAGCTGGATGTGCTAGAACTGTCTTGGTTCATACTGAAGCCAACAACTGCCTTAAGAGGTAATGTTTCTCAGATAGTGGCGAGGAAATGTGACTATGATGCAAAAATCAGTACTGTAGACGTGCTATGAACACAATATTCTTTAGTAACATGTTACTTTCTTGCAAACATTCTATTTAAAGTTGTATACCATACTACGTAAAGTGGCATATGCGCGGTGGTATTTGGTAGTACTGTTTTGGTTAGTACTGGGTCGCAGAAGTCGAATAACTGCATGAACAGATAAATCACTTTTAGATTGCTAATATCAGTAGAAGTGTTTGATGTTACAAAAACGATGATAATTTGTTAGTACGTAGTACTGATGATGACACCGTAAATGTTTAACAAATAAAATGTTCTCTATTGAGAAGACTTGCCATGAAGCATCTTATAGATAATAAAACTGCTTTTGGGAAAAGCTGGGTCATTTATACACAGCTTGGACCTTTAACCATCCAGTCGCCTTACTCTGTACAAAGCTTGGATAATGTGAACGGTTTGTTACTCTGGCTAATGGAATTTGTTTGTCTGAGCTTTTCCTCCGTATGCAACCACTTTTTAGGTCTGCTGAACTAAACAGCTAGGCTTCTCCAATTTGACCGTGTTCAGTACATGTATTAACTGGCAGCTACGACCGTTCCTCATTTTTAAGGTGTCGAGAGCATGGAGCGGTCCACCAGAGATATATCTACTAAAACATATTGTTAAAAGTGTTTTTCTGACGCTGGAAAGGAATTTTCTTAATGTGTGATGTAGGCAATGCAAAAATATCATCTAATCAAGGCTAGTTCAGTTATTAATACCACGCGAGTTTAACAAAAGGTAATGAATGGACTATCAAGGACTTACAATAAAAAATCACATAAATGAAGAAATGGATTTCAAACGTAAAACTACTTCTCTTTGAAATATGCCATGACTAAAAATGGAGATTCTATGATTTTGGAACTTGCTGCCACAGTATGGTCCTTAACGACATTGAGCATTTATTTTTTTCTATGTATGCTGTCTAATGTATCACAGCGATGACCTTTAAGAGATATATACAATAGCTTTTGAGGACAAATCTTGAGAAACAACAATGAAAGGTCTTGGCGGCTAGAAATAAATTGTTGTTTAGTGTTGCCCTAACTATCTCACTTGAAGGCGATATTATTTCAAATATTAAGTATGCAGGTATACGTTTGAAATACATTTGTCTACTTGAATGAAGCTATTTTAATGTTCCAAGAAATTATGCCAATCTATTTATCGTCGAAGAAGCAAAACGTTATCTGAAAAATATTCAAGTTAGATAGACTCTACCCGAGAAAAGTTGGCTTATTAATTTCGCAAAAATCGTCATACCTGTAGACATCGGCAAAACGAAATCTCTTACATGCGGTTATTTAACTTGACCTGTTTGTTAGTATGCTAGTATCTGTGGGACAAATCTTGAACCAGTTAGCCTTAACCAATTGAGTTGAAGTTTTATATGCACTTTGGTTCGCGTGGCAATAAGTAATTAATTGAATGACGCCATTTTGAATCAAGTATTGCGGATGCTATAAAAAGGCAATTTATCATTTTTATTGAAATAAAAGGGCTTGATGAGAGAAATACAATAAGTAAAGTGAAGTTATTCAAATTCCAGTATGGTATCCGCCGTAAAACAGTTGTTTATCATTACCATAGTAACCCGTTTGATATGGGTATCAATATGGTTGACGCCTAATATGACAGTGCGATGTTATTATGACATGAAACTGATTTGATTATGGTACCGGAAGGTGGCCATGGGAACTTTGCAATAAATAAACGCAAAGCCATCAAACTGAGACTCGTTTGATTGCTCTTGGCAAATACTCTGGGATATGATGATTTGGTCGACATATGTAAAATAAAAACTGAGCTATAATAGCCGCATCAAATGTCAGCTTTTAGACATTAGACAGTACACTAAAATATATAGGTACGTTTCATTTTTTCGATTAATTCGGATATGGGTACGTCTCGCGTATTTACGAAATATGTGATTTATATCGATTGAAATCTAATAATGTAAATAAAGTAAGAATTTTCATGAAATTATTAAACTAGTTATTCGACATAAATATTAAATTATAAAAAATATATAAAATAGAAAACGCGTTTCTAAAAGTATTCCTCAATTTAGCTGTTAAAACGAACGAAAGGTTCGGAAATACGAGTAACTTTTTTATATTGGAAATATGCCGTCTTATACTTCTTAAGCTTTAAACGATGTTGAAGCTCATTGGTCTCAAGTTTTCGAATAAAGGCGTGTTACGTTTTGAACAAGAAAGAAAAAAGGTATAATATTTAGCAGTAGTCTAGGATTTCTTGATGTGAAGGAATATATATTGATTTAATTGTGATAAGTTTTTTCTGTGATCTTACGTCAAATCTATGACTTGTAACAAACATAGGATGTTCTTGCATCTTGCCTATACTGTGTTTCATGTTTTGTTGGGATTGTTGAGTAATTTTATACAATAATATATATTGTACGATATTTATTAACTAATTACTGAATTGGATTGTTTTTGGGCATGCAGGTTTTTAAATTTAGGCGCTCATATAGAGAAACCTTGCTTTTGTTTTGTTGAGATATAGATATAGTATATATTATTCCTTTATCTATAAAATTGGGTTTGCTAAATAAATGTGGTAGAGTTCAGGGCGTACTGTTCTCTTCATAAATCCAACATGGACGGATCGATGTTAAAAAAGAAATAAGGTGAGGTTTATCATACCATCAAAATTAGTTTTTTCCCATGTATTTCAGTTGGGAATATGTCATCTACAGTGGCTTCACATGGTAACGCAGATCTAAGAGGCCCAACTTTCAATGATTCTGATGCATAGGGCTGGCGGACTTGGAGCGATGGATTGAGATGTGGATTTTCGGGTCCGCTTTGGGGACACCAATAGATTTCGGCCATTGGCAAAGGCCGATGATTTCAGATATGCCCACAAGGAACAGTGGTTGAATTCGCACTTTAAATATTGTTGTTCTCGAGGCCAGTATATTGAACACAGATTAGAGAACTTTTTCTATAAAATTTATAAAAATCGACTATTGAATATAGATTGGTTTAAAAAAAAATCACAGACCTTGGGAGGTGGCTCGCATCACAAAGATGCCGCGAAGGCAGAAGCCTAAATACTAGGGCACCGCAGCTGTTATAAGGAGCCTTAAGAAACTTTGTTGTTTTGTTTTGAGCTGCCTAAAGTTAATAGAACTGAGAAACGCCTCCTCAGGTAGATTGTTCCACAATCTCGATAACCTAGGCATAAGAGAGCGGTGGTATAGGCCAGTTCTGGATGTACGAGGCTTGTCACGGTTAGGTGGGGGGTCGAAGTCAGTCTGACTGACAGGCATATCGCGCGGCAACATCATAGAGGAGAGCTCTGAATAGAAAAACCCTTAGATGTAGCAGTAGAAGAGAATTAGAGCTAGAGAAGTGTCGTGCATCAGTCGGACACCCCTTCTCTGAACTGCATTGAGCATGGATAATGTGGTTGGGACGGCAGCACCACAAACATGTGAACAGTACGCGAGCTTAGGTATTACCTGGGTCTTGTAGAGAGTGAGGAGGTTACGTGAAGAAAAATATTTCTTAGCAGTGAACAAATGTCCCAGCTATCTAATAGCAGCTGTCGCTCTTGACGAGATGTGTTCCTATGAGATCGAGTCCAAGATTTGAATGTCTTGCCTCAAAATTAATATAACGATTCATAATCATAAAAAAGTTTACCAAATGCTAAAAATGTCCTAGATATAACAGTATGAATTGGCAAAAAGTGAACCACGGAGCATCGTCAGCGAATAAGTACGATGGCTGACTTGAAGTAGGTTAGAGACACCGGACGCACCTGCGGCTGTGCGGCAGAATATTACTAATTTACGGTCAGCTTTCCAATCCCAACCACGTTGACATTCTCCGGTATTTTTGTGCTGTTGGCTCGAACATCCGTGCTGCAGACATATAAACAGTAAAAGTGCATGAATGACTCAGGGTCAATGTACCAGAAACAGACACACCGCTGTGCAAATGAGTTTCTGTAATTTTGTGTTTATATATTCTTCCTGGCCGTTTTACCACTGACACAGTTGAGCAGCAAGGAGTAAAACAGTAGTGCACAGCGACTATCCCTTTCACTACGCTACGGTCTATCATGTAGTACATGTTTGATATATCCCACATCCATTTATCTGTTCGTCGTTTGCCTGGACGTCCGTAGGACCTTGGTCATTCAGTCACTGGCTATGTACGATCCTTATAACTGATATAAGCGAACTAGTTAATCACGAAAAATTTGTTCACTCGTTTAATATGGACAACTGATATTACAGGATCCAATAGCGATGATTATCCAAACTAGTGAACAAACGAGATTGAAATAGGAGGCTATTATGTAAAGAAACCTATAAAACGTCAAAAAAAAAACAACAAAATATCATTTTGCGGACTAGGTAGTTTTTAGGGTGCAAATATAGTTCAGTCCACGTTTGCACGCTGTGAGCGTCCATGTATGGAGGAATTACTCAGTTACACGCATTGTTGGTTGCAGAAAGCAAGTATATGTTTTGTGAAGCCGAGTAATCTGTAGTGTTTATCTCTGAGAATATGTAAAAAAAAGAAAGTTGGTTGAGTAGCAAGATCGCATCTGGATGATTATGTGTATTGGTCTACATGATGTGTATAAAATCAGTGATATTTGCTATGTGAGAAAATTGTTACTGAATATGCTGCCAATGAAGTATATCTGTTAGCTGTGCCCGACGGGTTATTTATATGGTTGTCCTTTATAAAAACAGGTTATGCTCAAAGTTATATTTTAAGATTTTTTCGTTGTTTGTGTTTTCAAAAACTTTGAGGGGCATTAAGGGAAATACCACCGTGCCAGCGTTGTGTGCAATTAAACTACTTCACAGAAAAATTAGGAATGACGCATAACATATCAAACACTCTCGCAGTGCCTTGCATCTAGGCGTTAATTTGTATTATCTATTGCCATTACATAATAAATTTCTATTAAATTTAAACAACTGAAAATAAAAAATAATGTAATAACCTTCACTTTCATTAATATTCCGGTCTGTAGCACATTTTCTCACCTGTTACTTTTACAACCAAGGATTTTTTTCTTATTTTTCTCTTTTTTTTAAATTTAGAAAATTTGCATATATATGTAATTTCCAGGATGAATAAGAAAAAGTGGATGTGCACCTAGTTTCTAGCTTTGAATCTCAAGTAAGTGTATTTGAGACAAGAAACCAAAGGAATTATCATCAACACATATTATTAGCACAGAAATCCCCTCTATGCATCTATATACTGCCGTTTCCTTCCCGCTGTTGTATACAAATTACAGCTTCGACCTCTAATAATGCCATCTCTGAAGCAGATCACATTAGAGCCAACATTTGATAACTGAAGCATCATCATGTTTAGGCAACTCGTACAAATACAAGACGAGTTCATAACAAGAGTCCATCAGCTAGTGCTAAGTTAACATCTTGTAGAAGAACCTACGTTATGTCAAAAAAAAATGACAAATATCACTTTTCAAGATACGTAATACCCGTGACGGACACCATCTTAAGCAACCAAGTAAGCAGAAAGTTGTATAACAGGTTGTCTGGATATGATCGTGGTTTAATACAAGGATATCGAATAGAACAAAATAAGGTTATTACAAAACAACAAATGCTGTCAGTTTTGAAGTGAACAAAAATTAGCTATTTCTTCTTCCTGACAAGACTTGCCTAGCTTTCAAAAAAGCTGCTCGCATGGCACAAATATCGCTATAACACACATATGTTTATTAACAATGACAAATAATCTGGGATAGACTTTTGCTTTAGTCTACCAGCACTTCAGGGGATCTTCTGTTCTCTGTAAAAGCAGCTCATTGAGATATTTTTCCAACTCGATGATTCCCTGCTGTGACTGGACTTTGAACTCCGGAAAGACGTTTTGCATCTAGACCAAAATGGCCAATAAGTCTGAACCTGTTCTTCTTCGCTTCATTTTCAACTTGGCTTTCGACTGCGATACTAAAAAGAGTGCAGTTCTCCCATTTGGCAACCATTATCAGAGGTATGTAATATTGATTAAAAATCTGAACTGGTGGAAAAAAACAAAAGTATATACATACTTCATACAAAACCCTCAAATTTGTGTGTCACATGTACAAATAATTAAAGCTTTTGGTCAAAGTCCAAACTAAAGATAGTAGGTATGTAAATATGTATATGGGACCAGACAAAAATACCATCATTGTCACTACAACTGCGCCTTTTAAAAAAGTGCAACTTTACTCGGTAGCACTAGAATTGAGAAGACGTCACATACAAAACATTATATTACATACTATAACTTTGATATAAAACCTTTTTCTAAGCGATCATGCAAAAAGCTAGAGGTTCACTCTGTACATGGGATCCCGGATTATACCTTACAGAACGTAAAGAGCCATAAACAATGTTATCCAACGACTTGACCGTTCCAGTAATAATGGGTTAATGATTTATTTTGATAATAGTTAGGTCCCATAGAATGTTTACAAATTCTTATGATGATTTATGTATAAGAAGAGAAAGTATAGGCAGGAAACCCTTTGATCTATTAAAACTCCGCTTTGCTGAGACTTATAATTATTTTTCCCGTTTTTCCATAATTCATGACATACCAACAGAATAAAAGTGAAAAGTCAGATAGAAATATTTCAGTAATATACAAATTCATTACTATTGAAGGGTTCTTATGCGAAAGGAGATCAATAGACGCATTTAAATTGTGGACTCTTTCAGAGTTTAATCAACATTCTTACATTTGCCACTTTTGAGATTAATGCTATCCCCTTCTTATCTTGAATATCTTTTCTACCCAATTCCAAAATCATTTGTTTAATAATATTATTCTTTTTTGCAGTGATATGTCCTTTACTAGTATTGTTTATAAAATTCAACATTCCAAAATCCTATATCCTTCAGACTATAGATATTATATTTTGCCCCAAAAATCTTCAATGACTGGATTACTGGTACTTGTTCTAACATAATAACAATAATAACAACGTAGATTGTTATTAGCAAATTGTTTCGGCGATTATCCAACAAGATTTACGTAAGTCTGTGAGACAATGTGGAATTCAACAGAACTAACGATACTATTCAGTAACGTCTATTTTGTAATTGTGAAATATCTAGGCAATTATTACTTCCGAATCTATCCTCGGCTTGATGTTCCCACCAAAGGAGTGGTATCTTCGTTGTTCTCTAAAATAAGTCTTGCAATAAGGCGATTTAAATGTCAATGGTGCAGGAAATGGTTATTTTTACGTAATTTTCTTGTACAGAACTAGCCACGTAGGCAGCAGCCTGAATACCAAGGGCTCTGAGGAGCGAAGCCCGTTGACATAGCGGTAGACGACCCGTCGATATGAAAGGGCTCCGAGACTGTCCGTTAGAGAAATGTCATTGATCAGTTGGACAACCCTCCTCTAGATACCATCGAGCATGAATAATGTAGTCGAAGCGGCAGCACCCCCAGAAATCGAGGCTAGAGGTCTTGCTTGAGCCTTGTACAGAGCGAGAAGGTTATGCGGAGAGTACTTCTCAGCCCTGAACAGAGAGGTGATATATTTGTACCAGATCAACTCATCGTTGATCTGCACTCCGACCAGCTGAAATGTTAGAACTCGGCCATCCATCGAAACCCGATGAGCACTAGGGCGTTTCTTATTGGTCAAGGTACAGTGCTGTGATTTGGAAGCATTAGACTGTACCAGATTGTTGCGTCCCCGAGCAATGATAACCTCCAGGTCTCTCTTCAGAGAGGAAATCGGTGCTAGTCGTCTTGTCCCCAGTTCACCGTTAGAGATCTGGGAAAGGAGGTCGTTGATATGTAAGAAAAACAATGTCAAGTTTGCATACGAGTGCAGCATGGAACAGCTGATGGAACTCTTGATATCAAGAGCAACAACATTGGCGTCACCATATATGAGTCATCCGTGTTTACTGCACAGTTGAGTGACGTAAGCTGGAGGCTTAATGTGGATCGCTGGTGCCTAAGGAACTCTCTGTTTGATTATATGTTAATTAAATAAAGTATAATTATTAATGATAGAAGTGTTCACATGCATCATATACTCCCTAAAATGCTCCGACTGTGTAATAGATACTGCATATAACCAAAAACCTCTCTTAAATAAATTAACATAATTGTTTCAGCAGTATACAACGCTGTATGTAGCGTTTAGATGTTGCTACAACGTTTATATTATACTGTCTAAAATTCATGCTTTATTGGAGGTTCATTATTATTATTAACGATATTTTGTTTACAATAATCTATTAATTCTGTGAACAAACGTGTAGTTTCCTCTAGCCTGGTCATTCCATACTGTGTAAATACGTGTTTAATATAACAGCTATTGTAAATCACTGGTTTTGCAGTGGTTTATTAAACACGCCACATGTGTTTGCTTTCCGACAATTCCTACTCTTCAACATGTGTATACATTGCTATGCGAACTTTTAAGTGCATTCACTCTTCGATGACGAGATAGAAAGATCCAGGGAAAAATCCTTTCTGAGATATCCAAGGGGCGAGCATCGTTCGGTAACATTTTTTTAACAAATTACAGAAAACATTTTTTTCGCCGCGTAAAGATTTTTTTGGATCATTTTGCAGAAAAAAATGTTCTTAGTAATCTTTCTCTAAACAGTTTTCGAGTTATAAGCGGCTTGAAACCTGGAAATCCAAAAAATTTCCATTTTCATTGCTAAAAATCATTTTTGCGATTAACAATTATTAAACAACAATGTTTTAAAATAAGTTAAGCCCAAAATACTCTTTAGGATCTTGCAGGAGAAAGTTTGAACTTTAATTCAATGTCAAGAATGCGATTTTTTCGCCTCGTCTGTTTATTCTGTTATCCAGTATTGCTAGCCCTGCCATAAAATTAGAGGAATATTTTGTACGCCTATCTATACTTTTTTAAAGCGTTGAACTAAATGTAAGTAGATATAAAAGTTTTAACTAGTAAAAGGCTTCAACAAAATTGAAGCTCTCATATATTACAAAAATTAAGTGACTGCTAACTGTTCGGCTATTAAGCGAAGTTCCATTGCATCTCAGAAATGAAACAGAGTAAGCCTATTTATGTTATCAATAGGATAATGACCATAAGAGATAAAAAACAGTCATGGTAAGCACAACACATTTATCTTCGCATCTATCGGGAGACAGGAAACTATAATTTGAAAAACTAAATATCTGATTGTTTAGAATGCTACTGAAAGGTTTCCTCTTGAGACAGTTGCATACAAAGGAAGGTTCAATACGCATACAGAATACCTATGTTGAGTCAAATGAATAAAAAGTACATTCATACATCATACATTGTGGATGGTCCAACTATTAGGGATCGACCAATACCTATATAAATATCGGCATAACAGCGATAACTGCTTATTTTGCCGAAATATACATACGTATGGGCCGGTTATGTTTGCCCATGTGTCTATACAAATTAAGCGTTTAATATTATTGGATTTAGAAAAACAGTACGAAAAAATACTGTTATTTTCTTTAATTGCGTTAACGTAACATCTTTTTGTTACATACATATGTATGAAAAATTTAACTGCCAATTTCAGTCTTACTTTCTTGGCGAATGGTTAAATACAAGTGGATAAGTACAAAACTATATATAGAAAATACTATAAAAGAAAGAGGAGACATCAAAAGCTTTTTCTTTGCTCAGCTTTGTTTGGTATCGTTAATTTTGCCCGCCGCAGAAAAACTGTTCGCTGGGAACGCTTGGTAGGTCCATATAATATCTCATGTTAGTGGTTGCTTCCCGATCATTTGATCTATTTTCTCATGCGCACAAGCTTTCTATCATAGAAGTATATTAGAGATGATTGTTTCACGGATATACCTATCTGATGGCCATGGAAAGAATGTTTGTACTTTGTTCATATCAAGCCGTCGAAAATGCTTATTCTTCTTCAGTTCTTCAGTTAAGACACAGTAGATTTTTTAGCCTAAAGGATTGATTATGTCTGTTGGAGTAAGCCACCCGTGAACGAGTTTTTTGTCTTTTGTGGAATATCTTTTGCATCAATACATTTTTCATTTCTTTATCACCTTTCCATGATTAAATTATTTTACCTCCGTTTGGGTAAACATCAAAAATATTCTAGTCTTTACTTTTGACCACCAGTGTATTAAAAACTCGAATTGATTGTTTACAGATCTCCCTCCTTTTTTTATAAACATGAGGAACTGGTGGTGTGATTCCTCTTTTGTTTTTTTTAAATCTAAGGGTCATTCAATGCAAAACAGCTGTCAAGTGTCGTGCAAGTTTAGTCCCTAGCTCACTAAATCGGAGAGTAAGGGGGTTAAGAGCACCAGTGCCTCAAGACGGATTAAGCCACATAACCCCGAGATGTTAGTCGGAACTTGTTTTGCTTGACCACCACACAAAAGGAAAGTATCTAACAGCAATGACGAAAACTAATTAACTGATAGAGGGAGAGAGAGCCAAATAAAACAAAATATTAAAAAAAAATCACAATATATTGTTGAAAGAAGCAGCACGTATGCTCCACCACTGGAGTGCAAGTTAAAAGAAAGGGTATTATTCAAAACTATCTGACAATGACATTATTAGACGGTGATGATTAACCCTGCAAAACGTTTACCATGGTGCACGTACGAAGGCTTTACAAATATTTTAACGCGTAAACCTAAACTTATATGGATAATGGTCTTCTTCCAGTTACGTCTCTAGGCGCAGCTCAGATGTCCGCAGCTCACAAACGCTCAGGCCAAAAACCAGTGGCCTGTGACGTGAGGAACATCACAAGGTAGGGGCTGCTTGCCTCGTTTTCCAAAATTTACGATATAAAAACACCCTACAGAGAAAAATATTGCTTCAAAATTTACTCTCTACTCTATATCTGAGCAAAAACTACACATGTAGAACGCTCAAATCTTGAAGAAAAATCCATGTACATTCTCTTTCACAAGAAAAGTAAAGCAAGTGCAAAAAGATAAAAATGTACTAAAATGATATACCCTCAGAAAGTTAGCCCTTGTTCTAAAATAAGTTACGGCAGCTCAAAATTCAAAACCATGATCAATGTAATGTAGTAATCTCAAAAGACGGTGAAATGTAGGCACTGCCCTATATTTGAATACTTGAAATGCCAAACAAAATCAAGAACACTTTAAGAATTTCTCTTCAGCGATACCCAAAATAATAATAATAGCTATAAAATACTCAATTAAAATAACTGTTAACTGTTCACATCAGGTTTTTTTTATTAAGAGGAAAGGATGGCTTCTAACAAAATCGGCTCCAGAACAGCTACAAGGTAGGCTACAAAACAAAGCTGAAGGAGTGTGAATGGTGGTTCTCCGCAAGGCCTTTCCACTAAAAGGAAGGAGATATTGAACCAACTTCTTCAGGACAAGCGTTAATGGACGTGGTCCGATGCTATACAAAGGAGAACTTACCGCTGCAGGTTAAAATTCCATTAGAAAATAGCCGGGGAGGTACCCAAAACCAAAACAATTAAACATAAGGTACAAAATTAAAGGGTACTACTACATAAACTGGTGTTTGGGGCGTTAGTATCAAAAAATCTGGAAGTTAACGAGAAAAACGCCCACACACAACCAAAACCACAACAGAAAAGAAAAAGAAACTGGCGCTGGGCCGTCTGCGCACGCAACCCCCTAAAACTAGGTATCTTGATAGTAAATAAAATATTCATTTACGGCTAGTACGTCTGGAAATCACAAGATGGCGCGCTGGTGGCAAATGGGCAGAACTACAGCGCATAACTGACTCTCTACGAGGGAGCAACAACATTTTATGAGGAAGCTTCTAAAGCCGCATACAGACATCACGAGGCGTGCATTCCTTTTACATTTATTGTAATAATCAGAGTGTTTAAAGTCCCATAACACTCTGTTATTTTCATAAAGTTCGACAAGTTCGCGCAGTGATTCGGTATCGGCCTCCATGACGCATGAGCACGCAACGCAAATAACACCCGTCCATCCACAAGGAGCGCAAGGCGCTGAGGCGGCGTTCGCAACGATTGTATGACGCCAACGCTCACTGTGAGCATACACGTCCACACATGCGAAACGCCTGGCGATGTCTGTATGCGGCTTAAGATGGTCGTTAATAATACTATAACATTTGCGTCCAAAAGATTTCGCTGAGGAAGAAAGTTATAATACGTGTAAAATTATACCATCAATAAACTATGAAATTTGCCAAAAGAAAACCATTGAAAAGGGTCTAACATACTAATGGGCACTCTACTATTAATAAAGAGAAATTCAAATTGCTGCTATATGATCAACATGGTAAAAAAAGGTTACGTGATTTTGGCACGTGACAATATATATATATATATATATATATATATATATATATATATATATATATATATATATATATATATGTGAAAAATTTAAGCAAAGAGGACTCTTTATACTTTTTTTAATTCTCTCAAGCTTTCAATGGACTTTGCCATCATCATCAGGAGCTGCAATTACAATGATAACAGTAGCAACAATAGTGTAAAATAAATTTAAGTTAACTTAACTTACAGTAGTATGTGAGGATGTTGCTAATTGTTGTTTACGTTCACGATAAGGGAAACGCCCAGTAACATGGTGAAACCTGGATAGATGGTACAATGGTCAAAATTATATAAAATACACACAAATGTGTGACAAGAACAAGTCGAAGGTTGTCAATGTCTGTGTAGAAAGATGGAACGAAATGTGGGCGTGTGCCAACGTTGCCAAATCACTTCAGATGATGTGATTTTCAGAATGTTATGTAAGAAATTGTTAAACCGACCAGAGGCAGTTGAATTAACTATATTTTAATTAATGGGAAATTAAATTAACAATTATTACACTGGACAACAAATTTTAGTTTTTTAATTGTATTTTGTGGGAAAAGTGCACTTCTTTGTTAATTTTGGGGCGCTGAATCCAAAAATGACAATGAAATAAAAAAAGGAAAAAAGGATTCCACTTTCCTTGGTACCTTTTTTCCATTGTTGAAATATCCTGATGAAAACGTTCTCCGTGCTCATCACTTACGGCTCCGCAATTGTCAGGAAAAAAGTCCAGGTGTGAGTGTAGGAAATGTATCTTAAGAGACATATTACAGCCCATCTTTTGATACGATGACAGCATATTTTTGACAAGGGTTTTATAGTTGTCAGCTTTTCTATTTCCCAAGAAATTAGTGACCACCAGACGGAAATCATTCCAAGCAGTTTTTTCAATACCTGTTAAAGTGTTTTCAAACTGTGTATCTTTCAAAATATTTCGAATCTGTGGCCCAACAAAAATACCTTCTTTAACCTTTGCCTCACTTAGTCTTGGAAATTTCTGACGCAGGTATTGAAAAGCTGACCCATCTCTATCTAATGCCTTGACAAAGTTTTTCATTAGGCCCAACTTGATATGCAGTGGTGGTAATAAAATTTTTATCGAATCTACTAACGGCATATGCTGTACATTTTTTTGACCTGGCTCTAGGAATTGACGAACAGGCCAGTTTTGTCTGGTGTAATGAAGTGCCTTTGCCCGACTGTTCCATTCACACAAAAAACAGCAAAACTTTGTGTAGCCTAGCTGCAGCCCAAGTAAAAGTGCAACAACTTTCAAATTGCCACATATATGCCATTGGTGCTCATCGTATTTTATGCATGTTAATATGTACTTCATATTGTCATATGATTCTTTCATGTGAACTGCATACCCTACAGGAAGAGATGGTAAAATATTTCCAATATGCAATAACACTGCCTTTAAACTCCCCCTTTCCCCTGTATCCCCCTATAGCCCCACGGTACCCAATGCGTGTTTAGGCCTTAGGCCTTCGTGGTAGTTGGAATATATAAAAAAAAAACTCAATGTTGAACTGTCTATAAACAATCTCCATTCTTCTGGGTTATAGTTTATATTTAAAGCCGCCAGTAAGCCGTTAATGTTACTGCAGAAAACCAAGTTATTCTCCATATTGAAAAATGGTTCTAAGTCTTTGTGGCGTTTACGAAAAACACATACCGAAACATCGTCTTCTAACAAGTTCCACTGCTGCAGTCTTGATCCAAGCAACTCTGCCTTCTAAATCTCTTACAAGATCATTTAATTCTGACTGTGTTATTTTGTGCGGTTGGTGGCATGACGTGCTCGGTATAAAATCAGGATCTTTTGACGTTGATGGCATATCTTCTTCCTGACGAATCACTCGATCGCCATGATCTGATTTGTTTTCTGATTCGCAAGTGTAGGATTCTGGGGGTTTTGGAATAGGATTTTCGTCACTGTGAGGCACAGGTCTCATCGCAGATGGTATGAAATGAAATGAAATGAAATGAAATGAAATGAAATGTTTATTATTATTCTTAGCCCTAAAGCTACTTCCTATAGTTTATAATAGTGTCTTACTCCAGTAATAAACAAAAAAAACAGTAATTCTAGATTCCCTTAAAATCATAGTAACTGCAACCATAGTAAATGCAACAATAGCAAATGCGAGATAATGACATACAGTTATCTTAACACAGAAAGTACATATATTATGCCATTTTATCTAAATACAATTGCTTAACCTTACGAATAAATATATTTACAGACGTCGCTTCTCTAATTTCTGTAGGTAAAGCATTAAAAAGTCTCAAACCATCACTAAAAAGACATTTTTGCATATGGGATGTTCTAGCGAATTCTATGTCAAAAGTGTTACGTGACCTGATATTATATGCATGCCTCTCGGACCTCGGTATTAGATATTCCTGCAAGTATTCAGGCAATAAATGATTTTTTGTTTTAAAAATAAATAACACATTTGACATTTCAACCTTTTGCTGTATTGAAAGCCATCCGAGGGTTTTTAACATTAAATTAATAGGCGTATAACGTGCACAAAATAATATAGTGCGCATAGCCTTATTTTGTAGTAACTGGAGCCTTTGAATATCAGTTTTTTTGCATGATAGCAACAATGAAAAACAATAATTAAAATGTGGATATATGATGGTATTATATACAAGAAGACGACTCCAGTGACTAAGACTTTCAGATATTCGCCTCTAAAAATCCTATTTTTTTCCCAATTTTTTTACTAACATAATCAACATGCAATGAAAAATTTAGCTGAGGATCTAAAACTACGCCCAAATACTTCATACTAGATGCACTTTCAATTTGAATATTATCTATCTCAATACAAAATTTCTTTTCTAAAAATGTATTACAGTTCTGCTTTGTCCCAAAAACCATGTATTTTGTTTTTTCTACATTCAACTTAAGCCTATTCACACATAACCAGTTATACAGAATTTCCAGTATTGAGTTCATACTATCTACAACTTGTCTAAAATCCTTACCGTACACATAAAGCAATGTATCGTCTGCAAATAAGCTCAGAAATGTATTTACTAAAACCCTGTTCAAGTCATTTATATAAAGTAGGAACAAAAGCGGGCCCAACACACTACCCTGAGGTACCCCAATTTCACTATCAATTGAATTTGACGCCACGTTATTAATCTTCGTCACATGACAACGGTCTTTCAAGTAGTTCATAAACCATTTTAGTGCACTGTCTGTAATCCCATAGGTCTGCAATTTCTGGATCAGTCTTTTCCTATCAATAGTCTCAAATGCACGTTGAAGGTCGATGAATACACTTAACACAATATTCCCGTCATGAATGTATGAACGCCATTTCGAACACACATACTGCAGCGCCGACTCGCACGAGTGTTTTTCCCGAAATCCCGACTGTCCATTAAACAACAGTTTTCTTGCCTCCAGAAACTCCCGTAACTGCGCACAAACCCCGGTTTCCAAGATTTTGTCTATCACTGGTAACAAGTTAATGGGTCGGTATTGAGCTGGTTTATTTGGTGAGGACACTTTTGGAATAGGCACTATAACACTAGTTTTTATTGCTTTTGGAACTTTTCCTGTTGTAAGGGATGCATTGATCAAGTGAAGTAAAGGGTATCCGAGTACACAAAAAGCCGTTTTCAAAAACTTAACAGTACAAATATCATCCGCTGTTGACTTGTTTTTAAGTTCCATTACCCTTTTTCTAAGTTGATCAATGCTTATAGTGTTGAAGCTTGACAGACCATCACTTAACTGTGGCAATTCTTGAAATGTCGGTGCAACTTTTGGTATTTTGTCGGCTATTTCCTTTATGCTTTTTGCATAAAAATTGTTAAAATTGTCTTGAACAGATCCAGCATCTTCCTCAAATTCAATATTATCAAATGACAGAACATTCTTGTTTTTGCTGCCTACAACTTGCTTTAAAGTTTGCCACATTTTTTTGCTATCCCCCTTGCATTGGTCAATAGTAATTTCATAATATTTTTTCTTTTCGTTTCGAATAACACGAGCGTAAATGTTCCTTTTTTTCTTATACAGATTCCAGTCTGAATTTAATTTGGTTATTTTAAACTTTTTATAAGCTTCATCCCTGTCTCTTCGGGCTTGGATTACGAACCTATTTATCCACGGTTGTTTGCGGGTTTGAGTGTTTTCAAGAGGTACAACTTTATTTACAGTTTCTGTAATATTTTTCATAAACTTTTCATATAATAGGTCCACATCTGTTGTTGAATAGTCCCAATCTTTTCCGTAGAGTTCAGCTATAATAGTGTTAATATTTTCCTTATTAAATTTTCGTTTATATTTCATTTCCTCTGTTTTAATCTCATGTTGCACATCCAATACGCAGCCTATAATTCGATGATCTGAAATTTGTGGAAAATCACCCGTGATTTCTTCAAGCAAGTAATTGTTAGTCACAATTAAATCAATCAGGGTGGCTGACGTATTTGTCACTCTAGTGAACTCTTGAACTATTTGTGTAAATCCTGCATCTGATACGATGTTTATTAATTTTTTTTGGCTTGGGTTCTCGGTCTCTAAGCGAATATTAAAATCTCCCAAAAAAATACTTTGATGAGTTGTAATCAAATCATCTTCCAGTAATTCCTCAAAAAATTGGAAAAATAAGTCCATGCTACCGTTCGGAGATCTATACAGTGATCCAACAATTATATTTTCCAATCCTAGCTGAACATTTAAGCATAAGAACCAAAAATGGCCGTGACGTACGACATTCTTTACAACTGTAGAAGTAACATTGTTTTTTACATAAATTATCGTTCCCCCTGTATGACAACTTTCAGCATGGGCAATGTAGTGACTATAGCCATTAATATTCAGTTCGCTATCCTCAAAATCCTCCGTAATATGGGTTTCATTAACACATAATATAAGAGGATTCTTATCCAGTACCAGCTGTTTCAATTCATCAACTTTTCGTCTTAGGCCCTGTACATTTATGGACAAACAAATTTCTTGAACATACGTTGATTGCTATTCATATTTTGTTTTAAGCCTAGTCTTTTCCACTTGCCGAAGATATGAAGTACAATTTCGATCAAAAACAGTATGATTATATTCTATATTTTTTATCTTTAAGACATTGCTAATATATTCACAGTTGCTACAACGTTTATTACTGCTTGTACATTGATCTGCCTTATGATTGCCGGCGCATAGTGGACATGTAAATTGCTCTTGTTTGCAGAGATTTGCCATATGCCCGTATTTCCAGCATTTAAAGCATCTTAAAACGCTAACAAATTCATACAATAGAAAACTATCCCATCCAAAGCGTAATTTCTTTTGAGCAATAAAGTAATTAAATGCCTCATTTGATACCTCTAATAGCACATTAAAATGTTCCTTCCTACGAGGCTTATATTTCCTAACAAACGTTATTTCGCTTGTACCACACATGTCTTTCAATGTATGTTTGGGTAGTTAATAACCAATTTTTTTTTCTTGGACATACCTGTGGCTTGTCCAACACAAGGTACCATGGAAAAGTAACAATCATTAATATGATTTGTAGGCTCTCTCCAAACCATTGAGACAGCAAAGCGCATAGACCGTTTTTTGCCATTTAACCAGCTCCTCAGACTTGAAGCACATGTATTACAGCAGATATGGGGTGCCCACTGTTTGTCTTGATCACCTAGTTTACAACCGAAATAAAGCTGATATGCCTTTGTTATTAGTGGAGTAATAGACCGTCTCTGAGACGCAAAAGTCACATCACCACACACGTAACAAAACTGATCTGGATTGTTTACACACTTTCGAGACATCTTGCATGAACGCTGTCAGCCAACTGAGGAAAAAATGGCTAATATAAAACAATATAATGTACACGTATGTATAACGTAACACAATCATGCCGATTACTTCATCTTTCCTTGCCGAATATAAAAATGTAGCACGTGCATTCTTGTGAATTACAGTATATTAACACTGTCACAGCAGGAACACATATAATTACCGTATCTCTAAAACTTGAACTAATATTGAAAAAATAAGTTTCATTCCGGTTTTAGCACATTAAAAATAGTAATATTTTGTTGATTTTATTTAGGATATTTTTTGGCTGTTGATCAGTCTTATTAAATCGTGAGGAGAAAATTATTAGAATTGGAGTGGAATGAAGTTTATTGGTGGAATCGACCAAGAAACAGATTCCATTTATGGTTGTGAAGAGTCAAAATTTGGGGAGATATGTAAGTTCTCCAATTTTTCGCAGTTTAGCAAATATGAGTAGATGACACTCAGTTGCTTAACATCTGTCTTTTTGTTAATACAGTTGTTATTCATGAAAATGTGGGACATTTCCAGGAATAAACGTTTGGATAGGTGTTTTTCTTTATCAAGAACTTTGATACTTGTGTAATTCATAGAGTGCCCTGTCGTGTTAACATGAGATGCTAGAGCGCATCTTTCAGGATGAAGTCTAGAATCACTTTTGTGTGATGTCATCCTTCCTTCAAGAGATCTGGAGGTCTGACCTATGTATATTTGGTTGCAGTTGTTGCAATTGATGGAGTAGACTGTTTTGGTTAAGCCAAGCAGCGGGACTCTGTCTTTCATTTTTGAAAAAATGCAGTTTATAGTGAGAACGGATTTGCAAGCAATTCGAAAGTTCAAAGGACTGCACAATCTGATCAGCTTAGGGGTCAGTTCCATGATATAGGGTAGGACAGCAAAACCAGGTCTGGAGTTTGGGTTGGTGCTTGTACTGTTTGAATTGATGTTATTGTTGGGAATTCTATCAGTTCTGTTATTAGGGGTTGTGCGACTATTACTAGTATCATTAGAGTTTGGCAAAATATTGGAAGGTGAACTAAATAAGATGTTGTTAATCAGACACTTCGAATAACCATTATTGATGAACAGTTTTGATAGTTTACGTAAATTTGAGGTGTGGAAAGTATTGTCTGAGATGCTGATTACCCTTGTTTTCATCTGTTTCACCAAGTTGATTTTAATCCCTAGTTTATGGTATGACCTAAAATTGAGAAACCGACCTGAGGCCATAGGTTTCTGGTATCAGTCTACCAATAAACTATTGTTGTTGGTGAGGATGAGTCTTGTGTCTAGGTGAAAAATTAAAGCTTCCGCCTTTTGTTGGGTACTTCGACAAAATTTAAGCAAAGAGGACTCTTTATACTTTTTTTAATTCTCTCTAGCTTTCAATGGACTTTGCCATCATCATCAGGAGAGTAGTATGTGAGGATGTTGCTAATTGTTGTTTACGTTCAGCATGAGGGAAACGTCCAGTAACATGGTGAAAGCGGAATAGATGGTACAATGGTTAAAATTATGTAAAATACACACAAATGTATGACAAGAACAAGTTAAAAACAGATTAAAAATTTTTTAGAACATGAAAGCATTACATCGTGAAGCCACTTGATGATAGCACAAAATCCTCCTGATGATGATGGCAAAGTCCATTGAAAGCTTGAGAGAATTAAAAAAAGTATAAAGAGTCCTCTTTGCTTAAATTTTGTTGAAGTACCCAACAAAAGCTTTAATTTTTCACCTAACTGGTCTAGACGACAATGACCACGTCTTAAGTTATATATATATATTACCTAACCTAAGTAGACCAGTTATGCGTTCATTTAAACCATAAGTTGTTGGATGAAGGGGGAAAGAAAGCGTCAGTATGTCGCGTTCTCCTATCATTTACATTAAGTTTAATTTTTCCAAACAATTGGGAGTAATCAATGTGACCATTGATAATTTTGTGCAAGAGAAGTTAGTCAAAATCCAGCCTGCGTCGCTCAAGAGAAGTCATATTCATGAAGAGAGGCGTATCAGTATAACTATACTCTTCCCCAAGAAACCCGTTTTATCTACTTGTTGATCCGTAAGTTATAACTTGGGGACCGGATGGAGCAGTAATACACAAGTAACGAACGAACCAAAGAACAATACAGAATTTCAAAAGAAAAAACACAATGGTGGTTTATAAAATCTTATCATCTTATATGTGCAGTTGATTGTTTTCTCAATATGTGCGTGAAATGATCATTTTGAGTCGAAATTAACTTGCCAGTCCTTGATCTGGTCTATAGTTTGTAAAGATCTACCGTATGCTATAGGTATAAGTAAGAGAAGAACGAGACCGACTAAATGTAATTTTGCATCATTTAAGAGTAAAACATTCACTCGGTCACCAATGAGAAATATGGTCTGTCTCTTTGCAGCAGATCGGCATGATGTTTGTTCTCAATAATTCTAAAAATCTTAAAATCATCCGCAAATAAAACAATTTTACTGCCAGGTACTAAGGATATCTTACCATTTGAGATCTATCAGATAAGTAGCTACTTAGTTGTAAAGTTTGGACTATAGTATTGAATAGTTAACCAGATCTAAAATCCAAATAAACAGAGTCTACCTGCTGACGCTGCTCAGTTGAATTGCACAAATAGTTACTGTATAACATTATGTTAGTACAACTTGACTTACCCTGATGAAAACCATGCTGCTGATCGACAATAATTCTTTGAATGGATTTTAACAATGATCAGTTTTTCATTGACGACCTGTGAATCTGTTGCTTTCACGTTTTATTGATGTTTCTCGGTTATTTGGGATCGCTTGTACTGAAACACGATTCCAACGTTGTATTTTTTTTGTAGTCCATGTAATATTCTTTTAGGATGTTCTGAAAAAAAACATTTCCGGAAGCTTGACATGTTCAAAGAACAAATGTTTTTCTGGTCCTCTGGTATTTGATTGTGTTACGGCTGAAACCTCAAGAGCTTTTCATTTTGCATCTGAACTAAATGCCAGATATCGAAAAACAGGTTTGATAGATGTAGATATACTCGTAAATGCAATATGGTTCAGCTCGAGTTAATCTATACAACAGCGCATAGGAGCGTAATCTAGGAAATGTAATCAAGAATCAATGGGGAACAATAGACGCATTGAAATTCCCATCAGTGCATTTACTCAATTTCGTGCAACGAAACAGCTAAACCCAATTCTCTCTCCCCATATTGCGGCGTCGGCTATGAAATGACGCCTATTGGTTTTCCAACGGAAATCTCACACAACAATTTCATTCTATTGTACGATTACGGTCCTCGAAATTGGATACTCGCAGCCATAAAGTCGATGTTCGGATAGTGATGGTCGTCTTTTTCATGAAAGTCGATATTTCTCTATGGATGAGACTAACGGATTAGACTAACAAGAATCCTTTACTTCCCACGAATACTAGCGAGGATCTTTTATCTTTTTATATATTTGGATATGACATTTATCTTTCCACAAAATGTACAACGAAATGCCTTCGGACTAGAAGACAATACGAAGTAGTGGTTTGCTCAGGAAAATTATTGCAGCGTGGAGAAAAGGCATATCCAGGAACATGATACGTTATTATATAGAAGACAAGACACTGTGCATGCCACTTTCCGGAACCCAAGTATAGTCATCGTTCTGTGAATATAATTTTAATGTTGTTACATTTTATTATATTTTATTCTAAGCTTTATCTCATCTACGATAAACGCTTCCATTTTAATTGAATTTTATTCTTTTCTACGCTTGAAGTATTCCTACCTTTATTGTTCACAGCACAGATGTAACTACCTGTTTTGTCATGTAATTTTTTATTACATTTTAGCTTTATTCTCTTTTATAATTGTTGTACGCTTTCAACGTGTAAACATGTATGTAATTTTTTACTGCAGTTTAGTTCAGTACGCCTTTTTAGTGCATGAATTGCGTCCTGAGATATTTAGTTTTTTAATTCATGTAACTTATTATTGAACTTAGTTGATGTATCAGTTCAAAGTTTTCTCGTTTCTGCCAGTGATTTTGTAATATGTATGTAAGTATATCAGTACGTGAGTGTAGAACCACATAGTGCATTACCAAATATTTGATTGTGTTTATAAACGCAGATATTCTAATGACAAAAACGGTAGGTCACACAAAAAGATTTTCCTTCATATAACTCAAAAATCGCCCAAACTTAGATTTTAAAGTTTCAAAGGCTCCTGATCATTTTCAGATCTTGTAAGGGTGAAAAATTGGAGTTTGTAGGGGAGGGGGGTTATCTTATTTTCTTATGTTAGTACATTTATACGCTTTCAACCATCGTACTTTTACTTAGCTATTAGTACATCATATTTACAGGCCCACCAGCGTATGACTGTTGACTGTATCGCTGGCGTTCCCGATCTTGAGTTATATTAGCGTTGCTACAGTGATCGCATGAAATAATTGTACAAGCTGTTGGAAATTATCATACACAGTGGCGTAGCATGGACTTACCCGTTTAGAAAGAGCGCTATAGTTGGCCCATGATTCATGTTCTGGAAGATCTCCATGTTGTTAGGGAAAGAGAAGGAGTTGCGCGCGCTAGCCTAAGGAGCATGTTGACTAGAACTGAAAAGTGAGAGAGTCGGACGTAATAACATTTGAATAGTAAACAATTTGCTGGAGAAGGGGGTAGATAGTGTGAACGTGAATGGAACGATCGATTTCATTCATATGAAGATTAGATTGAGAATGATATACATATATGTCAACATCTGAGTGTAAAAAAGCTCATTTAAGAATTTATTGTGCATTTAGCTATTACCTTAGATGTACTGTTTTTAAAATTAACATACAAAAAAGGATAATTATATAGGTCTGGTGGTGCTGAGTGGCTGGAGCTTATAGCATGGTTGACTAGTGTGGTTCAGTATCGTTGCCAGATGGTCGATACCTTCGGTAAGACAGGAAAGAAATTTATAGTGTTATCAAAATTGTAGGGACTATGGGCTAATTATATAAGCCCGTTTTATTATACATGGTCGTAACTAACTTTTCATCAGGGGGCTAACTTGTGCTGCACATAAATTCTTCTTCTTGCACTTATGTTTCCATGAAGTGCGGGATGAAAACCTCATGTTCTCAAAAATTTCGATATTGTGATGGATCTTCTTGAATAATTTCACCACTGACATCGGTCGGGTCATTCCAACATGGAATTTCTGACTACCAGAGATTGTCAAATACACTCATCCAAACACAAAATTATTGAAATGATGCTGCCTTGCTACGTACTGAACTGATCTGTTCCACTGTAAATGACCGTTCTAATCGTCTTATGGTGAAGTCAACGGAGCTTGAAATCGTAGTGGATGATGAAGTTTTTCCTCTCAGAATCCTGCATGAATGAGTATTTTTCCATGGAGTAGACACGAAAATATATGGGATATAGTACGGTACACTTAGTCCAAGAGCATGCTTCAGAAACTTTCCAGCTTAAATACAGCAGAACCTCTACAAGACTGAGTGAGAACTACGAAGAGGGCTTGAATTTTTCAAGGCCCACTGATTCTTTAGAGAACATCTATAGGAAATGCAAAACTGTAAAATATATCATGGGTTGTTCTGTGAGTGATAGTTGTATAATATTCTTGGTTAAAACAGGACAGTGCGTATAGAGAACTTGAATTCGGGTGGGGCTCGTACGTCTCGAGATGTGGGGAGGGGACAAAGTTTCTAGAGATGTATTTGAATTTTATTTTAATCAAATAATATTGAAAGGGATATCACCTTACGACTTTTCTTGTTTATCTGAGAGAATTTACACTGTTATATTTTCAACCTAGAGTCAAAATAGTGCAGAGGTGGTTGTTTACCCCTTGAAGAGCTTGGAAGTAGCATAAGCGTGCCTTTCCGAAAAAGGAGCATAAATGTTACTTTTGCAGCAGGAAAAATCGTGCATTTTCCCATATCTTTGAAGTGTCGTAATTAAAAAATATTGAAGGAAAGTTTGAAGCTACCATCTTCTACGATTTTGCAGAAATCATCCACGAAATTTGTCACACACATATCGGTATCTAATCGTAAAGCGAAAAAAAGACACGTCACAGTGCTTCTGCATTTTGTACCGTTCACTGTGTTGATTTTTTGGGGAATTAAAAAGGTAACTTAAAAAACGTATTTTAGATACCTTTTTCGTTTTGGTAATGATTGGTTAAAGGCAAATATCTGATTCTCCACTAACTAGTAAAGTTTTCGATGGAAGGGAGCACGCTGGGAACAAACTAGAAAGATGCTTCTCAAGGCGGAAATAACTTTAGATTCAAAAGCCTCATTCAAGTTATAGAACTTTCCTGAAAACTATGATATCTCTATGTAGATTCAAATAAGATTGAGTGTAATTCCCTAGTGGCAGCAACTGTAGTTGCCGATAAACCCCGAGAAAAAAGGCAAAATCCAATTAAGATATATTCCAAACGAATAAGTCAGCCAGGCATCTTTCGTCAAGGCGAAGACTCCAGCAAAGTATGCAGACTAAGAATAGCGGAATCACTCCTACCTTGTATTGTATTCGCGAAACATTTCAAAAATACTTCACATGTATACCTCGAAAATACATGTCACTCATTAACGCCAGGATGTCTGATTGTCCGTCTGTCCGCTAATCTTTGTAACTCGGAAGGTATATAACCACTCGGATTTTTATGATATATTGTCTAGGACGAAAAAGCTTTGCCGGTTTTGAAAGTCGAATTTTTTATAGTAGGGTTTTTGAAGTGGGGCTTGGGAGTTGTAGCGGGTGGGGGCTTGTAAATGTTACATCTTCGGTATCAGTTGTTATATTATATTAAGAGCTTGAAGATCCTGGTAATATTGCGCACCTATTAAATATAAAATTCACACCGAATTCCATACATTGGTTTAAGATGTAGTGAGCATACATAATCAAGTTTGATTCCATTCAAGTTCTTCGAGTAGATGTGGCAAAGTCTTTTTTGTTGTAAGTGTGCGCGGATAACCTATCTCTGAGAGGGGCCAAGTTGTTCCCGTTTGTATTTAGCAGCTACTACTATACTCCACTCCACGTTATATGAACAAAAACGAAAATAACGCGGACATTCAATTCGCTGATAAAAAATATGTGTCAAACAGGTTGACCATATCGCTCACATACTTCGAAGTTGAGTCATTTATTTTAACAGTGAGTAGATCTGATCAAAAGAAATGTTTTTTTCCTTTACCATTTTTTTGGTAAAATTAAAGTAACAAAGTTATAGCCCTTTGGAAGTTTGAGTACCTCCCTGTCTCAAGAATAATATTATGTGCTCGTGTTTGGCAACAACGGATATAATCCGCCTTATCGGTTCATCGCATCGGAAACAAAAAAGCGAAAGAATTTGGAACGATGTTTTTACAATTATTTTATTCAGTTGTATACAGTCAGTGTCAGTCGGTAACGCGTGAGTGAATAGTGGTGTCTGTTGCGTGGCTCATACGAAATCAAAGATGGCACATGTTTACGAAAATGCTGATCTTGTGGACATTCTTATTTACGCGGCATCACGGATTTATGCGGATCGGTTTCCCAATCGAGTGCAACCAACCCCTCGTGCCTTTGTTAATGTAGTACAAAGGGCTCGTGAATCATGTGACTTAAGAACTCACAGGGGACGGCATGCCGGTGCTCCAAGACCGCACGATCAAGTACAGGTCCGCACTGAAATACTTGTCGGGAGGATACTTTATAAAACAAGGTAACATTTTTTTTTTTAATTTTATTTTTATTTTTACACACATATTTTGGTTTATCTTCCTTCTACAATCATTATCTGAAAATTAATGACTCAACTTCAAAGTATAATACAGGGTCCGTCAGAAAGAACGCATGTTTTTCGAATAGGTATTACATCGAGTGGTCGAGTGGGCCGCTCCCGTGTCGGTGGAGAAGGGCGTGTTGGATAGTGGGAGAAGTGCCGTTTCAGTTGGCATGATAGTTTGGAACGTGTGTTCACTGTACGTCGGTACTTTCAAAATGGCGAGTCTGTAGTTCGAACGCAACGTGAGTTTCGCGTTCACTTTCGTGTTCCACGTCGTGGGACAGTACCAGACCGTAACACTATTTTGAGATGGGTGGAAGCATTCTACATTAACAGGTAATGCGATGAAGAAAAAACCGTACTGTTAAAACCCCCGAAAACATAGACAGCGTGAAGTTGACACGCTACAAAGCCCGAATCATTCCGTCCGTTTGCGTGCCAGTTCCCTAGGGATCCACGCGTCCTCTGTATGTCGCATCTTGAAGAAGGGTTCAGTGTTCCATCCTTACAAAATCCAAGTTTGTCAACAACTGTTGCCAGGGGATTATGCATAACTTGTTAATTTTGCACAGTTGGATAATAATGACATGACGTTGTTTATGAGTGATGAAGCACATTTTCATTTACATGGATACGTCAATTAACAAACTTGTCGATATTGGTCTCCAGTGAACCTCCAACAGTTGCATGAGCACCCCCTGCATACACCGAAAGTTACAGTTTGGTGCGCAGTAGGCCCAGCGATGATTATTGGCCCTTATGTTTTTTAGGATGACTTTTTTGCATTTTAAAACTGAATTACTGAGCGCACTTCCACAATGGGTGGGCTTACTGACTGACATGCCGACAAGCAAAGCTGAGCGTCTGAGGCTGAGTGGATCGGTTCTTACTTTAAAAAGGCCCTGCTTTTCAATTTTTGGCTAGTTAGCATGATCTAAAGGAGCTCAGAGGCATTCAGAGCTCCAATGCCAGGTAACTATGACCTGTCTGAGTAATTTTTAGCAGCAATGGAATCTGCGGGTATCCTTCGCCTGGAGCGACCTCTTGACATGAAAAACCCATTTTTTCTAGAAAGGTTGGCCGCATCGAACATAAGGTTTTTCAGCGAGTGACTTCACTTTTCACGTTCTATACACTTTGACCGAAGTGATAGAGGGAAGCTAAAAACGGGGGCTGCTTTCGCTCTGGCAGATTAAATGCCAGATTGATCCTCAACGTAAACAATTAATTATCGGAATCCACTCGCATTCCTACTGCCGTGTAGCTATCAAGCGGAAATCGCTGCTGCTGATGAGAGCGTCCTTCGCACAGAACTGGAATTTGCTATTGATGTTAATGGTTACGCACATACGGCCATGCGTAATTTGGAGTCAAATAGAACTACCGCAACTAACAAAATAAAATGATATTTCTGAGTCAATATGTAACAAAATAATCCTCAAATAAGCGTTTATACAAAATACTTGATTTCTTTGTTTAATGGCGTCAAATAAGTTGATTCTGCACGCAACGCATTATCAGTTCATAAAGGATTATGCTCAGCAGAAACTAGATCCCCTGAGAAACAAAACAGTCAAACAGTTTCAAACAATAACACTGGACAATAAATTTTAGTTTTTTAATTGTATCTTGTGGGAAAAGTGCACTTCTTTGTTAATTTTGGGGTGCTGAATCCAAAAATGACAATGAAAAAAAAATAGTTGCGGTTTAGAAAAAAAAACTTTTTATTTTTAAGGATATATTAAAAAAAGTAACAAGATTCATATACTTATAAGGAATCACTATATGCGCTGTCTTTTTGCTGTTCTTTTATGGATCGTTTCTGGAGCATCTCTACCAAGAGTCCAACAGTAGTCTGCAAGCATGGAAGGATTCCACTTTCCCTGGTACCTTTTTTCCATTGTTGAAATATCGTGATGAAAACGTTCGCCGTGCTCATCACTTACGGCTCCGCAATTGTCAGGAAAAAAGTCCAGGTATGAGTGTAGGAAATGTATCTTAAGAGACATATTACAGCCCATCTTTTGATACGATGACAGCATATTTTTGACAAGGGTTTTATAGTTGTCAGCTTTTCTATTTCCCAAGAAATTAGTGACCACCAGACGGAAATCATTCCAAGCAGTTTTTTCAATACATGTTAAAGTGTTTTCAAACTGTGTATCTTTCAAAATATATCGAATCTGTGGCCCAACAAAAATACCTTCTTTAACCTTTGCCTCACTTAGTCTTGGAAATTTCTGACGCAGGTATTGAAAAGCTGACCCATCTCTATCTAATGCCTTGACAAAGTTTTTCATTAGGCCCAACTTGATATGCAGTGGTGGTAATAAAATTTTTTTCAAATCTACTAATGGCATATGCTGTACATTTCTTTGACCTGGCTCTAGGAATTGACGAACAGGCCAGTTTTGTCTGGTGTAATGAAGTGCCTTTGCCCGACTGTCCCATTCACACAAAAAACAGCAAAACTTTGTGTAGCTTAGCTGCAGCCCAAGTAAAAGTGCAACAACTTTCAAATCGCCACAAATATGCCATTGATGCTCATCGTATTTTATGCATGTCAATAGGTACTTCATATTGTCATATGATTCTTTCATGTGAACTGCATACCCTACAGGAAGAGATGGTAAAATATTCCCAATATGCAATAACACTGCCTTTAAACTCAATATTGAACTGTCTATAAACAATCTCCATTCTTCTGGGTTATAGTTTATATTTAAAGCCGCCAGTAAGCCGTTAATGTTACTGCAGAAAACCAAGTTTTTGCCCATATTGAAAAATGGTTCTAAGTCTTTGTGGCGTTTACGAAAAACACATACCGAAACATCGTCTTCTAACAAGTTCCACTGCTGCAGTCTTGATCCAAGTAACTCTGCCTTACATTTTGGAAGTTTTAAATCTCTTACAAGATCATTTAATTCTGACTGTGTTATTTTGTGCGGTTGGTGGCATGACGTGCTCGGTATAAAATCAGGATCTCTTGACGTTGATGGCATATCTTCGCAAGTGTAGGATTCCGGGGGTTTTGGAATAGGATTTTTTGGCTGTTGATCAGTGTAATTAGCCCAAAGGCGTCCTTTCCCTGCAACTGGAAATGTCGCCTTTCCCCCCTATACATAACCCGATCGGATGTGGCAACGCGGTCAAAGCAAAGGAAACACTATGCTGTGTCGTGGCAGAAATACGTATGATACCATACTAGAACAGAACTTTGATGAATGCAGAAATCTATGTTTTTTATTTTTTCGTTTTTTGTCCGTTGCTCCGCTACCACTGACATTGTTTTTCTTGATGCACATATCGTGTAACATCCAAAAAACATATTCTCATTTTAGAAATTTAGTAGGCGTGGGAAGCAAAATCGACAATCACCAATTTGGTATTATTCTTCGCTGCCACTTGACCGCTTTTCAAAAACTAAAAAGCTTGTACGTCGGCACATTAGTAGCCTTGCGTGAAAATTTTATCAACATCCGATCGGTACTTTCCAAGTCGTAGAAGGGCCTAGGAATAGCAGACCGACAAACAGGCCGACATATAGTCAGACAGACCGACGGAGTGTCGTAGTTTTTCGGTGATGTACATGTCAGATCACATCCAGAAAATATATTTCATTTTCTAAATTTTTCGCGACTACAATACGGAAGTACGTAGAGTTTCATGGGGCCAAATATGAGGTAGGAAATGGGAGATGTGGAAATGTCGGACGTTGGAGACCCTTTGGTGCAAAGAGGTGAAAATGCGCTGGAAATTATAAAGCCGGAAAGTAACGCAATCGGTTCAGTCTGTTTATTCGTGCAATTTTGTAGAGCACACCATTGTTGGTAGCCTTGAGAATACCCTGGCTGATTGATGGGTCGTGATGGTGTGCGACATCTATCCATTCATAGAACAGCAACTGTCATTCAGTGTAGGTTAGATGCGTAGAGGCGTTCTGTCATTTTCAGCTTATGGGTCGAAGATGTATCAAGTCGTAGTGAACTGTTCATTGGTGGCAGTTGTGTTGTCACCTTTTTGCACACAGCAGACAGACTTTCCGTTTCTGTATTTCCACACGACTCGACCTACACCGTATTGATGATTGCTAAAAAGCCTAAAACGTTGTATGCGGCTTATCATGGTTACAGAGGCGGAAAGCAAGGATATTGGTATCAAGCGACTTAATCAATAGCAGTGCGATAACTGGGTCCTCTTTGTTGGCGAGTTCATTTTGATGGCGCCACTATGTTGGTTGCACAATTGCACACATGCCCACCTTACTTCATGCATGCGTATGCATTTTGAGATTAAGCTCGCGGTCTATATTAGAGACATGTGCATTTAAGGCTTGGTTTTAACGATCAACATGGTTGTAAAATAAAAACTTGTTAATTTTCACGTAGGTGGACAGTGGCGTTCCTTGAGGTGCGGCTGCGATAGAAATGTCATAAAACATATACATGTGAAAGTTTTTATGTGCTGTAAAATGCTCAATATAGATTTGAATGACTGTGTTGTGTTGCATTCTATTATTTTTTCCGGCGCCAGAGAAATAGAAACAGATTTAACATCAATTTCATCTTGGAATATGTGATCAGAGAAATGTTAATTATACGATGGGAACGCAACTATTAAACTGATGAAGGGTAGTTGAGTGAAATGTCATAGTATGAGGGTTGATCTAGAAGTAAGCTTCCCACATATCTCACGCCACGCACTAATATTCCCTCACTCCAGATTCCCTACAGAGATAAAAGTAAGTACTATCAATCAAATTTCTACTTTGTCTTGTTACTGTTTCGACATCGAAAAATCTCTAACGCGTCATTCATCGTCGCATGGGCTTCGAGAGATTTCGTCTAATGAAAAATGTCTATTGCGATTCGAGCACAACACATCCTACCCCCGACCGAAGCAATGAAATCCCAAAAACTAAAAAAAAAAACGCGTTATGTGTCTCCATTTCAGAAAGAATCTTTGCCAGTATAAACTTTTTTCTTCTATTTGCAGGGAAACATCGCTTCATTGACCGGTGTATAAGTGTGTCTGACATTTGGCGAGTAGTGTATCAAAACAAGGCCTTTCCTTGCTTTTAATCCGTCAATGTAGGCGTTGAATCGGAAATGTGCGACGTATTAACACAGAAAGTCATAAAAATAGGTTTTTAAATGTCCATGCCCCACTTTATGGTGTCGTTAAGTAAATAATCCATATATTGGTTTCGGATTAAAGGTGGGTGTGACTCATAACTGAGCTTGCTTTCAGTTTCTGTAGACAACATGAATAAACTTTCTCTAGGCATCGGTTCTATGTACTTTCATAGTTCGGTTTTAATCTGTGTCTATGAGAATTAAAAAATATAATATAAGCCCCCTAAAGTATTGCGTTGTCCACCCTGCTGTATTATGCAAACATATTTTTTAGAAATGTGACTCATGAAATTTACCTATGACAATTGATTATCGTAAATAGTCAGGTCACAATATTAAATTGTCATTTTGTACTCTGAAAAAGGCTGCCGAGACGCCCAAAATGATAGACATTTTATTTTAATCAGCAGTGTGGTTCCATTTGGCGGCCAGCAGAACATGGAGGTCTTTCAGAAAAGCAGAAAGGTATCGAATCGATGCGAGACTGTTTTTGCTGTTTACATACGAAGACGATTGGTACAACATCCATAAATATTAACGACTGTTGTAAATTCAAAGGTATCTCGCGCACAGCCTGTTCTGGTATTTTCAATCACAGTACTAAACCGTTAAGGGGATCGAGGCAGAACCAGTACCGCCAAAAGCACTCGAGAGCATCTTCGCAGATCTTAAGCGCGAATCCATAACGTGCTTAGCTCTTGGCGGTAATAAAAATGTTCATCCTTACTTTGGCATTAGGCAACTACCTGTTATGAAAAGATGATTAAAACGATCCGAGCGTCGGTTTTTGTGATTTAACATTTAATTTTATAGTGTTAGCCTGAAATATTTAGGCTAATCAATTCCAATATTGTCTTTTCAGTATGAGTCTGGATTTGGCACCAAACTGTTCATTTTCTACATCTGATTTGACCACGACATTCGCTTTCAGCGCCTCAAATTATCTAAAGTTGCCCAGTCTCCATTACTATATACAGGTATACTATGTTCTGTGAAGCCAAGTAGTATGTAGGCTCGACGGGTTATTTATGTTGTCGTCCTTTCTGAAGACATGTTATGTTCAAAGTTATACAGGGTTTGTCCGGAAAGTAATAGGACTCATTTTCTTCCCCCATGACTGTACTTCGGAGCATGCGCGCACCGACTGGATTCGCGTTCCGAGCTAACGAATGAGCGGCTGGTCAGTTGTCTCCGAGCACTTGGAGAGTCAGGACAGGCATTTTCGCGCGACGTGTTTCTGTGAGTGGGCAAGTCGAAAATAAAACATTCGTTAAAGCAGAGGTACGCGATTAAATTCTGCATGAAACTCGGTAAATTTGCGACAGAGACGTTTGATATGATCAAGCAGGCTTACCCAGGTGTTGCTTTAGCAAGAAGTGGTGTGTTTCGGTGGTACCAGACCTTCGAGGGCCGGGAAGAGGTCGCTGATGAAGACCTTGCTGGAAGACCTTCGACTTCGACGAACTCCGATAATGTGACTCCTGTGCGCAAAGTTTTGAACTCAGACCGTCGACTAAGTATTTGTTTAATTGCCCAGATGTTAAATTTATCAAAATCTGTGGTTCATGACATTGTGACACAGCATTTGAACATGCGCAAGGTGTGCGCGAAGATGGTCGCAAAAGTGCTCACTGACGACCAGAAATTGCGGCGAGTGGAAGTGTGCCAAGAAAATGTTAACATGTGTGAAAGTGATTCCCAATTTTTGAATATCGTAATCCCAGGTGACGAGTCGTGGATCTTTGAGTATGATCCCGAGACAAAGAGGCAATCTTCCGAGTAGCAAACGACGGCGTCTCGTCGTCCAAAAAAGGGAAGAATGAGTAAATCCAAAGTGAAAACGATGCTCACTGTCTTTTTTGACATCAAAGGCATCGTCCACCATGAATTTGTTCCTCCTGGACAAACCGTCAACGCCAAGGCATTTGATGTCAATCTAGGCGAACAGAAGCATACTTTTATATCCATATTAGGAACTAAAGGCTAGAGGTTGCTTATACAAATGAAGGAAATTGAAGAAGTCGCCTCGAAGTTTTTTGCCATTACGATACTTACCGCCTCTTCAGTGGCATGGAAAGTAAAATCGATTCAGCAAGCTAACTGTAACACCAGTTGTAATACTTTGCCATTCAGGTTCTGCCTGTGCTGCTGCTTCAGTAAAAAAATATTAATATTATTCTGCTGTCGTTGCAGGAAAGTAAAATGGATTCGAGAATATCAGTTTTAACAACGAACTCTATCAAAATCTTACCCAGGAAGCAAAAATCTAATAACAAGGAAAACCTGAAAATATCGGATTAGTGCAGGTCTAAAGTACGGTAAAAATGGATTCACTAGCAAAAAACGTTTTTCATTACCCGAGCTTTTAACTTATTACACCCACACCCTGATGTATGCTGAAAGCTTCAGCGAGAATTTCCTTATACTGAATATTTAAACACTACCCGCTGATGAAGTTTTCAGCCCTTATATTTTCTGCCTAATAAGATATAAATGAAAAACAAAAGGTAAAAAAACAAATTTGAGATCAGGGTGATGGATTAGAAACGGTTATGCCTTCTCGAATGGACGAATTGAAAACCTCGTATTATTTGGAGTGAAGAATGGTCCTTCAGAGCCCCAATAGGCGATGGCTGACAGACAATTCGAAGGAAATAGGTGATATCTTTCTTTGTGATGTATATGTATGCTTAACCTGAGGGAAAAGCTAATAATTCTCATCAAATGAATAAAACACGTGCTCAAACGGATAAGGCACAATAAATTCAACATAAAAAAACCTATTACGCGCTCTAAATTCATAAATCTCAATTCAAACAGACTTGATATGTCTGTCAACATCTAACATCGACTATGCTTACAAAGTTGACTACAACCCAGTTTCTCCGAGAGCAAATGAATTTCAGATCACGAAAAAGCAATTTAGGCTAGTGTGGAGCGAGTCGTAACCAGTAAATAGTAGTAATTAGTCAGAAATTGGAGCCCGAAGTGGATTTTTGATGCGGGACTTTTTCGGTTTCACTTGAGCGGCATGCGGTAGGTATTTGGTATACAAAGTATGATGTAATAAATTACGACGGATGCTACAACGCATCCACATACAGGGTGTGTTTTTAGTGCAGGCTCAGTCGATAAGTCCGTCATTGCGCGTGGTATCATGTTCTTTAAACGGAAATCAAATTAAAAATTTCTGAAAATTTTCTATATATCTTCACTATTTTTATTTCTTGCCTATGACGGTTTTCCAGCTGCAACAAATACAGGAACACCTTCTTGATACCCAGATTTCTTTGCATAAGATTGGCAAGATTTAATATATGATTAAATTACACCAATCCTATTGATCTTCCGTTACCGTAACCACGCTACTCTGTATAATCTGTAAAAAACGCCTAGCTTTAATAGTTGCGGATGTGCAATTTGTCAAAGTTGAGTACTCATTTCGATAGGTTATCCAGTATCTCAACAATATGATAATAAACTCTTTCGTATATTGTAACACGTTGCTTCGTTTCTCTCAGTTTATATTGACACTTTGCATTAGGAATTGCAATCGTACACTATCATCTTGTAGCCCTTTACGCCTACAATACTTAATGGAGTCAACAGCTCCACTTTCCAGTGAAGAGTCCCTGATCCTATGATCAGCATGGGGTCCAATGTCTAATGATAACTAGGAAGGGCGTATCCAAATATATGCAATGAAATGTAAGACTTTCGATTTAAAAAAAACTATATGTTTGGGTCATCACGTAGTTATGAGTCACCCTGTAGAGATAAAGAAATGTATTCCAAGAGGAACATGTTCAGTATAATTTCTTTGATTAGCTCAGATAACATGCGCAATAACGGAGTTATTGACCAAGCCGACACTAAAAAGTCACTCTGTACAAATATAGGGTTTGTCCGGAAAGTAATAGGACTGCCTTTCATCGGCCTTTTCAGGCGAGGAAACAAAAAAGTCCGGGGGGCCACATGTGGGCTGTAGGGCGGCTGCAGAAGCGTTGGGATGCCGGCCTTAGTCAGTTAGCTGTTCACAAGAAAGGCGGTGTGAGCCGGGGCGTTGTCGTGGTGCAACTTCCAGTCGGCTGCAATGTCTTGTCGGATCCGACTGACCCTTCGTTTGAGTCACCTGAGCACTTCCACGTAAAACTTGGCGTTGACGGTTTGTCCAGGAGGAACAAATTCATGGTGGACGATGCCTTTGATGTCAAAAAAGACAATGAGCATCGTTTTCACTTCGGATTTGCTCATTCTTCCCTTTTTTGGGCGAGGAGACGCCGTCGTGTGCCACTCGGAAGATTGCCTCTTTGTCTCGGGATCATACTCAAAGATCCACGACTCGTCACCGGTGATTACGTTATTCAAAAATTGGGGGTCACTTTCGCACATGTTCAAATTTTCTTGGCACACTTCCACTCGCCGAAATTTCTGGTCGTCAGTGAGCACTTTTTGGACCATCTTCGCGCACACTTTGCGCATGTTCTAATGCTGTGTCACAATGTCATTAACCACAGATTTTGGTAAATTTAACATCTGGTTAATTAAACTAATACTTAGTCGACGGTCTGAGTTTGCGCACACGAGTCACATTATCGGTGTTTGTCGAAGTCGAAGGTCTACCAGCACGGTCTTCATCAGCGACCTATTTGCGGCCATCCAAAAATGCCTGGTGCCACCAAAACACACCACTTCTTGCTATTGCAACACCTCTCTCGCAGATTTACCGAGTTTCACACAGAATTTAATCGCGTACATCTGTGGGCAGGTTATTCTGTATCGCGCCCCAACACTGAGTACGTGGTAGATTCTTATATATGTTATTGCTAATTCTAAAAACTTGAACCCTTCGCGTGTTTTTTTTATTCTCCAGCTACCATGAAGGCCTAAGGCATGCAGCATGCACGCCATTCTGACCCCGCCTACGAGATCCGCCGGGTGGTATCTCCGCGTTCGATAGTCGGAGACCTACGGACAATCACAACATCCATAGCCAAGAGAAAAATTTCTCCTGGGACGGGATTCGAACCCGCACAGCGCACGGCGACTGATCAGGAGACCGAAGAGTCTACAACCTACGGCCAATTACTGCATCCGTAGCCAAGAGAAAAATTCTCTTGGGACGTAGCGCACGGCGTCTATCGCTACGCCACCGCTGCTGCCTTGACTGGTCAATATAATCTATTGATAAATTCGATAATCATCATGGGTTTATAACAATTATTTAGGTTGTTAAACGGTTTAAAGCTCTGGTTACCTAAACCCAAAAGATGATAAATCTCATCTATTCTTTCACATATACTGCAAGCTTCAGGTCTGGTGACCCTACACCCGCCATGAATGCACCGCGTACCCAAAACACAAAAAGCGTTTTACAGTGGGTATCATTAACATTAGCCTGCAACCAGTCGCGCACAAAAAGAGGCTTTCATTCATAAAGCTACCTGTTTAACGTTGTCTACCCGTGAGTGCTTAACGGATATCCTGTGTTTCTGCATTTCCTGTTTACATATTTAAATGACGGACAGGGGACTGGTTTATTGGAAAAGGACGTTGTTCATTCACAAATCCTGTTGATTGAGCGGAAGAAATATCTTTCTTATAATGAAAAACAATATGATGGCCCAGTCGAATGGAAAAAGCGGAATCATGTGGATAGACTCTATACTTTCACGCCTTCATTTAAAATTTGCTAAGTTCAAAGTAAAGCCAGTCAGGTCTCTTCTATGAAGTATGGAGTAAAGCTTACAGTTTCCACTCCGAGAAGTCGCTACAACAAAGATACCTAATTTTCTGGTCAACGAATACCTATAGGAATTGGTACTTACTTTTTTGTTTAACCGATTTTAAGAATCTTCTCGTTCATGTACATAATAACTGAGTCTTTCCTTTAAGCACCTTGCCTTTCACTCTAGTTTAAGAATTTCCTTGTTCGTGTATATAATAAATAATTGAATCTTTCCTTAAAGCAGAGGTTACGTAGATAGTAATAACTACTTTTTTTTTCAGGTGAGTAATCAGAAACTCTTATCAAGCTCTGGGGGTAAGTACATGTATGATTTTATTTTACCTTAAACTTTGGGCAGTCAAGAGTCGTCAAAAACTGTATTGAAAACTTTAGAAAACACATCAAGTATTTTGAAAAGCCATGAGTTTATAGGAATGTCAATGGAAAAGTGGATAAATTCCAAGTGACTTCATTGTTTTGTACAATGGTTAAATTTGTCCTGTAAAATCCTCCGTACAGTTGCGCACCAACTTTATGACGTAATAGGTTCTGGTGTGACTTAATAAGTTCTTTGACTACCTATCCTTAGAATGTGACCATACTTCTGCAATGGAGATCGGGTTTCTGTCAGATTGAAAGCATAATTATATTTTTTCCGACGTGCTAGATTGACATGTAGTTACGTTATATCGATATCCAGAAAAAAAATCAAACCCTAATGAGTGATTACTTCAGAATGGAATACAGATAATCTGCATGTCCTTTAAAAATGATTGTGTCACAATCTGTTTTAGCTATCAAAAGAGCAGTTTTGTCTAGAACAGGGTTCTGTCAACCCTATATATAATACCTATATATAGGGTTCTGTCAACCCTATATATATTACCTATATAAATAACGGATTGACTACGGCTGTCGCCGCATCCCTCCCCCCCTAATTTCCATCTTTCTCTGTCGCATGCAGTTTCCTCTTCTAAGTTTCTTGCCGCCATTGCTTCATAAATATCGTTACGCCAACTTCTCCGTGGTCTTCCTCTCTTTCTTCTCTCAGAGCAATCCCCTTCAGTATTCTTCTATCTCATCTGTCCTCTGGCATTCTTTTTATATGCCCGAATCAGGTTAATAGCTTTCTTCCTATGTTCTCACTGATATTTCGTTCCATCCTCATTTCGTTTCTTATTTGTTCGTTTCTGACTCTCCAGTTTCGATCTATCGCAGCTTAGTCTTAAATAGTCCGTTTATGTAGTCATAAGTTCTGTCAGCCTTACCTGTCCGAAATGCAAGATTCTCCAAAGTATGCCATACTCACGTTAGCCTTTCGTTATGCATCCCGAAACGGAAGTTCATGACAGCATCTCGTGGATAGTGTTCCCCCAGTTGTCTCCAGCAGCCAACCTCTGCATTCAAGTAGATGGTCAGGCGTATCCTTGTACAAACACTGCACTTCAGGTAGCTTCCAAAGCAACCATGCTTGGTAAGGAACTGTGCAGTATAACTAACCTGCCCAACTTCCCTGTCAATCCAGACCTTACTGTCTGCATCAAATCTAGCTCATGCAGCTTTGTTATAGTGGGCAGATCTTTCTTCAGCCAACAAATCCTTCACAGAAAGGCATTAGGATTATTAATATATATTTGTATTATAGCATACATTGTCTTCTGGAAACAGTTCAATAAGAGTCAGAGACAAAAACGTTTATCAAAGTTGATATTTATTGTTATTTTACGATCACAAAAAGGTGTTTCCGTTTGAACTTTCACGGTTTTGACCTCCGCCTGTGTAACTGTCTAGGCAATAGAAAAAACTTAGACGTAAAAGGATTCTATTGCAGATCCGTGTCGCATGACCATCAAGAAACAACAATCGTAATTGAGCATATCCCGCTTTATGGATTTTTTACGACTGCTGGAGACATAAAGAGAAATGTGTATGGTCCGCCTGTATACATCGCGTTATTTCTAACCCTGCGATATAGTCTGGTCATTATATGCTTAATATGATTTACTAGAAAAAATCAGGACAGGCTGGCAGCAAGAAACTCTGTTGATTGTTGCGTATTGTGGATGTAGAGTTTAATTTCCATAGGTGAGAGAGGCTTCACGATCTATAAACTTTCGAATTTGAGAGATCTTGTAGATGTTTCTGTAGACGCTATGTTCTTATGTTTATCGGTTGCTGATAACATTTTGGCACCTCTATTTTGATATCTTTGCTCTCGCTATACGTTTCTCACTCAATAGCTTCCATGAAATGGTTAAAAGTATACGATGTTTTTAAATACAACTTCGTCACATTTTTTATCAAAATATCAAAACCTGTGTTCTCTCGTAGCTTAAGCAAAAGCTTATAGATGTATTTGATTCATTCAATTTGAATAAGCGCAACAACGATCTCCTCAAATTGCCACAATACAGGATAGCCATGTTTCTACGCTCTTTCACGTACAATGCCGTGAAATTAATTAATTCATTTGACCACAATCTTATTAGCAACTTTTCCAAAAAATACCTACAAGAACGGCTTATTAAGTGCTTAATTATTTTTTTTTTATTTGTTCTCTCTCTACAGTTTCAATTATTTGTTCACCTTATGTCTCTTCCTGATCCATCGGATTGGTACCAAGGCCGTCTAGGCACTCTAGTTTTAGGTTAAGGTAGTAATAAGTTTTATGGCTTAGTTAAGTGGGAATGTCCATTGGCCAGACTTCGCTATTTGTAACTGTAATATACGTATGTTACAATCGAGTCGATTGAATTGAATTGAAATCGGTCGATCCCTAGCTATAATCAACCAATTATATAATTAGCATTGTGAACACTAGAAACTGTTGGTTTCGAATTTTCTGGCGATAAAACCTGTCCAGACTAGGCTATGTAGAAGTCGCGTTATTCCAAAGCACGCGATATGGCAATGCCATTACAGAAAGAACTAGGAAATCGCACATCGCGGCGTTCTGGTAACGGGACATATCGGCAACATCTGTTATGCCGCGCGAATGTTGTACCTACTCGAATGTATGTGGCTCGTCTCTTTGTGGACGCCATTATCCTTTAAACTGGTGCAGTTCCAATCTGCTACGCGACAGTTTGAATCGTCAAAGGATTTGTTCAATCTGCAGCCTGCGGTCTCCGATAGTCGCGTTGCGGTTAGTAAATTGGAACGCGAGATTTTGCATTGGTTTAGTTTGTACTGACCTGAAAATTAGACTCTAATGGAGTATAGTTGGATTTTTGCTAAACTGGCGCAGTCGTGAAAGCAGAGGCTGGATACTGAGGTATTCCGCGACTGCTATTAACCTTGAACTCCCGAAGCTTAAGTTCGTTAATCAAGTGAGGGTTTTAAGCAACTTTTTTAACTCTCTCCCTCCCGCTTGTGATACCTAGTGAGGTTATACCAAAGATCAAAAATTCCACATTCCTATAGCAATAATGAACTTTTGATTTGATGTTGGTGACTCCAAGATATTATTGATGTTTCACTGTGCTATTCAACTTCTTTTCCTGGACGTTCTCATCTCGCACCGCGTAGGTTTGTGAATCCCGCACATACATTTGTTAAGTTGAGGGGTTGGCTAGCTAGTCTAAACGCCACTGCGACCCATATGGAACTATTCCCACCCCCATATAAATCGTATAAAGCTCCTAGTCTAGCCTTGGGCTTTGCATGTTGCTTTTCGTTGTTGAATTTATGATTTTTAATACCTGAAAATTTAGCCTTGCCAGGCCTTCACAGTGACACAAGAGATGTACTGAGGGTTGCCACATGTTCCCTGCAGAATCGGCAGGTGGCGTCTTCTGTCACACCCAAGGGTCTCATAAATGTCGATTTAGATGAGAATCCCTTTTAGGACCCTTATGGCCTTCCTGTTAAATCTTTGAAGATGCAGGCTTTCGTCCTTTAACTCGTTTACTTGCTCTTGCTCTAGCTGGCTCTTCGGCCACTCTAAGAAATTTTTTTTGCTCCATTTTTTCATGGACTGCTCTTGACCTATAAGGCCATTGACCGCACCTTGTCGGGCTAGCTCATTCGCTTTCTGATTTCCTCTGTGCCCTTTTTGTTCTGGTACCAACATTAATATTTTGTTTCGGCATCCCAGAGGTTTCCTAGTAGTTTAGATGATATTTGCGATTAACTTAATGGCTTAATGGCTACCTGGATATCTGAGCAGATGGTGATTGTCTGGTTTGCAGTATCCTTCCTTATTAACTCTTTTTCGCAGTCTTGTATTGCTATTACTTTAGCCTGAAATATTGTTGCCATATTATCTAGACTAGACTTATAAATATCTTTGTTTTTATCATTGTGTCATAAATCCAACCCCTTGTTCAGTTTTTGAGTCCGTCTGGGTACTAATAGCTGTTGGCAAGTCGTGTATCATGCCATCATACTAAGTAGTAGTTTCTTAAATCAGTTGGTATCTCTCTAGCTATACGGACCAGCCGTCACTGCCGACCGAGAACCGCATAACTTTTAAGAGCCAGCTTGGCAATCATCAGTCGTCATTATCGCTACACGTATCTAAAGATTTCCCATAAATGAAAAGTTTTTCCATCAGAACGGGATATCGAGACGTGGCGATGTCATGCAACGCCTGCGACGAGTCGGCTCGCAATCAATTTTCCTTTAAAAACGGCGACTATAACTGTATCGCGCAGTTATTTCGTACGGCCATCTGGCGGATAAAACGTTATCATTCTTCTTTTCCTAGCGGAAAAAACGCGTCCTCATTTACACAACGGACTTCGATAAAAGGGAACAGTCGACCATACACTTCACGTCAAAATAAGTAGTGTTACTTACTGCCTTGACTTTCAGATTAATCGGAAAATCAAGATGAGAAAAAAGCTTTTTCATGATTTCCATCTATTTTTTAGATGATTTTATTATTATTTTATTGGCTTCACCTGCATGTATGTAGCGAAATATTTTTCAACCTAATTTTCACCAATTTCAAGAAGTCTGATTAATTTGAAAATTTGCACAATGGCAGTAGAATAATATTGTAAAACAATCGAATCTGACAGTTCAAAAAAATTTTGAAATTTGGATAGATGGATTTAAAAAATGATTGTAAAATTCGGAAATATGAAAAATAATTTGAAGATTTCGAAATTCTTAATAACTCTTGGAAATGTCGAAATTTAAAAAAAACTGAATATGAAATGTAAAGGACACGTGAACAAGAATGAAGTAAATTCAGATTTATTGTCACATATATATCAAAAATGGAGGCACTTGAGTAAAAGTACATACTCTTGTTGTCGTTTTGAGGCTAAACATTGTATCAAAAGCCTTACTGTAATCTAGTAATATCAAACTAACAGCTTTACTGAAATCTAGTGCACTATCAATGTCATCGACGATACAAGTGAGTGTTGTTGTGTCACAAGAATTTCGTTTGGACTGATATGATGCATTTATTTTCGATATATTTGGAAATTTGTTGCTTCACAATTATCTCTAGAATTTTGGAGAAGATATACCCTATAGGTCTGAGGACTGATATTTGTTTTAAATTTGACGTTTTGGGTATAGGTAGCACTTTTGAAATGTTCCACAACTCTGGAAACATGGCAACTACGAGGCAACTGTTAATTAAAGACACAAATGGATAAAGGTGTCATGCAACAAAATCATTGTATGGAGAAAATTGACTTTAAACATTTTTTAACGGGACTTCTTACGTTATTCAGATTTTAAATATTAGTTTAATTATTTTATTATCTTGTTTTGCAACAAAGAAATCACTCCTTAACGTTAGTTTAGTACAAAAAAGCAATAAGAAAGAAAAAAACGTTACATGACACCCACTTGTGTCTTCAATTATAAAAGTAATGTTATCTAGAAGATGATCATCAACTAATAGCAACATTATCCTAGTTATGCCATCGTGACCAACTGCTTCTGTTTTGATTCGCCGGATGCATTTGGATATATCTGAGGGACTCACTGGTTTGAAAACAAACTTTTCCGAATCACTATGGTCGTGATTTTGGTACTTTTTAAGTAAACTTGGTTGGTGTTATAAGAAGCAGTAGGAAGTATCGAGTCACTCTACTTGATTATCTAGTAATGTGAACACAATGAGCTCATACCTGAGCATCTCGAAAACACGGAAATAATTGTACTGCTGCTGACATTCTAACGGCATGTTGGAATGTGCATTTCCCACATTAAACCAAACTGCGTTGCTTCAGTTATAATACGCATATGGAACCTTTGTTATGAACGCAACAGGGAAGAACGTCTTTTATGCGCACAAGTAATTGATTCAAATTATATTCCATACATCTGCTCTGATTACGGTAATCTTGGATTAGCCACGATGTGAGTGACTCTTGTTGAATGTGGAAGCAACTTGCAAGATTATTGAGAATAATACAGGGATTCGCTACATCCGCATCCTGGGAAAAAAGATGGAGTAGTTGGCACCTTTTAAATTGTAGGATGTTCTGTTATTACGTCCTATGAAATTATAGGTATAGCGAATTTAATTTTATATGTTGGAAACACCTATTACGAGATACTTTCGATTAAAATAGATAATGGATACAATCATCTCGACTAGATTCAGCGCTTCCCACCAGACATCTTAAACGTGTTTGTTAGAAGGGATGTCGGCAATCCACCTGCATAGTCTTCTACACTAGGGGTGTAGTTTACAAAGGAAGGCCAGTGTCACCTTTTATGATATCAAGAGCGATGACCACACGATATGACTGAATAAATTTAAAATTCTGTAACGTGATAGCACTTCTCCATCGCCTTACTGATTACAGAAAGCACATCTATATGCAGGTAGTTGCTAGAGTCGGTATTCGATTCCTTATTGGACCAGCTAAATATGAGAAAACTTTCCACGTCCTGAGGAAATTTAGGAGTCGTAGGACATCTGAAAAACGAGGGCAAGCTCCATCTCAGGGATCATGTATCAACTGTTGTTGGTGTTGCGTGACTCCAGTACCAAAACATTCTAATGTCAGATTGTTTCGTTCACGATGTGGCAAACTTTTGTTATTGACAACGCTCTGGTATTGGGAGGTGCATCCGCAGTGGAGCTGGCCACATAGATTTTTGGGCGTGCTTCCGCCTTAGCCTTGAAAAGGCTACTTCTGAAGCTTTTTTTTATCTGGGGGCTGAAGAAGAAATATCCTAGTCAAATTCTACGGCCTGTGGCACCGTGGACCAACTTACCCGAGCGAGACTGGTTAGGAGTATTGTAGGAAGATAATCTGAACGTTGGTGATATGACGAAATGCGAAAAAGTGCACTGAAAACCCGCTGGATCAGACGTAGTCTGATGACAAACGCTCAAACACCACGGTAATCTGCTTTGGTTTTGTTTGTGCTGAATCAGACTTTGTATTCAATGGCTATAATCTTACCTTGAAATGTCTGCGGTGTTCGGTATATCACAGAAGTCATATGCTCCACCGCGAATATTGCTTCTTTCCAAGGCCTCGCTGCCCCTCTATTTTTTCTTGTAACACTGATTTAGATACGTGTACCTCTTAGTATATGTTCCAAGTTTTTTTTTTTTTTTTTTTTTTTTTTTTTTTTTTTTTTTTTTTTTTAACGAGGGGGGAATGCATTTACGCACCATACCATAGCACGAGCTACGACGTGTGTGGGGCTCCAGGGTCTTGAAGAGATCACCTAATACCCACTAAACCCTAAACCTCCGCGTGGCCCGACTCATCAGCGTCTCGGTAGGCCATGTGTTGTGCGTGACCTGCGGTCTGCTACAACGTCTCCTCATGTGTTTCAGTCTCTGGGAACGCCGGGTTGGTTCCCTTTACCTCGCACATTCTATCGATGTCGTTAAGCGATCATCGATAGAGGGTCTGCTAGTTTCTCTTGAAACTCTTGTTTTCGAAAAATCAAGAGTTTCAAGTCATCTTACCAATATGTTGTTCCTGGTCCTGGTCCTGAAGGGTCCTGGTCCTGGTGGGTCCTGGTCGTGGCGGGTCCTGGTTGGTCCTGGTCCCGGTGGGTCCTGGTCCCGGTGGTTCCTGGTCCTCTGCATCCACGCCGTGGGGGGGGGGGGGGGAGCAGCCGCAAATTCTCCTAGTCTCCTAGTCAAGGTTCCAGTTAGCGGGTGCCAACTGGGACCTTGGTCTGGGGTGCCTGGTTCTGCGGTTGCGAGGCCTCTCGTCCGGATCGTAGTCCATGAGGAATCGTAGCTGCTCGTTCGGGTGGTCCTGAGCTTTCTCGAAGGTCTTCTCCGCTTTTTTCCTCATGTACTCGTGGATGGTATCCCAATGCAGGTCTCTACGCAAGGTTGAGTTCCTTACGTAGGAAGGTGCATTGGTGGCGATCCGGAGTAGCTTCATCTCTAGAGCAGCAAGTCGCTTGCGGTAGCTGGGGGCAGCGTACCCCCAGACCGCGGATGTTCCAAGTAGGAAATTTTACGTTGTTTTATACTTTCCAGTAAATATCTTTCTATACCACACCTCCTTAACGCTTCTTCATTTTTTGTCATATGAGCTGTCCAGGGGATACGTAGTAGTCGAACAAGTGTCGATAGTTCAAAAGCCTTGAGCCTGTTCACAGTTCTTGCTTTGATTGTCCAGATTTCAACAGCAACAATATAGGCCATATGTGACATTCTGGCATTCAGTTGCAAATGTTTGCAGGGAGTTTGATAAAAGTTGTATTTGCTCGGCCTACTTGTCCTTTTACTTCTTAATCGTACTTTTATTTAAAGTAGCGCAGATGTATGTGAACCTAGAGACGTGTTAAATTACTTGTCAATTGTGAGAGGAGTATTGTATTGGTATCTACTCATCACTGTCATTGATATTCTCATCTGTACTCAGTACCCCCTGGTATGTCCATTAATTTCAAAGTTCAATATAATAATAAAAAAGGACTTGATCGAAACACTTAACTCCACTGTGTGAAAGAAAACAAACAGGAAATATACAAAAAACCAAGAGAAAGAGACAAAAAAATATCAACAATAATCCAATTATATAAAACAGAAACAACAATTTAATAAGAACAATAAAAATAATAATATCTTTATTCTTTGCCGTGACGTGAAGTTCAGGCATACGGCTGAATGAATGAATTATGAAATTCTAAACGGCCATTATACACCCCTACACTCCCTAAACCTTAAGCCCCGCCCTTCTAGCAAAGTTAAGTATAGCTTTGAGTCCCAGGTTTTTAACGTTCCAGAGATCCCCAGTGATGGGTCCCAGTATAATCTGTCTATAGTAGCTCAGAGCCTCACAGCGACACAGAACATGCGCCGATGTCTCTTCTTCTGCCACGCGGCGCTCACCGAAGGGATCCACATCCACCCCCTTCATATCCAGGTGGCGCCTCAACGTATTATGGCCAGACAATAGTCCCACCTGCGACCTTAAGTTCTATCCAAAGATAAGCAAAAGCGTCCATCCTCAGCACTGGGCCCTACGCTGAGCTCCCTTGCCTGACGGAGATGACTAGAGGTGGTTCTCAGTATCTGAGAGTTTCGTCTTGCAATCCACTTCTCCATTTCGCTCCTGACTGTTTGCGCGGGCACCCCTAAGGCTGGCCCAGGACCAACTAGCTTGCTCGCTGACCCTGCTTTCGCAAGAGCGTCCGCCATATCATTGCCCTTTATCTCCGCATGCTTGGGAATTCACACCAATGATACCGGATGCCTTGCTGCTAGAGTATCCAGAGTCTCCCTGCATTGTAGTACAAGGCTCGAAGTAATCTTGCAGTCGGTGAAGAATGTTATTCTTCTTCTAGGCCCTTCGCTTCCAAAATGCGGGATTCGAAAGCAATAATCCGCCTGAAAATAGTGGTATACCCGCCAAGAGGTAGATATATCCTAGTTCTAGATGCAAAGACACCGTCGTCAGAGCCCTCTTCAATGACCGAGCCGTCCGTATTAACAGGCCTGGCCACTCCGTTCGGAGACCTTCCGGATTCCGGAGTCTCACTCCGCCCTCGTTGGATTACATTAAACTTGCGGTAGATAGACGGCTACACCTACACGTAACCCCAAAGTAAGAAATAGGAAAAATACACATGTTAAATTCTTAAGCGCTACAACATTGGCTAAGCCAGGCAAATTCAGGAACCATTGTACAGATATTAAACTATAAACATAGATGCATACACCTTGAGTCAATAATGACACGAAACACTGGGTCAGCCTAAAGAAGAAAACACTCACATGATCACTATAGAGAGAGCTAGATGGACTACAACAGCTGACTTTTCATCAGTTTCTTGAAGGAAGTGACCTGTGTAGATCGATATGCACTCTTGTGTATTAATAGGCTATGCATGTCGTACATTTCTCAACAGGCACTTTTGTTGCTTCATATCCAAACATTGCAGAAGACAAAATACATATTTATAAATTGATTCATCGTCACATCGTCGCATATTGTGAAACTGTGCTTGACCACTTTCACACGCGGCAAAAACTGGAATATCATACTTATGCGGGGACGATGATAATAAATGCTTAAATCACCGACAATAAACTTGAAATGATCGACGGTTATAAAAAATCATCGTTTCGAGTTCTCACGATGCGACGATCAGGATTGCGACCGGATTGAGTCTGGTTTGATCGGTTTTATATTTACGGCGAAGAAACACCACAAGTTGCTCGACTTAATGCTCAGAAGAGAACATTTCTTCTTAGGTAGTTGTTAAATTACAAACGATTACGGTCGCCATTGGCTGCGAAGTATTGAAATCGTATGGCGTTATATGGCGTTATATGGCGTACATCACGAAAAATGTCATACATTTCCGTCAGTGTGTCTTTCTGTCCTTAGCCCGTCTATATCTTGGAAAGTATGCCTCGAATTTTAATGAAACCTCCTCACCGGGGTTACTACTATTCCAAGCTTTGTAGGTTTTGAAAATCAATCGAGTGGCATCGAAGCTAGAGACAAGAAACTAAACAAATGAAAATCGGTCAACCCATTTTTTTTTGTCGCATCTAGGCATATTCAGAAAAGTTTTTGTACGAGTTGAAAATTGGGTGTTGGGTAGTATAGTACCCAACTAGCAAAGTAGTGCTATAAGCTTTTGGTAAAAGATCTGTTCAGCCATAAAAGCTCTCTATTGTTGTTGCCTGAACACCAAAATGCTGGCTTAATGTTGTGTGGAATGCAAATTTGCTTTCTGCAACATATTTGCTCTAAAATGAGGTGTTTAAAATATTCTTATAGCATAGTTATACAACACCTTATAGGACAAATTTTTAACTGCTGCATAAACGTTTATACAACTATTTTATACGGCATATTAGCCCGTTAGTCAAAATGGTTGTGTTGTGGCATCCATGGTAACGTTTATAAAACAAACCCGAGTCTTGTTGTTTTGCTGTGCAAATTTATTACTTTAGCCAACAAATTGCTCCCAACGGAAGCACTTATACAACTGTTAGTAACTGTTAAAGGCTGTACATATGCAACAATATTACAACTTTTATAGTACAAAATTGTTGTGCTCGGCATACATTTGTTGCTAAATATGTTGGTATACAACTTCACCATAACCTAACTTTCTGCTGTCATATTTTTGTTAAAATGCCATAACCAATGTTTTAAGACAAACAACGCATGCATATTGGTTCAAAAGGTTTTATCAACTGTTCAAACAGAAGATATAGATCTGGTACAAATTCTGGGTAAATCATTCGACTCTGTCGGTATTTCATTTCAGACATTTGTCAAATTGTTGTATAACACCTGCAGGCAACACCAAAATATTCCAATAAACTGAAGACAACATGGGTGATGCCATGATTATATACGTACACAACCACCCGCCATATTGGGCAAACATTTATTCCTCTATTTAATATTAAATAATTATGTTTTAGTTTGAAATTACAGATATAACGTGATAAACATTAGTGTCATTGTGTCTAAATATAGGATTTGTGGAAGATTTAACGCAGATAAGTTCAGTTTCCATCTTAAAAATCTAGACATACTTTTGATCATTATTAAAATATGAATCAAATACGAAGCCCTTAACTACTTTGCACGATAATCACAATAAAATTTGCTGCGCAAGTAATTCAATAGCCCTATATCACAGTGTAGAAGTTTAACATATACCTGTGTATGAAATTCACAATGGCCGATATGTGAGTAAACAAGATTACTGTAATGTGTTAGCTATTGAAGTTGAGTCATTAATTTTCAGATAATGATTGTAGAAGGAAGATAAACCAAAATATGTGTGTAAAAATACAAAAAAATAAAAAAAAAATTTACCTTGTTTTATAAAGTATCCTCCCGACAAGTATTTCAGTGCGGACCTGTATTTGATCGTGAGGTCTTGGAGCACCGGCATGCCCTCCCCTGTGAGGTCTTAAGTCACCTGATTCACGAGCCCGTTGTACTACATTAACAAAGGCACGAGGGGTTGGTTGCACTCGATTGGGAAACCGATCCGCATAAACATGTGCCATTTTTTATTTCGTTTGAGCCACGCAGCAAACACTACTATTCACTCACGCGTTACCGACTGACACATTGACTTAATAAAAACATCGTGATCAGCGTTTCAAATTCTTTCGCTTTTTTGTTTCCGATGCGATGAACCAATAAGGCGGATTATATCCGTTGTTGCCAAACACGAGCACATAATATTACTATTGAGACAGGGCGGTTCTCAAACTTCTAAAGGGCTATAACTTTGTTACTTTAATTTTACCACAAAAATGTTAAAGGAAAAAAACATTTCTTTTGATCAATAAATGACTCAACTTCGAAGTCACCCTGTATATTCTCCACTTCATTTATAGAATACATAAGAAATAGTTTGGTTGCAATAAAGTAGAATCACGTAACAGAATAGTTGTATAGTTGACAAAAACTGAATCTTGCACTCACGCAAATGTTCTATAGCGGCTGCAAGAGGCTTACACGTTTGTTGTATAACTGTTACCTGCAGCCCTTACACAACCTCGTAAATGACTGAAGTGTCCTATTAGGTGTGCCCATTCCGCTTGTATAGCTGTTCTAAGAGGGTTTTGCCAATGTTCTTACAGAATACAATGCTGTGTAAGGAATACTGTATAATCATTCTTGCAACTCTAATAGAAGTGATAATTGTTAGTTGGGTATACACGCGGTTTGAGGTTGTTAAAGTTGCATCTTTGGTATCAATCAAACATGTTTTATTGTACATGAAGGACCCCGTACAAAACATGGAAAATGGGTCGCACTCGATTTGTCTAAAAAATCGACGCGCGATGCAATTATACCTGGGCATACGAAAGTTGTCTAGATATTACGCTGACTATAAAAAAAAATAAATATATTAATATATCAATTATATTCATTTTATGAAATCACCAGCTGTAAGATACTATATATACATGATGCATATTTTAAGAGCGTAATTTAAATTTTTGAGATTCATCACTCATAGTCTATATCCATTTGTCAAGATACAAGAATTTTAATAGTAATCGAATAATAAAGATACCAAGATTCGCAAAAGTTGACATAGATGCTACAAATGCTGCATATCCAAAGTCCATTTGTCCAGAATGGCGAGGGAAGAACAGATTCAATCTAGTTGGTAGCATTTTTTTGAACGACAGATGAATTATACTTTATTATCATCGCCGTGATAACCTGAATCAAAATTTTGGAAAGTTCCAAATCTCAGTTTTTACTTCTTACATGCTAGACACATACGAGGCAGTGTAATTTTAAGAATGTGAAGAGGCGAATCCTGGCAAAAATACCACATGTTTGTCGATCTCTGACACAATTAGCGTTAGAACCTAATATTGAACCTGCCAGATCTTCGTGTGACCTTCACAATGTAGGTATCTGATTCATATATCTATTTTCCAGCAACTGCTGTAAGGTCTTGATACATCACATTTTCCAAGGCCGTGAAATTGATGTTTTATCGTTTTATCACAATATTTGGAGCAGATTGGACCTTTTTCTGCTTCCACGAGGGGCAGATATTTATTTTGCAGCGACCTGTGAGAATCCTAACTAGAAGATTGAGGAACTCTTTATTTTTGCTCAATAGACGATTATCTGTGGCTGTAGACTTCTGACCTGCCTATCCAGTCACCTTTACTCAACCATGCTTCCGTCATTTCCTTGTGTGCCCACCCAACTATACTAAGTGACATATAAATCCGAACACCCAGTTTAAATGGTTTTATTTTCTCCAGAAGTATCCCCAATTGAGTACGTGTGGGATATGATGGGTAGGAGATTGCTCAATTTGCAACGTCCTCCTCAGACTCTAGAAGCACTTCGAGAGGAGTTGGTGGTTGCCTGGAATGAGATACCACAGGAGGACATTGACCACCTGATCAGAAGCATGCCTAGGCGCGTTGGAGACTGCGTAGCACATCAGGGTGCATCCACACATTATTAAAGGTCAAAGGGCTTTAAAGCAGTGCAATCATTTTGAAATTTTTATCATTTACTTATTATGCTTCATTAAGTACTTATACAAAATTTTATTAAAATAAAACCATTTAAACTGGGTGTTCGGATTTATATGTCACTTAGTATATTATCACTCCTATTATAGTTGCAAGAACGATTATACAATATTCCTTACACAGCATTGTATGATGCAAAAGTTTTAGCAAAACGTTCTTAGAACAGTTATACAAGCGGAATTCGCACACCTAATAGGACACTTCAGTCATTTAAGAGGTTTTATATGTGCTGCAGGTAACAGTTATACAACAAAAGTGTAAACCTCTTGCAGCCGCTATACAACATTTGCATCAGTGCAAGATTTAATTTTTGTCAACTATACAACCATTCTGTTGCACGATTGTACTATATTGCAACCAAACTATTTCTAATATATTGTAATGGCGAATTGAAGAATATGTAACTAACACACTACAGTCATCTTATTTACTTACATATCGGCCATTGTGAATTCCATACACAGGTATATGATAAACCTTTACACTGTGATATAGGGCTATTGAATTTCTTGCGCAGCACATTTTATTGTAATCGTCTTACAAAGTAGTTATGAAATGTATACTGGCTTCGTATTTGATTCATATTTTAATAATGATCAAAAATATGTGTAGATTTTTAAGATGAAAATCTGAACGTATCCGCGCTAAATCTTCCACAAATCCTATATTTAGACACAATTACACTAATGTTTATCATTTTATATCTGTAATATCGGACTGACACAGAATTATTCGATTTTCAATAGAGGGATATATTTTTACCCAATATGGCGGGTGGTTATGTACTATATAATCATGCTATCGTTCATATTGCCTTTGGTTTATTAGAACATTTTGTTGTTATCTGCAGATGTTACAGAAATTCGACAAATCTCTGAAATGAACTACGGGCAGAGTCGAGTAATTTACTCAGAGTTTGTACTTGATCTATATATTCTGTTTGAAAAGCTGTTAAAACCTTTAAAATTAATATTCATGTCTTAAAATATTGGTTATAGCATTTTACATGAGCAGAAAGTTAGGTTATGGTGAAGTTGTCTACTTACCCATATATTAAGCAACAAATGTATGCCCAGCGTAACAATTTTGTACTATAAAAGTAGTATAAAAGTGCTAAACGATAGTCGTATAAGTGCTGCGATTGGAAGCAATTTGTTGGCTAAAGTCCTAAAGTAGTAGTTTTGCACATCAAAACAACAAGACTCAGGTTTGCTGTATGGATGTTACCATGGATTCCACAACACAGCATTTTTGACTACCGCGCAAATATACCGTGTAATTTAGTTGTATAGACGTTTATACAACAGCTCAAAATTTGTCCTTCTAGGTTCTGTATTTGTATAACTGTGCTACAAGAACATTTTAGACACCTCATGTTAGAGCAAATATGCCGCACAAAGCAAATTTGCATTCCACACAACATTAAACCAGCATTTTAGTGTCCAGGCAACAACAATAGGGTGCTTTTACGGCTGAACAGTTCTTTTGCCAAAAAATTATAGCACCACTTTGCTAGTAGGGCAGCCAGTTAGGGAGTCAATTCGTGAAATTAGTAAGTAAAATGACTAAAAGAAAATAGGCGTGAAAATAAAAATACAATTAATCTAAGTTTGTCTACCGGTGTGAAGTTAGCAGCCAGTTCCTAGCAGCCAATTCTTCCGGGCATTCGTGTGAAGTTAGCAGCCAATTTCCAGCAGCCATTTTTTTTACCAACTACTGACTTTTTAATGATTGCATCGTATTTCTAGCTAATTTTAGCAACATACGGCCTTAAAAAGGGTTGTTTCACGCTTAGTGCAAGAATATTTAGAAACAGGTACGCAGCTTTTCAAAAAGCTAACACCATTACAGGTTACAGGCTAAAAATGAATGAAAAGTGTTCCTTTAATTAGTAGCTGTGAGACCATATAGAACCCATCTTCTTCGGAGTCATCAAAGGAGTTGATTTCGCCCCTTGAACGTCAAAAATGCGGTTTTTGGCACTTCTCAACTAGCCAGCAAAAAACTTTCAGGCTAAAAATGTATCATAGATGTTGCTTTAATTAGTAGCTATGAGATCACATAGATCCCATCTTCTTCGGAGCCGTCGAAGTGGTTGATTTCACCCCTTGAACGTAAAAAATGCAGTTTTTTGAATTCCTCACCTAGCCAGCAAAACGTTTTAATTTTTAGCCTGTAACTTTTTTGCTGCTAGGTGAGAAATGCCAAAAACCTCATTTTTTAAGTTCCAGGGGCGAAATCAACCCCTTCGACGGCTCCGAAGGAGATGGGATCTATGTGGTTTCTTAGCTACTAATTAAAGGAACACTTTTCATTCATTTTTAGCCTGTAACTTTTTTGGTGGACAGTTGTGAAATGCCAAAAACCGCATTTTTGATGTTCAAGGGGTGAAATCAACCCCTTTGAGGGCTCCGAAGAAGATGGGATCTATGTGATCTCATAGCTACTAATTAAAGCAACACCTTGATTCATTTTTAGCCTGTAAGTTTTTTGCAGGCTAGTTGAGAAGTGCCAAGAACCACATTTTTGACGTTCAAGGGGTGAAATCAACCCCTTTGAGGGCTCCGAAGAAGATGGGATCTATGTGATCTCATAGCTACTAATTAAAGCAACACCTTTGATTCATTTTTAGCCTGTAACTTTTTTGGTGGACAGTTGTGAAATGCCAAAAACCGCATTTTTGATGTTCAAGGGGTGAAATCAACCCCTTTGAGGGCTCCGAAGAAGATGGGATCTATGTGATCTCATAGCTACTAATTAAAGCAACACCTTGATTCATTTTTAGCCTGTAAGTTTTTTGCAGGCTAGTTGAGAAGTGCCAAGAACCACATTTTTGACGTTCAAGGGGTGAAATCAACCCCTTTGAGGGCTCCGAAGAAGATGGGATCTATGTGATCTCATAGCTACTAATTAAAGCAACACCTTTGATTCATTTTTAGCCTGTAAGTTTTTTTCTGGCTAGTTGAGAAGTACCAAAAACCGCATTTTTGACGTTCAAGGGGATCTATGTGATCTCATAGCTACTAATTAAAGCAACACCTTTGATTCATTTTTAGTCTGTAAGTTTTTTGCTGGCTAGTTGAGAAGTGCCAAAAACCGCATTTTTGTCGTTCAAGGGGTGAAATCAACCCCTTTGAGGGCTCCGAAGAAGATGGGATCTATGTGGTCTCATAGCTACTAATTAAAGAAACACTTTTGATTCACTTTTATCCTGTAACTTTTTTGCTGGCTAGTTGAAAAGTGCCAAAAACCGCATTTTCTACGTTCAAGGGGTGAAGCCGACGGGTTCGAAGAAACGACCCAATAGCTAATAATAAAACACTATTCATTTATTCTTAGCTTGTAACCAGGTTTCTAAATAGGTGGGAGAAAAAGCTGCATATGTTCTGAGGGTGTGAACTACCCCTATGTCAGGTAAAAAAAAAACAATATTCTGACTACGCCTACAAAATATAAATGATGCGCTTTATTCATTTTGATTATTCATCAATGGTGTTAGCTTTTTCGAAAAGCTGCATACCTGTTTCTAAATATTTTTGCACTAAAGGTGAGACAACCCTTTTTTATGCCGTTTGTTGCTAAAATTAGCTAGAAATACGATGCAATCGTTAAAAAGTCAGTAGTTGGTAAAAAAATGGCTGCTGGAAATTGGCTGCTAACTTCACACGAATGCCCGGAAGAATTGGCTGCTAGAAACTGGCTGCTAACTTCACACCGGTAGCTTGTCTGGCATTCTGATTCGCTAAGCTTGATACATACCGAACCACAGAAGATCAAACCCACACCATCAGCAGTAAAAATATTCAAAAGTAGTCTTGGTTACCTAAACCCTAAATGAATAGGTATCCATATGATTCTCAGCGATATCCTCTTACTGCATTCCACAGACGTTTCACCTACCGGTTCCCTGTTCCTGTTTTTTCTGTATACTTCCGTTTCTGTTTATACCTCAGTGATGGAGATGGGTAGTTAAGATCCATTCCAAAGTATAATGGGATCTATTTAATCAGTAGGTCGAAGTATTAAATCGCTTTCCCAAATTGAATCAGTCCACTCTTCTGATTCAAAAATATTTGAGACAGTGCAAGTTTGGGAGAGTTGGATATTTGTCAGCTTCTTAAAAGATTGTGACTTATGGTATGAACCTTCGAGGCGCCTAAGAAATACAAAAAATTAGGTTTGAAACTATTTGAAATGTTTTACGAAAACTAGAGAACTATGAAAATCTATAATAACATTGCAGGGTGATTTATTTATTCGATCTGTTGCCTTCAAATAAAAAAGATCAAACTCAAAAATGAAGCCGTAAGAAACAATAAACTCACCGATTCTTCAGATTTGGAAATATATAAAGTGCACATTTTTCATATATCGAATGTAAATGAAGATATATTAACTTCTCTACTGTAAAGGTTGCTTGCTGTTTTTTGGACCTTGCTATTCAAAAGACAAGCTCCCTTCAAATTACCTATTATCAAATATTCAATATATTATAGAATTTTTGCGTCCTTTCATTTGAGTGTGCTTAATGTCACTTTTGGCGGTATTCGTTCTTTTGTTATTTCGCATAGAAGTAAAATAAATAATGAACAAAGTTACTTATTACTCGTAGCACTCCCGTCTCTACAGTTGGCAGATCATTTTTCAAATGCAGGTACAGTTAGGAAGGAAGAAGTGCATTCCTTTTTATTACACGAGCGCGCAGACAAAAACACCCAGCATGATCCTGGCATCCCGTTTTGATGAAAGTCTGACGCATCATCTGTTATACTATTGAATAAATTATTACTTCGTTTCTGGATAGTGCTTTCGGTAAACATGTATAGAAATATTTGATTCGTATAATCATTTCTTTTGATGGAATTATCATTTTCTACACTGCATTTCATAATTGCCTCTTACCTATTATAATATTATGCAAACGACATTTTGTACACAGAACACGCATAACATGTCAATATCAATTTACTTTGGAGCTTAGTTATTACTAAGTAACTTGAACATTGTAATAATTCATCTTTAAACTAGTAATACAGCTTTCTTTTGTTCGTCTACAGACGTTCAACCATGGATATTTGTTTCGTGCTATTTGGTTAATCATCAGCATGGTCTAGGCTTAGTCTCAATGGCGAGTAGACCGAGATTCGGCGGCATCTAACGGCCATAGTGATGACCTAGCTGGCAAACTCGAAGTTGCTATATAGTTCCAACATAGAGCTTACTCTCTTCACTCCCGCAGTGGTCGAATATATTTCAATTCATCTTCAGTCAGCTTAATGAGATCGATATGGGACACAAAAGCCTGGTTACCTTTCAAAAACATCTGACAGAGGTTAGTGTAGGAAGCCAAATATCTAATTATTCGAATAAAACGACAAGCTTAAAATATTATATTGAGTATTTGACTTAATATAATATAAAGGAATCTTGATTATACCATGTTTATAAATTCCTGTCCTTCCTGAGACCCATTCATTAAATCCGATTGGAAGTCACGCCGGCCGCTAGATAATTCCTGTTTTCTTGTTTTTATCATAAACTAACATTAGTCCTCTTGATAAATCTGATATATGTCTGTAAATATATTCAAATATTTTAAAACTTCCTGGCCTTGTGAAACCTGATTTCGATTTAAGTAACAAGAGGTAAAGCTGTATTTTATTCATCTCACGTTTCTGAATACCAGTTCTTGAGGTGAGCAGGGTTTTTTTTGATGGCGTGTCGATAACATCGTTAGGAATTAAGTTTAATGTCAAGCGAACTGTAACAGCTGACTGATTATCATGTATATACTCATACCTGGTCTGTATTTGCACCAGAACTCCGGCTCGGATAATATTATTTTCAAGCTTAGCAATCAAAACAATCTATCAGGTTATTTCTATCCGTTTATTATCTCATAATATATCTTCCTGTTGGTGTCTACAGAGTTTTATCGACTAGCCTAATTCTTCAAGAATAATAATGTGCAGTCGACTTCTGGTCGGAAGACTAACATTTCACAAGTTATTGGTGGAATTGAGCCACAACTGTGTCAGAAAGTTACTGAATATTTTTCAATGGATGATCCATTGAAACAATAGATGGTTATAGAGATGGTAAGCAAACATATCATTTTCAGCCTGTCAAAAATAGTGTCACATTTCGATAGTTCTACATTTTGATAATATAAACACTATTTATATTTTGTCTACCAGCGTGGTGAAAGTACCACGTTTCCGCAAGGTTACTCTTCTGCCAGGTTACCTTTCCGCCCGGCATGTGGAAAAGATAAAATATCACCGGTTGTTAAATTTAATCGATGATTGTTGATTGAATTTGATACTTATTAACTCGATAACCTGGTAATAAAGTACCAGCACTAGGACTATCAAGCAACAACGAAATTATACGTAACAGGCCAACAGCATGTCCCCTAACGACCGAATAGAACAAACAAACGTGTCATGACGAGATATTAATAATAATAACAATACTAGTAATAATAATGGTAATAATAATAGAAATAATAATAAAAATAATAATAATCGCCTTTATTTGAAACTATATATGTAAATCTATAGAGAAAAATACACTTAATATCTCATGCTAAAAAAACAAAACTTTTTAGGTAGCGATATCAAAAATACAAAAATACATGTTGCACGAAAGCTTACTGTACGTATACAAAGAAAGTTAAGAAAAAAATTAACACCAAAGACAGAGACAAGAGCAGGGTATTTAAACTATCGATCAAAGCAGAAATGAGACTTAACGACTTTCTTGAAGCTCATGTTTTCAAAATCAGCACTCAAAGCGTTATAAAACTACAGCATTGTACAAGAAATAAATCTAAATAAGGCATGGACATACGTATTAGTTTATGAATGAATATAATACTTGGCAATATTTTAGGTTTTCATCCAAAATCAAAATAATCTTATTTTGTTATACGCTGGTAGAAAAAGTGGTGATCGGCCAATTGCAATCGCGTGCGGAAAAGTGTCAATTACCACACTTGTTAGGAGAAATAAATATTTTTGTGGTTTTTGGATTTATTAATAAATTAAGTATTTCTTGGGACGCCTTCCAGATTGCCATTTGGCACTTGGCCTCTATTCGTGAAGTGCCACTAGCAATCCAATGAAAATATCATAGTTGATCGAGTACCACAGTAACTGCTGTATCTGAGGTCAATTATGACATAAAATCTATCAGTACATATGCAAATAATCATAATCTTCAGTTGAACCCTTCAAAATCAAGTCATTATTTCTTCACTGAAACCATTTAGAAGTGATGCGAAAAGAAACCTGAACATAAATTTAAATTGTGACTTTCTTGAGGTAAATTAATCATTCAAAAACCTAGTTATGATATTTGATGAAAAGTTCATAGCACATGTGAATAATATCAGCAAGAATTGTTTCTCCATGCTACGACAATTTTATCTAAATAAACAATTTCTTGACTATCAAACAAAAAAAAAATTGTGTGAATTTCTAATCATGTCCAAAATTACATATTGTGATATAGTTTATGTTAGTTTTTTTAAGACTCAACTTCTCTCATGCGTCTCCAAAAAATTCAAAATTACTGTTGCAGATTGATCAATAACTTAAGAAAGTATGATCATATCAGCTCTTATTTTAGAGACATGAAATGGCTGAGAATAAAACAACTACGTGAGTTACTTATTTACTTATACCCATAAGATTTCACTCGCAGCCATTCCTCCATCTTTAAAGGATAAACTGATACCTAGGAGTTATATTCACACAAGAGATATTCGATTTGCGCAGACTCTCACAATGTCTCTCCACAAGACAGACTTCTTTTGTAAATGATTTACATACAACGCAGTTATTCTCAATAACGAGCTTCCACAACACCTTTTTTTCAACCTCTCACTTCGCAAAAAGTTCAAAGTAAAATTTTCTTTAAACCATAAAACTGTTTTAATTTGTATCTTATACTCAACTTATTTATACCCACTGATTTAATTTGCGCGCCATTTTTGGTACACGCATTTCAGTAGGTGGCGCCGTAGTAGTTGCTTGAAGCACATGCGTCCAATCATCATGGAGCGCTACACGATCCCACAACACATACCGTGTTGTTAAAACGTTTTACTTAAGTAACGAGTCGATTGTTGCAACGATTCGGAAGCTACGACAAGATTTTTGTCGGAATAATGTGCCCATTGTCAACACCATTCGTCAGTTGGTGCGGAAATTTAAACAAACAGATGATGTTAAAGGCTTGCCAAGGTCGGGCCGCGTTTGAACTGTTCGTACTCCGGAAAATTTCGAGAGAGTTCGTGAAAGTGTAGTGGTGCGCCCTGATACTTTTACCAGACATCGTTCTCAAAAACTGAGTATTCGTCGCATGTCATTATGCACTATGTTAAAAAAAGACTTGCATTTGAGGCCATACAAAATTCAGTTAACCCAAGAACTACAGCATAGTGACCGACTGTCATGCAGTCATGCAATAATTCAGCTTAAAACCCAAAATAACAAATTTTAGCGACAAAATGAGCGATGAAGCCGACTTCGATATGAACTGATTTGTTAATAAGCAGAATTTTCGTAGCTGGGCATTAGGGAACCCTCGTGTCATCCATCACCGACCACCACATCCTCGTCAAGGTTTGGTATGAAGGTGTCATTGGACCTTACTTCTTTGAAGACACTGCAGGCAATTCTCTGACTGTTCCTGGCGAGCGCTACCCGATATGGTGCAAAACTTTCTGGCTCCTCAGATGCAACAAGTTAACCTGTAAAACATGTGGGACGTCAGGACGGAGCAACTTGACATACAGCTAGGGAAACAATGAATCTTTTGCGAACAATATTTCCGGGACGTTCAATATCTCGATTTGGTGATGTCAACTGGCCACCAAGATCACCGGATTTAACAGCTCCTGATTTTTTTTAAATCGATTTTTAAAATATATTATTTAAGCCAACAAACCAAATACTGTCGAGCAGCTGAAGAACAATATTATGGAAACGTCTGAAAACATTCCTCCTGAAGCCGCGGCTTCTAGAGGCAGACATTTGCCTGATATTATTTTTATACATAATTTCTAAGCTTCAATAAAAGACTAAGATGAAAAAAATGGACGTATTTTATTTCATTTCACAAATATTCAAGATACAAACCAGTCATTTACATATTGGCCACTCTGTACAACTATCATTACTTTTGTTAATGTTGAAATATTATTCTGTTTCTTTCTAATTTTATTTTAAGGTTACGTGAAAGAATAGCTCTTTGCTAAACTTCTTCCCTAATAAATACTATTATTATTATTAATTATTAATGTTATGGCGTTTGCTGTATATCTTGTCTCTTCATGTTTGCACATGCATAGAAAATGTTGCCTTGGGCGCAATGAAATCTCTGACCTTCTAATGAAAATGTGAAAAGGTGTTGTAGTTGCCTCCTTGCGATTTACAAGATAAACGACCGTTGCTCGCTGTCACTTAACCATGCAATGCTGATACCTAACTTTCTACTTGCATTTTTGTCATCGCCCAAGCAGCTGTTATTTACAACGATTGTTTTAAGTGGGCCGTAGCTCATGGGCTCATTAGCGCAGTCAATCGGCAGCTGTTTGCTAACAAATGTGTTTAAGACAAAATCTAATTTCAATTTTACGTTAAGTATGAGACTCTATGATGATTAAGACTCCCTGTCATTGGCTGCTTTGTTGTGGTTCTCTATGGTTGGTAACGCCTAGAAATTCATGACAGAAGCAGATATTTCTCGGGAGTTATGTTTTATTTTTATTTCCCTAACCTCCTTTTCCTATTATTGCTTTTAATTTATTTCACCTTATTTTTTTTCAGGTAAGTTGAAAATGGAGTCAGCTCTCATGATACTGATACCGTAAGTACGTTGCGTAAAAGTAGCTATAGTGAAACCTGGGTCCTGGATGTGTGAGAAACATCCACTACTAACACTCAAAATGAGGATTTTCGAACTTAATTGACATTTGATTTCAAAGATTTTTTGAAGTTTACCTCTACAATTATGACTTCAATTTTATCAGGTTTAGATATTGTATTCAATTCAAATAATATTGGTTCAATTCAATTTCTTTCTCTGTGAATAACGACAGTCATTTTAAACATGCCTATTTGGGAAACTGGGTAAGTGGGAAACTTCTGTAAATGACAAAAATCCTAGTTCATGCCTTATTCTTGGCTAGAGGTAGGTCATTGTATGGTGCCGAGTCAGGACTCTAAGTGTGAAGCACGAACCCGACCTAGATTATTTACTTCTATTCAAAATAAACTTGAGTATGCACTCGATTGTCGCTTGTCACCGCCTATCCAGGCACTTATGGCCCGCTGGCCAATAGGAGCTAGAGAAGTTTAACGTCGCGGCCTGGTGTTTGCTTTAATGGGGCGCAAATGACATTTGGATACGCCACAGCTACGGATTTTTACACCATTGAAGATTCTCAATAAAAGGGTGCACATGTTTAATTACCACTTCTTATACCCAAGGCGAATGAGTGATCAGTATTACTACTATCCTTTGATATCTTGATTGGGTTTTTAACCACAGATGTTAAAAACATGACTTAAACAAGAATTGGTGAGGAAGTACTGTAACCGCAAAAAAATACGAACATGTAATTATTTTTTTGTTGATGTTATATCACATGAAAAACCATGTCATTAGTATCAGTCAGTCTATCTGTCTCTTTCTCGGTTTGGAAAGTATTGCCCGGACTTTAGTGAATTGTCAATACAAAGTTACCATTGTGCCATAAACGAAAGAGCTTTGTAGGTTTAAAAAATCAATCCAGTGGCAGCGTAGCTAGATGCGCAAAATGAAACAAAGTCGCTTCGTTTCAGAGATTCCTGAACGTTTTTAGATTTTTTTTGGAATTCTGAAGACTGGGACTCGGTGGTTTTGTATTTCTCCTTTGGTAACAGTAACAAATTTGCTATTATTAAGGAGCTTTTGATCCTGAGTGATTATAATATTTTCTCGTCTCTCTCATTTTTGAAATTTAGCAATTCAGTAATTTCCAGAATAGATAAAAAAAGTGGATGCGCAACAAATTTCTAGCTTTGCATCTCAAGTAAGTGTCTTTGATACAAAAATACAATGGAATTATCATCAACACTTATTATTAACACACAAATCCTTACTATGTACCTATGAATTGCCGTTACCTCCAGTAATCCCATCTCTGAAGCAGACTTTACTTCACATCAGAGAAAAACTTTGATAACTGAAGCCGCATGACGTTTAGGCAACACGTACAACTTCAAAACGAGTTCACAACGTGTCCATCAGCTAGTACTATGGTAACACCTTGTAGAAAAACCTACATAATGTCACAAACAACCAAAATCATGTCAAAAAAATCGACATAATGTCACTTTTTAAGATACGTACTACCCGTCCCGGATTCTAGACCAACAAACACTTTTCATCCATATCCTCTTGGTCCAGGGTTGAACCTCTCATTGCTAGCCTTCCTCGTAACGCATTTTATAAATAAACCGAGCATAACATAATCTAATTCATGGCAGAATTGCGAGGAAAGTAAGTAAACCACCGACGTAATTTTATTATTTGGCAAAAGTGCAATTGGCTCATTTTCACCAAAACACAAATGAACTGCGAACTGCGGATGTATGTCTTACACAGGTTAGACATGGGGTACTGAAGCCTTGAAGATCTTACATTTTGGCAAGTTATCTCAAGGTTTTTTACGTGACAAAGTACATTACTTTTCTCAGTTGACTTTCTTATAATTTCCAAGCTCGATCGTCTCGTCGTTTGTTATTTGAGCGGTCTGCAGGACATTGGCTCTTGTCTGGCAGAATGATTTCCAAGCTGCTGCACACCGGTTATGACCACACTATTGATCGTGAGCGAGTAGTAGCGAATGAGCGAGCATAGTTCAATGCAGCCTGTCAACTAAAGACAGCTAACAAATTACAGTTATCGAAAGTCGAGCTGTAGCGCCAAACAGTGTTTGAATTCGCCGCCTTCGGTTGCAATGCATGACTTTAACAGCGGCGTAGCAACGAGGAAAAGGGTTGCTTATGAAATAGTCTGATTATTGAGTACCATTTAACGAATAATCTATCCTTGGATTTCAAACAAACTATAACGCATCTGTAACCTTCTGTTCAAGGAAGGATTGTAATATTTGCATATCACAGTAGCCTATAGTAGTTGTCATCAGAAGCTGTGGCCGACGTTAGAAAGACTATTTAGCATTGTGGTGATACATTTTGGATGGTTTGCTTTTTTGTGCTGAATTTTGGTATTTTGGTGGGTAATACCTAATAGTAATGGAATTTGTATGCTTTTTAAAAATAATAATATACCCATAATAACAAACACAAACGGAGCTGAATGAATAAAGGCAACCAGCGTTGCAGCTTGTTATCAAGTGCATTTGACACTTTGAGCGTATTTATACAGTTTGAAAATAATTTTATTCATAAACTGTAAATTATTCTATCCAAGAGCACTTAGTGTGACTGTAAGGATCAATTTTACTAAGGAGTCGCGCCAAGAAAAATTTGTGTCTAAAGCACAAATAACACCAACCAGAAGGCGTTTTTCAAAATATCTCCGAAACTATACAAAATTATACGATTTGTGTAAGGTGAACGTCTAATATATCATATATATTGAACCAAGAAATGCTTTACAAATCACCTTGTTTAGCTATAAACATAGTTTTTTCGTTTGAACAACCACGATATCCAAATATAAATTCCTCAGAAATTTTGTTTGCAGCAGGTCGGTCGAATTACATCGTTGATTTTTGTCATGACACTAAGCACATTCTGAGAACGTATAAGTTGAATTTCTGAATGCTTATTCTTTACCCAAACATCCAGTTAATAGTACTACTCTGGAAAATAATCTTTCTTTTCAACTGTTTATATGTTCAGTACGTGTTTAGAGATAATTTTCCTGGCCTGTCGCTATATCGCTTATGAGCGACCTCTACTGAACGGTGGAACGACTACAATGTCCGGGTGAATTTGAACCCTTCGTTGCAGATTGGATGACAAGGCTGCGCAGGCGCAGGGGACACTGCGATTATATATGGTTGCATCAGCAATGTATTCATAAATATATAAACATATCATAAAACAAGGAACAAAAGTTGTTTTCTTCGTAGACTATCTGTATAAGAAACATACACACGTTCAACAGACATGTTGATGAGCTGTTAAAAACATCCTTTTTTGTTCAAAATTTCCTCTCTCAGGTAAGTAGTGACACTATTATTTCCAATAAAATGCTCAGTAAGTTGCTGTCATATTCATCTAGATATTCTGTCCGGTTCGATCCACGTGTCAAGCATGCCGCAAATCCTTCTTTTTGATTTTGTTTCCGGGATCAAATGAGAAAATAGACTTTTGTAGCCAGACCTGGTGATATATGCAGTATTTATTGTGCTCTATGAGAATTAGGTGCCCATCTTACACAAATCGTATGATGTTTCCTTAGTTTGAGAGATATTTTACAAGAAATCGACCATATCTCTTAGATCCATTTCTTGAAAAACGCCCTTTTCTTGGTCCAATTTGCACCCTGGGCGCAGATTTAGCTCCCCAGATAGTAAAATCTGGCTTTACAATACTAGTCTTATTTAGACACCAGCACACATATATGAGAATGATCGTAATAACCAATAAACTTGCGAAAGCTGTACCACAGGGTCCTGCTAATGTCCATAAATCGAGTCAGAACGAAATCCTAGGATTGTTCAGGCAACACTCTCAATAATATGGTGGTGAGGTGCGAGACCTGATTGCGGAATATTTCTGCAAATCTGACTATCATGTAAGGTCAATAAACTTAAAATAAAAACAAAGTGATTTTGAATCAATAATTTATTGTGACACTTTTAGTGGCAACTTTAATGAGCACTCAAATTTCTGCAGGTGCATCGTATAATTTGCACCTGCGTTCATGGACGTAAACATTTTTTATGCTAATATTCATTAAATATCGCAATCATTCGGACTGCACAAAATATCATTGAAATGAAGATTAACAGTTATTCATGCACAGATACAGTTGATTAGTTAATTTTTTAATCGACGTGAGAGAAAAATCTGGCGTTGGCGGGATTTCAACGCCCAGCTCCGTAATCTTTATTGGCTGATGTACCATTTATGCCACATTCAAAGTCAGTATTTATCAACGAACTCAAACTTCCGTTATCTTATATTTTATTTCATATTGCTGAACTTACTTTGGGCAGACGATTTTCAGATTTGAAATATCTACTAGTTTAATATAACATAGCAAATTTTATTTACTTTTTTTAATCGATAAATCAGTGCTGTAAGAGGTAGTGCACTCAGAGAAGGTAATCATTAAGAGAAACTTGATACTCCAAGATGCATCTTCCCGCTTGTTGCATGTACATTTTTATTAGTCGGGTGACTATAGTTACGTGCACAAGAAGTATAATATATGAAGAAGATGTGAAGACTCTATTTCACAATAAAAAAAATTAAATACTCTATCAAGGAAACATCGTTCAGATCACAGATACGTGATCAAACTATACGAGGGATGTCTTTTAAGTTTGACAACAATACGTGCAGTGTTCTCACTACTGTGAATTTTTAAGTGTCACCAAGTCGAAAAAGATGGTCGCAACATTTGTGTCAAAAGCGGGTCATATTGCAACAATTCCTCTTAATGAGCAAAAAACCGTTTCTGCGGATTGGTATACCATCATTTGTTTGCCAAAAGTCGTCACCGAGCTTCAAAATCAACCCCGAAAGAAGAATTATCCTCGATCAAGACAATGCAAGCTCGCACACAGCCCAAGAAACAAGGCAGTATTTAACGGAAGAAAACGTGGAATTATTGGACGATTTCTTTACTTTCCCGAAAATTAAAAACAGACTGCGTGGTCAAAGGTTACAGTCACCAGAAGAAGCAGTTGACGCATTCAAATATGCCGTTTTGGATCTGCCAGCAAACGAGTGGAATAAGTGCTTCGAAAATTGGTTCGAGCGCATGCGTATATTAATCTTCGTGGAGAATACTTCGAAAAACAATAGTCATTTAAAACTACGTACCGTGTTTAATTTCCATATGCAAAACTTAAAAGACATCCTTCGTTGAACTTTTTAATGCAAAATTTCAATTTTCATCTCCCCTTGTTGCAAACAGATGAAAATTCATAATCTGGGACGCTGTTTTTACATGTTCAGGACGCAAGTTCATACTAGAAGTCGATCAGGCTTAAGCTGTCCGTTTGACAGTTGCTGACATTTCGAGCTAAATTCGTTAATTTTCTGCGAAAACATACAATCCTAGTGTTCCAGATATTTGCCCAAAATGGTGGACTTTTGTGTGGATTCCAAAAAGCAGGTTAAACTAAGTCAGTTGTTGGACAGTTGTGTGTGTTCCAATCTAAGGTTTGTTGACAATATATTCGGATTCGTGGGATATATAGGTGTTAAAAGGTGTCCTTTTTGAAGTTGCCAACGTTTCGGCACTTATTTGTCCCCTTCTTCAGGGCTGTCGAATCAGAACACGGAACACGTCTCAAGGGATAACAAACGTCCGTTACGTCAACTATGAAAAACAAATTAATGATGAAACAAACACAAAGTGATGCTAGTACAGACCATAATGCTGCATTAAACCAACATAGTGTTGATTTAATTCTCATGTTATATTCATTAATTTGTTACTGATAGCCGACTTAAGGGATGTTTCAAACTTCAGTCCGACTAAAATATAACTTCTGTGTTAATTGTGAATCTAAAAGTTCTAAAACGCACTTTCCAGCTATAAGTAGTAATTTTACTATCTCATTTTAGTGCCACGAGATTCTATTAAGGTAGCCAAAAAAACTATGACTATGAAATTAATCAATCTCAGGTATTCGGCTATTGCTGCTGTTTGATGGAGACGATGTTTCGTAGAATTGTTGATTTGTTCATTTGTTGTACCGATAATAATTTATTTGCGTTATTCAATTTATCCCTATTTAGTAAAAATAACCGAGCGATTCATATCGCAGCACATAGCATTTCTGCCTTGCTTTACGTGAGCACACCCAGTCCGAATAGATACCTGAATACCATTTCCAGAGAAAAGAATGTATGCCTATGTATTGGTTTGTTACTTTGTACTAAAATCTACACAATTTTGGCGCCAAACAATGCATTGTAAACATATAGTTTTGGGTCCTTCTAGTCTATTCGAATTCGTTGGTATTTATAGTTTTATTTTGGCCCTAGGACATTGAGGTTCATTACAGACAGTAGCTATTATTTAATTTTTCTTGAAACTTGTCGAATGTAAATACCCTAACGTCTACCCCAGTACCCTCTTGGAAAGTTTGAGTAGAAGAGACAGAAGGAAGGGGTTGGGAAGACGCGCTTCACACCCAGGAGTCTGTCAGGGTGACTTTTACTACACAGATGGGATGGGCCATTGGAGGGATAATTGTATCGTGGCGTGTGGAGACAAAGGTAACTAATCTATTTCTAGAGTTTTAACCCACTGCGTCTTAAGAATACCTAAAGTGCTTTAAATATAACAATCTTGTTCATAGCTATAAAGGCTATAAGGCTGAAGGGTGGTTGGAACTTATGTTGTATCAACCTCTTAAATGTAGCTGATTAGAATTTGTGATATATTCTATGTAACCAAAAAATATTTGATCTAGATCGAAGGTATCGCATGTATCTATGCTCTGGACTCCAGTTTTTCTAATGTGGTAGGAACATTCATGCATGTCCAGATTGTAGTCTGCATATTGTAACTTTATCACTGCGTGAGTAACTGAGATTTTATATTACTGATTACTGAATATATAATTGTGTAGCGCGTATTCTTTTGAGTGCCATAGCCGTTTCCAGTTTGACTCATTTTATTTTTACATACATGCATTCTTGTACACCAAACTTGTTAGATAGTTGTACGCCATTGTTAATGCTGTCTTTAGCAAGTCTATGGACTACTTCATTAGCCGAATGTGTTTAACCCATATAAAAATAAAATTATGAATTCTCTGTTTATTAGATATTATACTTGTAGTATAACTTGCATTACTGGAAAACATGATTGAAATCTGTTCAATGTGAGAGGTTCTGAAGGGAAGACCAGGAGTCAGACCGGATGACTGCTTTATTTATTGTTTGTTGTTCTATAGTTTCTCCCTTGATAGTTAAAAAAATAGAAAGGTTATTTGCCGTCGATCGAATCTTACAAAGAATTACTACAGGACAAAACCTAAATCCTGACTATTGTGTTGCGATACATCTATCTTTTAAATGTGTTAGTGTTGACGCAGGACATCGAGCGGCGGCGTAACTGTAACGTTAAGCTTGTTATGAACTTCTGTGTAGGTGCTAACGACAGGATAGCCTCGAGACGTGCACAACTGAAAGTTTGATGGAGAAACGGAGCGACGCAATTATCGCAGTTTGAGAAACTAGATTTGTTATGGGTGTGGAAGTTTATAACTAGTCATTAAATTTGATACTGGCCATCAAGCGCATAACTTTGAAATTATGGAACGTTGTATTAATTGTATGATGACGGTGGATACAGACTGACCGATGTGAAGAGAGCTCACTGTTAGAAAAAAAACGCAATTTTTTATTTTTTTTTTACACCGAAGCATCTGCGCAAGCAAAGCCTAAATGCCAGGCATCGTGGTTGCTATATATAAAGAAACTCTGTTAATCCGATTTTTGAACTGCCTAAGGTTAGTCGAACCTTGAAAAGCCTATTAATGTGATTTGTTCACCAATCTGGATACCATAGTGACAGTTTTGGGTACGGTTAGGATGGGAGGCCAAAGTCAAGAGGGTCTGTCTGGCAGGCACATCGCGCGGCGTCATTATGGAGGCAAGCTCTGAGAAGAAAGCTAGATCACCAAAGATCCAGAGACTATCAGTAAGAGAAAAGTCGTCCATCAGACTGACAGCCCCCCTCTAAACAGCATCGAGCATGGATAATGTAGCAGGACGGCAGCACCCCAAACATGTGTGTAATACTGGAGGCTCGAGGCTATGCCTTATCTGCGCTTTGAATAAAGTGAGGAGGTCATCTGGAGAAAAGTACTTCTTAACAAATAGCCTTGCTTTTTCCCAGCAGCTTCAGCTAGTGCCGAGATGTGCTTGTGCCAGATCAAGTCCTCGGTGATCTGCACTTCGATCTGCCTAAACGAGTGGCTCTTTGGTAGAGCTCGGCCAACCATCGAAACCGGATGAGCGCTAGGACGTTTTTTGTTCGTCAAGGTAATGCTTCGAAGGCATCAACCTGTACAAGATTGTTGCATCCCCAAGCAGTGATAACCACCATGTCTCTCCTCAGAGGAAGTCGCTGCTAGCCTTCTTTTCTACAAGTCACCGAGTGAGATCGCCTTGTCACTCTAAACTCCTGCTTGTAAAGTGCTGTCATCAGAAAAGGAGGTCGATATCTTAAGACCAGAGAGCAAGTCAGCCACCCATCTGCAAAGCTTCTCTGGGAGGTCACAGGATGGAAGTTTGCATAAGGGTGCCCCCGTGTCACAGCTGATCGAACGCTTTCGAGAAAGCAGGAGCAACGATATGAGCCTCACCATAAGACTGGATAAAGTGTACTCCACAATTTTATGACGTAAGCTAGGAGGAGGTGCCCTCTGGATCACTGGTGCCGGAAACCGTACTTGGCTAATCAAGCCGTGACGTTCGAGGTACTCCAGAAGCTCCCGTCTTATGCACCTCTAGATCTCGTTACTTATAACAGAAATCAGAGCTATATGCCTGTAGTTGTAAGGGTCGGTCTGAGATATTTTTCCTTTATAGTTGCTTTAGGAAATACTTGCTTTTGTTCTCAATATATAAAAATGTCTGGAATTTTTATAGGGTCGACCTGGGTTATATCGAATTTATTTCGCTTGATAACTTATATTGTTTTGGCTACATGTTACAATTATGCACCATTGCAAATATGATGTCATATAAACAATACAAAAAATGAATAACAAATCGGGATTGAATTATATCCAATCTCATTATTTGCATTCATAAAATGGTCCACAGCATAATTCTGTTCACGCCAGAAATCAAGCGCATTGTTGCTGCATTAATGCCTAGAACTTCAATTTAAATACCGTTGCCAAGTGAGATGGGCAGAAAAAGGATGCCGTAGAGCGAAAGAGAGAGAGAGAGAGAGATGAGACAAGAGCACAATAGCTCGGAATGCTACACAAAGTTGCATAATCAGGATTATGGCATTATTATTTTATATATAGGAGCGAGGAATAATTACACGTTAGTCTGCTGCTCACTTTCCTCGTGTAGCTGGCTGTGCTATTCTGGACACAACAGCAACACGGTAACAATGGTCTGTGTTGCTAGACAGCAAACATTGCAATGAAAGAAAATTTTATTGTTATCATCAGCTTATTTCATACAGGTTCGTTATTGCCTAGAGTTCTGCAGCACTTGGTTTGGATTTGCCTTGCTTCAGCATCCACAATCCTTTATCTGTCGTCTTTCTGTATCGAATTCCTTATGTCAATCTTTCAGGTGTTTTGGACTAATCCATCTTTCCACTTGAATTTAGTTATCCATTTTCATGTGTGTTCCGATATCCAACGAATATTTATGCCGTAGGCCTGCGTGGTGGCTTTAGTATCAAAAAACAGTGACTGCTTTTCTTCAATTTTGTGTTTTACTTTTTCACTGTTTTTTATTTCCAACAAAGAGGTTTCTGAAAAGGAAGGCTTCACTTTCAAAACGCCTTGGCATAATATAATTTCAAGACTATTGACTATTGCTATACAAATTTGAAAAATTGGTACGCAAACAGCTGATCCCAAGGATTGATCGACCCGTATACAAGAAAGTTTCTAGATATAAAGCCTGAGGAGTCATGCCCAGTCACTATATTTCGCGCGTACCCTCCTACTTTACCTTGGGCAATTTATCTCTACCATCGCCAGACCATAAAAGCCTTAATCGAGCCTTATTTAGCAAGTTGTACGATGAAGTTTAAATATGTTCTAATTATATTTTACTACACTTACAACGTAAGAACCTTTGGTGATTAAGCCGTTTAAAGCAAGCGTTTATAAGTTAGTAATCAATAGGCGATAAGTAATGGGTAAAACAGGCGGTTTATTGACATTAGAGTCAAGTAAATAGACTAGGTTTGCCATAGAAATAGTTGGCAATTAAAAAGCAATGCTTTAAATGAAATAGGCTCCAACTATGTGATTGCTTTTTGGCACTTGGTGACTCAACCCATCAACAATATAAATACAGACAGCTATTAAAAAGGCTACTGAAACCAGAATTGTAGATCCACACAGACTTCAAACATGCAAGGTGGTTCGTCTGAAGGTCTGACTGCTCACTAGAGAATTCCTCAGCTTTCTAGTGATAAAGTAACGAAATGCTACATATACTACCTGTCCATTGCTACTGCTCCTGTGACTAAATACTGTTAGCTCAAAATATGATACAATCCTCGTATACGAGATGTAAACAGGAAGGTGATATACTCAGGCATATATACTAAGTGACATATAAATCCGAACACCCAGTTTAAATGGTTTTATTTTAATAAAAGTTGGTGAATGTATTTATCTTACTGTAAATAACAAGTGAAAAAATTTTCAGCCTTATCAGTTGGACATTCCGGTTTTTATACTGCATTTTTTTAATTCACTAACGCTCTAAAAATGAATATTTCAGCCGCAGTAAAGAATCAACGTTGGCGGATTTTGGTTCTTGACATCCTTTACGATCGGTTACGATGTCTAGAGTACGGAGACCTGTACGATTTCGTCAACTTAGTGAGTTTGATAGGGGCCGTATAGTGGGACTTCGGGAAGCTGGACTTTCTTTTCGGGCAATTGCAGTTAGAGTGCAAAGAAGTGTCACTGTGGTTAGGTGTTGTCAGGCATGGCTTCGAGAAGGCCGTACGCAAAGAGCAAGGGGCACTGGACGCCGCCGTAGAACAACAGACCGTGAAGATCGCCGCCTAAGATTATTGGCCTTAAGGGACCGTTTCTCCACTACCAGGTCCATTGCAAATGAATGGTTTGCAGAACACGGAAGACCTATTGGCATGCGAAGTGTTTACCGAAGAATGAGAAGTTTTGGCTTGTTTTCATACCGGCCACACTGGGTCCTCCCTTTAACTCGAGAACACCGACGTAATCGCCTTGAGTGGTGCAGACAACGGTCTTGGATCAGGAATGGAACAGTATTGTCTTTAGTGACGAGTCTCGATTTTGTTTAGGCATGCACGATGGTCGTGCCAGGGTTAGAAGGCGACGTGGTGAAAGGAGGAATCCACAGTTTTTTGTTGAAAGACATGTTCATCACACTGTTGGAGTTATGGTTTGGGGTGCTAAAGCTTATGGTTCCAGGTCACCTTTAATCTTCATCAGAGGAAACATGAACGCGCAGCGTTATATCCACGAAGTTCTAGAACCCCATCTTTTACCCTATCTTGACACCCTGGCAGATCCAACTTTCCAACAAGATAATGCCCGACCACATGTTGCAAGAATCACAATAGACTTCTTTCAAAATAATGATGTCACATTGTTACCATGGCCACCAAGATCTCCCGACTTATGCCCAATTGAGCACGTGTGGGATATGATGGGTAGGAGATTGCTCAATTTGCAACGTCCTCCTCAGACTCTAGAAGCTCTTCGAGAGGAGTTGGTGGTTGCCTTTAATAAGATACCACAGGAGGACATTGACCACCTGATCACAAGCATGCCTAGGCGCGTTGGAGAATGCGTAGCACATCAGGGTGCATCCACACATTATTAAAGGTCGAAGGGCTTTAAAGCAGTGCAATCATTTTGAAATTTTTATCATTTACTTATTATGCTTCATTAAGTACTTATACAAAATTTTATTAAAATAAAACCATTTAAACTGGGTGTTCGGATTTATATGTCACTTAGTATACTTTGCCATTGCTCATCTGTGCTATCGATAAGGATGTCTCTTTTGTATGACCATTGGCATTTGCATACTGGCGCTAACATAAAGGAAATCTGCTGGGTCTTATTACAACCTTCTTCAACAATGTGGAATGGCTGATGGTCTAGCTCTGACTCCAATAGGGCCTAAGTGTTGTGATCTTCGCTGAATACGCCCAAATTGCGCGTCGAGTTCTAGAAGGTCAATATTTAAACTTAGTTGTCAAATACACTAATTTCCCTTAAGCTTTAGCGTACTCAAGTGACATTTAATCATTTTTTTTATTCAATTTGATAGTGATCAACTTTGAATTAAAATAAAGGTTGATTGTCAATGTTATTAGGATCAGAAAATGTAGAAGGCATAATTTTTGCTCTGTATATAATTATTTCCTACTCGTTACTAATGATCACAAGCTATGATCAATAATTTCGACAGTTACAAACGAAACATAATAATGAAATACCTTTAAAGTATCTGTTTCCTTTCAACAACATGTCAGTACAAATTACCTGGCTTGTCTGTGAGAACAAACCCGAACAGAATATTCATAAATTTCTTAACTAAATACTCTAATTAATCAAGTCGGTGGATGTGTTGAAATTCTACTCTGCTTCCTCTCGCGGACCAATAATGAATACCGACTTCAAAACGAATATGGAACATTCCGCGAGAATTTTATAAAACATCAGAAATGGGTGTTATAGTACAGCGCTGGTGTTTGTTTTGACGGAGGCGTAAATGTGCTTTGAATATAAAGGATTTTTTCGTGGGTCCACGGTGTAGCACAGTGCAGTACCGGGAACTGATACTCAAATGTTCGCGAAGAACAGGAATCGTGGAGGACGGATGTGAGGTCATCCAAATGACAAAAAAACCCATGGTACGGTTAACCGCCTCACGGTACCTTAGGCCTTCGTGGTAGTTGGAGTATAAAAAAAACCGCCTAACGTCGGTGAGGTACTAGCTGGTAACAGGTCTTATGTCAATGTCATTTAAAAAAAACAGACACGTCAATTGAAAATTTGTCTTCTCAGTGCTGAAAATTGAGTTAAATTATTAAATCATAAGGAGGAACAGGTCCATCTGATTTTAAATGACGACGGAGAAGGTTACTGTAGATATAGAATCCGCACTTGTCATAGTTGTCAAAGTTATATATATATGTACATTGCACAAAAAACGATCGGTCTTTTTACTTCAGATTCAAAGAAAGCAGCTAAATTCATCAAGGAGCTTAAAGCAAACATTTTGCTCAATATGCGCCATCTAACCACTTCCGGTGTAACTTGAAACTGTCAAAATTTCGAGAGGGCGGGGAAATTATCTCTGTTCCCGATCCATTCACTACGGGATCTCGCGTAAAAATCTTTATTGTATGCTTTGAACAAAACTAGAACAGTTTTTTATGGATGCAAACTTTCATTGACTGGGCTATGATGCAGTTCCATATTTTGTGCTTACGTTTACGCTGATGAAAATTCATGTTGTTCAGTTGACCATAAAATGAAGTAGTCGGCATTAATTGGCTGTTTTTTCAGCCCATTCGAATACGCTATCTGGCTTTATGGAGAATGTCCAAGGTAATTTACCACTGTCTATAGTCTGTTAGAGGCTTGAGAAAATATATTTTGTTTTTTTGGGCGTAGTAAGAAATATTGAGGGAATCCGCATTTCCAGAAATCTGTAAAGCTTGTCCATGGACTCTGGTAGATTCAGATGATACTCGTATTAGCCCAAAACTAGTTATATGTTATGACAACGCCTGCAACTACTACTGAACATACCAAATATCAATTTGGGTGACTTGGTAATACAGTGTGGAGTAAACGTATTCCATGATTCACCGAGAATATTTTAGTCACACAGCTTCAATGTAAACCTGTGTATACCACAGAGATAGATTTTGAAGTTTCAAGAGTGCTTGTGGATGACAGTAATTAGATTGTGTCAGACTTATATCTGTCACTATCACAGACTCAACTAAATGTCTCCAGAGCCTTTACCTTAACCAATAAGAGGTGCCCACAAACGAAACTGATATAATGACCTCCGGTTTCAATTATTGCTTATTGGGTTTGTTAAAGTCAAAGCTGTTTAAGTATAAAAAAACTTAAGGACCATTGATTTATGTTGGTTCAATGTTTTTCATCGACTTCTAGTAAGAACTTGCGTCCTGAACATATAAAAACAGCGTCCCAGATTATGAATTTTCATCTGTTTGTAGCAAGGGGATATGAAAATTGAAATTTTGCACTGAAAAGCTCTACGAGGGATGTCTTTTAAGTTTTGCATATGGAAATAAAACAACACGGTAGGCAGTTTTAAATTACTTTATTTTTTTTTTCGAAGTATTCTCCACGAAGACTAATAACACCTGCATGCGCTCGAACCAATTTTCGAAGCACTTATTCCACTCGTTTGCTGGCAGTTCCAAAACGGCATCTTTGAATGGGTCAACTGCTTCTTCTAGTGACTGGAACCTATACTATTCGTCATTTATTTGTCTGGGCGGTCCGTAGGACCTTTGCCCATTAGTCACTGTCTGATGTACGTTAGTCGAATCTGTCAGTCCTGGTTGCCCAGAAACCAGACAAAGTCAAGGAAAAAGAGAAAGGGAAAGAGAAGAAAAAAGGAGAAGAACAAAGAAAAACAGATATGGTTAGTTTAAGAGGAAACACCTAGGCTTTTTGACTTGGTACACGGATTAATTTTGAGGTGAACTAAACAAATTTTTGATTCGGTTTTGTTAGAGTATAATTTTGAGTTTACTAAAGATTCACGCTAACTTTTGATTACAGTGCGAGCCGTGGCCTTGAATGTTTGCGAACTTGCTCCACTGTGTAGTCCACTGAGTCACGCAACAGAGGGTTGCTGTGCGATTCCGCTTGACTATAACGTCGCTGCGCCTGAAGCTTGACATAATTCCTCAAGTAAAAAATGTCAAGGTCTCTGTGTAGTGTCTCATTTGAGACATACCATGGAGCGTTGCAAATTGTCCGCAAAGTTCTGCTTTGCAGTACTTGAAGACTTTGCATGTGTGTCTTGGCAAGAAAACACCAAGCCGCACATGCATAAGTAATGGCTGGTCTAATAATCATTTTATATAGTCGAACTTTGTTTATAAAAATCAATTTGGAGGATCTACATAACAAAGGATATAGTTGCCGAAACGCAATTTGGAATTTTGTTTTTATGGATGCTGTATGTTTCTGCCAGGTCATGCCTTTATCAAGGGCGACACCGAGATACTTGGCAGAATTTGTCCATGGTACACGATTTCCGTCTACAGAAACCCCTGCTGGGGGGCCGCGACGTTTTTTGGTACAATAAATAGCCTGCGTTTTCGAATGATTAATTTTTATCAGCCACCGTTCCGCCCACTCTAGAACTTCGTCCACCGCATTCTGCAACCCATCTTGAACCAGATCACCAGTACACGACTGGGCGATAGTGCAGTGTCGTCAGCATAGAGGTAGACTTCACAGTTGCTGGGAGAAGGGACATCATGGATGAAAAGCGAATAAAGAATTGGTCCTAGGACCGAACCCTGAGGAACACCGGCCGGTACTGGCCGTGTTGTTGACAAAACATTGTTAATTTTGATCCGAAACTTCATTCCTTCAAGAAAGGATTTCAGTAATTTTAGAAGCCAAAAAGGAAAATCCTTTTGGATTAGTTTATAGAGGAGGCCCGCGTGCCACACCTTGTCAAAGGCTTTTGAGACATCCAAAAGCAAGATGCCAGTACTCATGCTAAGGGTGAACCCTCTGGTTACATGCTCCACCAGCCTGACTGCCTGTAGCTCGGTGCTATGCTCGGACCGAAAACCGAATTGGACGTCAAGAATCACATGGTGATTTGACGAAAAATTCTCAAGGTGACGATAAATCTCCTTTTCAGCGAGCTTAGAAGGAGCTGACAGCAGACTTATGGGACGGTAATCCTGAGGAAATATCGAACCCACCTTCTTTGGAATCATGATGACCTCAGCAGTCTTCCACCTAGCAGGGAAGTACTGAATTTTGAGCGTCGCATTGATTATTGTCACCAAGTATGTCAGGGCTTTCGGCGAGAGCAGCTCCAACGCCTTGTTGGTGATTTGATCCTCCCCAGGTGCTTTACGCACCTTGAGGTCTTTAATATGACTTAGTAACTCCGCTGGTGTGCAATGTGGAAACTCGGAGGGTGACTGGAACCTTTGACCACCTCTGTTTTTAATTTTCCGGAAATTAAAGAAATCGTTAGGACTTAGATCAGGACTATATGGACGATGGTCCAATAATTCCACGTTTTCTTCCGTTAAATACAGCCTTGTTTTTTGGGCTGTGTGCGAGCTTGCATTGTCTTGCTGGAGGATGATTCTTCTTTCGGGGTTGATTTTTCGAAGCTCGGTGATGACTTTTGGCAAACAAATGGTGGTATAGTAATACGCAGTAATAGTTCTTTGCTCATTAAGAGGAATTGTTGCAATATGACCCGCTTTTGACACAAATGTCGCGGCCATCTTTTTCGAAACACTTCGAGAACGGATGACTTTTGTTGGCTTTTCTTCACCTTGGAACACCCAAACAGCCGACTGTCGTTTATTTTCTCGTTTCTCATTTTCACCACTAACAATGCTGTATACATTTTTTGAGTTTCCGGAATTGAAACGGTCAAGCGTTTTTTGACACCAATTAACCCTGGCTGCTTTCTGCTCTTCAGTCAACAGGTGGGGTATCCAACGAGAAACTAATTTTCTTACTCCTAATTCTTCATGTAAAATTTTTTGAATTCAGGTCTTTGAGATCTTCAAGGACGCCTCAATCTCGCGATATGTCACATGTTTATCTTCAATGATGAGTTTGCGCACAGCATCGCCGTTTTCCTGGGTGACTGCCGTTTTTGGTGCACCCACCCTGGGATCGTCGCTAAGACTCACGCGTCCACGTTTGAATTCTCCATACCAACGGGAAATTGTCGACTGATGTGGCGCTTCGTTGCCGAAAACAGACAGTAACTCAGCAAGGCATTCTTGTTGCGATAATTGTCTCTGAAGGTTGTAATAAATTATGGCGCGAAAATGTTCTTAGTTGAGTACCATTTTTCTAATGACTTGGTGACACTTAAAAATTCACTGTAGTGAGAACACTGCACAAATTGTTGTGAAACTTTGAATTTAAGTTTACTAAAGAGCGAGGTTAAAATTCAGTACTGACGTTCGATCCGCGCGGCCTACTATGTTTCTATATGCAAAACTTAAAAGACATCCCTCATACCAACGAATTCAAACAAGCTAAAAGGATCAAGTTTACGATTTCTTTGTCGCCAAAATTATGTACAACTTTACGCTACTTGAATATTCTTTCCAGAGAAACGAGTATACGCCGATGAGTTTTGTCACTTTGCTAGGCCAAGTAGTCAAATTGGTCTAAAGTATGCACTAATACTACACACTTTTAGCGACAAACAATGCAATATTATAAGCTTGGCGCGTTCTAATCTACCATATTCGAATTCGTTGTGCTATATAGACTGAACTATTCACGTCTCATCAAACAGTTGCAGAAATTAACTCGAACATCAAAGACGGATGTGTTTGCAGTTTGCTTGTGCACAGTGTTGGTCTGGAGCTAGTATTTATATGCTTGTACCCTGCTCCCTAGATGGATGGACATAAATACAGACGAGGAGTGCTCCTATAAACTTCTCGGTGGGATGCCCGATATGATTTGCTGCAACTGGTCATCAATTTGTAAGGAGATCTTTACTCTCGGAACTTGAATAGTAATTCTATCACTTTAGTCCAGTATTTCAATAAGCAGAATGAAATTGGCTGATCATTTTCTATTTTGAGGTGTCCATCAAATGACAAACAGGATCATGGAAGATCAGGATTTTTTAAACACCATTTTATGAGCAAGACTTATTACTTCAAGAGCTGTTTATCACGACTGCCTCCAAGTAATATAAAAAATCCAATCTTCCTATTCATATACTTTCAGGATTTTTCGAGAGCATCAGGATTGTTTTAATTCTTATTCCGAAATGAAGATATTATTTTTTGGATGTTATATGACTTGCATCACGAAAAAGCATGTCGTTCATTTCCGTCGGCCTGTCTGTCTGCCCGCTGATTTTATAACTTGAGAAGGACCGCTCGGATTTTGATGAAATTTTCACACAAGTATACTACTAAGCTAAGGATGAAAAACCTTTGTAGTTTTAGAATATATGTGGTCGCGAAGAAAAAGACCAAACACGAAAAAAAAAATCGCCCAAACTTCATTTTCCGACGTGTTAGACTTTTCGAGGGTCCCGATCATTTTCAGATAAAGATTGTAAGGGTTGAAATTTGAGGATTGGGGTTGTATGGGTGGGTGAGGGTATATTAACTTTGATCTTAGTATATTTATACGCTTCCCAACTTCAATAATCCTAAGCACCTATTAGCCATGCATACAGTAATGGGCAAAAGTATATAGGCAAATTAATATTGTGCTGTATTTATTTTTTAACTTGTTTTATTAATACCCCAACCTGTATACATAATTCGTTATAGTATAATACTCACTTATACGTAAATAAATTTATTAGATTCCCTTCAATAAAAAATTAAATGAAAAAAACTGGAACTATGAAGGACAAAAATATATAGACAAAGCAAAACAATTATAGAAAAAAGAAGCAAAGTTCATTGAATTCTAGAAAACCAACCATGTTCGTGTTAATATTTTGTAGCATAACCGTTATTATCAATCACCGCCTGGCATCGTTTCGGCAGATTGCAGAAGTTTCTTGATGTAAGATTCATCTGTCTCCACTTTTTCTCTATAGCGGCAAAAAAGTTGGTCCTTGTTTGAATAATTTTTATCTCGTATTTGCTTATCTAAGTATTCCCATAGATTTTCAATGGGGTTTATGTCGGGAGACTGTGAAGGCCATTTGAGAACTGGTATTTTTTCATCCAGAAAGAATTTCTTTGCGAGATTTGAAGTGTGCTTTGGGTCATTATCTTGCTGGAAGATTGATCTTAAGGGCATATTGTCTTCCATATGGGGTAACATGACATGTCTGTGTATACAAACTTATCCATAATGCCATCTATTCTATGTAAAGGTCCCATCCCAAACCTCGAAAAGCACCCCCAAGCCATAACAGACCCGCCTCCATTTTTGACAGTAAGCAAAGTGTACTTGGGGCTCCACTAGGACGTCTAACGTAATGAACAGCATCTGATCCAAACATATTGAAGTTGGATTCGTCACTGAAGCATACCCTCTTCCAGTCTCAGATGCTCTAATCAAGATGCAACCGTGCAAATTGTAATCGGTCCTTACGGCTTTTCCTCGAGATTAGGGGCTTCTTACACGGGCGACGTGTAAATAACTTCAAATCATTTAATCTTCTACTTATAGTTTTCGTAGAAACACTGACAATTTTTAAACGGATCTTTGGACGGAAATACTTTTATTAATCTAACTGATCTAGCATTTAGTTTTCTAGGCCGACCGCTTCTCTTAGAGGCTTCCAAGATACCTTTTTGTTTATATTTGTTCAATATTGCCCAAACTGCTTTACGCTTCAGCTTCAAATTTTTGGCAATGTCGCCTTGCCGTTTATCATCTTTGTATAACCCAATGATCTTAGTTTTCACATCGAAAGAAATTACTGGACCACGCGCCATGGTCACTCAACTTATTCCACAATACTTGATGAACACAAACTAATCCTCTTCTGACACGAAACTGTACTAAACTAATGTTGAAAAGAATTTGTCTACATATTTTTGTACCTCATAAAAAGTGCTTATATTCAGACTTGTGTTCATTGCAGATGATGTAAAAACAAGGAATTTATTTTTTCTACTAATAACGCATTTGTTTATGGAGCAATGAAGTATGAATTCGTTTTCTTAAGGTATTTACGTAAATATACATATTTGTCTATATACTTTTGTCCATTACTGTATATATATATATATATACAGGGTGACTTCGAAGTTGAGTCATTTATTTTAACAGTGAGTAGATCTGATCAAAAGAAATGTTTTTTTCCTTTACCATTTTTCTGGTAAAATTAAAGTAACAAAGTTATAGCCCTTTGGAAGTTTGAGTACCGCCCTGTCTCAATAATAATATCATGTACTCGTGTTTGGCAACAACGGATATAATCCACCTTATCGGTTCATCGCATGGGAAACAAAAAAGCGAAAGAATTTGGAACGACGTTTTTATTTCATTCAGTTCAGTTATACATACATTCAGTGTCAGTCGCGTGTGTCTGTTGCGTGGCTCAAACGAAATAAAAAATGGCACATGTTTATGCGGATCGGTTTCCCAATCGAGTGCAACCAACCCCTCGTGCCTTTGTTAATGTAGTACAACGGGCTCGTGAATCAGGTGACTTAAGACCTCACAGGGGACCTCACGATCAAATACAGGTCCGCACTGAAATACTTGTTGGGAGGATACTTTATAAAACAAGGTAAAAAAAATTTTTTATTTTTTTTTTTATTTTTACACACATATTTTGGTTTATCTTCCTTCTACAATCATTATCTGAAAATTAATGACTCAACTTCAAAGTCACCCTGTATATCATATGCCAGAAATATATCCCTTACATTTGCCTTTAAAACTTGGAATGAGAAATGTTTTCGTTCCGCTCACCCATGCCTATCAAAGCGAACCGCCTGGCGAATCAATCCGGCCTATATACAGGGTGACTTCGAAGTTGTCATTTATTTTAACAGTGAATAGATCTGATCAAAAGAAATGTTTTTTTCCTTTACCATTTTTCTGGTAAAATTAAAGTAACAAACTTATAGCCCTTTGGAAGTTTGAGTACCGCCCTGTCTCAATAATAATATCATGTGCTTGTGTTTGGCAACAACGGATATAATCCACCTTATCGGTTCATCGCATCGGAAACAAAAAAGCGAAAGAATTTGGAACGAGTTTTTTACAATTATTTCATTCAGTTCAGTTATACATACAGTCAGTGTCAGTCGCGTGTGAATAGTGTCTGTTGCGTGGCTCAAACTAAATAAAAAATGGCACATGTTTATGCGGATCGGTTTCCCAATCGAGTGCAACCAACCCCTCGTGCCTTTGTTAATGTAGTACAACGGGCTCATGAATCAGGTGACTTAAGACCTCACAGGGGACCTCACGATCAAATACAGGTCCGCACTGAAATACTTGTCGGGAGGATACTTTATAAAACAAGGTAAACTTTTTTTTTTATTTTTTTTAATTTTTACACACATATTTTGGTTTATCTTCCTTCTAAAATCATTATCTGAAAATTAATGACTCAACTTCAAAGTCACCCTGTATATGTACTGAAGCCCAACAAACGTGCGGAGCTTGCACGAACTTGCTGCGGAGATGTTGCGCTGATGCGGAAAGGGACAACGTTGCCACAGAGTCGATAACTTCCAGTAGGACAGGGAAATAATGCCGGATAATTATATGGCCCTGTTTGACTGACTTAATACATTTGGCTTCTCTATTCTATATGTCTGTAACTCAATATATTTTCTCAGAGGATTTAACGCTGAACTTAATCCTTTATTAACTGATGACGGCGTTGCGTAGGAAGTGCAGAGTCAACCCACTTGAAGCCATTTGGGTTGGGGTATCCTCAGCAGTTATCAGATTTCTCAAACCTTCGACCTGCTGAAGTGTTGTGAATTGACCTTTCTAGATGTACGGTTTATAGGAGATACACACACTTGACAGATGTGAGGTATAAATATTCTATGAATTTGAGTTGGCGAGAACTACTTTATTGTTTTTAAGAAAAAAATAGAATTTGTGGACCATGCATACTAGATATAGGAGGGTAAACTCATAGCGATGCCCTGTTACATTGACGCTTAGGCAACCAGAATACGCGACCGAACACCGAAAACATTCGCCACACATCGAGAAATATCGACAGCAATCGACCAGCTTCGAAGAGATTTCTGCCTAGAAAACGTGGGAACGCTTCTAGATTCGTCGATTTAAAATAAATACACGCACAGAGAGCAGAGTGAGGTGAAGCCGACCGATAGTGGACGATGAGTTAACTCGCAATATCATAGTTCAGTTCAGAACTTGTAATACATCAGTTGCAAGAGTAATAATAAATTAGTGAGAGAGTAATAAAGACTTTTAATGGTGCCAACGGTGTTTTCGTTAAAACATTCGTTGCATCAGAAATGCATTTCAGGTTCTGCGCCCTTCTAACTGCTAGAATATGTGTTTCACTTATGCAATTTAACGTCCTATATATAATCTTCAAGTTGTAGACATTATTATTATTATTATTATTATGATAATTGAGATGAGCAGAGTACACAGTACTATAAGCTCATGCAGTAAATATAGTGTACGGACACGTAATACAAATACATCAAATAGAAAAAAATAAAAAAAATACAGTTCACAGCTATAAAGTTTGTACACTCCTCCAGCTATCATACTGCACTTTGAAGCTATTAACTGAAGTAGCACCAACCACACTTTCAGGTAAGCTATTCCAGGTGTTGAGTATGCGGTTGGGAAGAAACCACTGTCGGACTGTTGTTTTAAATGGCTCCTTATGCAGTTTGAAGCTGTGTCCGCGTAGATTGCTGCGCGACAGATGGTATAGATGCATGAGGTTGGTGCCCATCAAACCATGAAGTATCCTGAACGTAACTATAAGATCGCCACGAAGTCTTCGCTCAGAAACACTACACTAAATTATTTATTCATTTGGTTACTGTTGATATTTTAAAACGTTACGGATCCAAAGTTTGGACCATTAAATTAACTTCTTGTTATGGTGATGTGAATTGCTACAGTAACGCAGTAAGTAAAAGAAAAAGCTTCAAGCATACAGTACCGTTACACATGGTATATAAGGACATCATGACCTATTCTAGCACAGTATGCTTCTACAAATACTTCGGCTACGTTGATTGCATTACCTGTCCCAAATATTAAGGGAGATTCTATTTAGGAATCAGCGAAGGGTATTTTTACTTTTTTCTAACATCGCCTTAGGTTAGCCTCCAGCGAGATTCAAGAGTAAATGTATTTGTCGGGCCCAATGTAATTTACTTTTAAGTTGATTAAAACCTCGCTGAGGGCTTACTAAGTAGGTATTTAATTCTAATTTTTCTAGTCGTAGCTTTACGTGCGCCTTAATTATAAACGAATGAATAGCGTAGAAGAATTACTGCCAGCTCCAGAGCATTTTGTATTTTCATCTTGTTAAAGCTCTGAAATTCGAAGTGAGGATGTTTAGACTCTTAAGCCACATTAACGCTTAGAGATGGGTTCTCTCATGATCATTCTCAAGTCTCTCTCACACGGACGGGCGGTAGGTGATCTGCAGGGCTATTATGTAAAAAAAACCTAAAACGTCGAAAAACCCGACGAACTGTCGTCTTTCCCACTGGTTAGTTCATTCCACGTTTACTCACTATAGTCAACGCCAAACAAAGTGGCGTGCACGTCATCAAGGTGGGTGTGTTGAAAAATTTACATTGTTGCCAAACTTTTTGTAAAATAATAAAATTTATAATTTACTATCTAGGTTTATAAGCAATATTAACCTCAAATGAGAACAAAAATAATAGTATAATAAAATTATAGATCTGTACTTGCATAATCATTAAGTATGACAATTATTGATCAGATGACACTATGAAACTACCATATTTAATTGATAGCTTAAAGGTACTGAATAAAAATCCAAATGGGGTCCTCCAAATTTTATGCATGGTATTTATTTTACAGAATTCATACAGAAAAATGCATTCTAAAATTAGGTAAGCTACTGGTGTAAGCTTTTTCTGTACAATAAAGTTAGTCGGAGTTTCTTTCTTCAGCGCTGTCTGAATCTGAATCTTCATCACTCTCAAAGTTGATTATTAAAGGTTCGATGTCTGGTCGATCAAAAATTCGTTCTCTTTCATACCATTTAAAAATTTCTTGCTCAGTATGTCGAACACTATTTTTCCACATGTCTGGGGTAACCGTTTGTAGAGCCTCGTTCCACATATCCAAACAGTCTTTTTCACTGTTACCATCTCTACCAATATGTCTGTTATAGTAACCTTTTGCTATGCCCCAAATTAACTCAATAGGGTTAAATATACAATGGTAAGGAGGCAGACGAAGAACTTTGTGCCCTTGTTGTTCCGCCAATTCATCAATCACGTATATTTTAGGTGGTTTGTTTCAAAAAAGCAGTTATTTTAAGAATAGGAATAAACAAAAGAAATATAAACTGTCGACCAAAATATATATAATTAAGAAGCATTATGTACCGAGCAACAATAGCTCTGTTTTAAACATTGTGTTTAAAAATGGTATGTTTTGATTTGTCAACCAGTCTTGGATATTTTTTTTGTCCATGCATTGTTGGGCACTTTGTTCAATATCATGCTGTGATAAGGGGCGTTATCCAGTATAATCATAGATGGACTCTCCAATTTTTCTAATAACTGATGTTGAAACCATTTCAAAAAATTGTCCTGGTTCATCTCTCCATGGTAATCGCTCAATTTTGTTTTCGAAGAAAATATCGCTTCACTACCCTCAATAAACCCATTTTCATTTCCAGCATGTAATATAATGTAACTAAAATATATTAGTTTTAAATTTTATAGTGCAAATTGTTTAAAAGTACATACCTTTTACCATCTGTTTTAATAGCTTTCACGCTTTTTTGGTTTCCATTTTGCCAAGAGCGACCTATGGTCCCATTTTGAAATATCCAAGTTTCATCGAGGAAGACAAACTGGTATAAGGCCTCAACCTTGGCTTGATTGTATTGCCTTAGAAATTCCACCCTTTACAAAGCTATACTTGGTAGTTCCATGAGCCCTCGTCGCGGATTGTCCTTAAGCCACTTAAATCCAAGATCTCTAAGCAACCGCCTTAAAGACGTGGCACTACCATCAAATAATGCCCTATCTCTTAATCGAGACCATAAAGTTTGTATCGTAACTTGTTCTTCTGAAACCATGTGTAATATGACATTATAATTTAGTTAACAAATTAATGCAAATTTCTGATAAGTTATTATAATAAGATCTTACTTTTGTGATACATATTATAGATCACTTCTCGAATGGCACTTGTATCCAATGTCGCTGTGTTGGTTACACGTTTAATATAACTCCGCTTTTTCTTGGGCGATTCTAAATTTGCATCACTTTTCACACCCTCGGAAATACGACTAACTGTCCTTAAACTAATTTTTAAAGCAGCAGCAACACGCTACAAAAAATGAAATAAAATTTCACTATTATTAATATACATTACATATAATTATTAGTAACCTACCTCTTGAACAGCATTTAAAGGCAACAAAGGCCCGTTGTTGTCCCTTTCTTGCTCAAAGTAGTGCATTAACGAGGCCACGAGTTCCTTACACCGACTATTTAACTGTTTGGGCATCTTTATATACCAAAATTGCCTTTATCTACTCGTAAAATTACTAAATCAAACGAACTTACCTGTAATGAAGTTCGATTGTAATTATATGAAGTCCTCGTGAAGTAAATAAGAACAAACGTAGTCTCTCTATTCCACACCGTACATCACGAATTTTTAAAGTAAACAAACCGCCCCGTCCGCTACCCCGCTACCCGGCCACGTCGGTGGTACCGTCGTGTGCATGTCTCATTATTCAAAGATCTGTCTGCAGTTGATGCAATTAATAATAGGGAAAAATAAAACGGGGAGGGAGGGACTTATTTACTTCACGAGGACTTCATATAATTACAATCGAACTTCATTACAGGTAAGTTCGTTTGATTTAGTAATTATATTTCGTCCTCGTTCCGTAAATAAGAACAAACGTAGATGTTTAAAGCAAATAATTGTGCAACTGCAGACGAAACAAAAAATTTTAGGCTCTATAAGAGGAAAATAAGAAGTTCCAAAATCTTATTTTAACGAATATAATTCGAATAAGAAACACATTCGAAATACTGGTATGAATTCAACAGCGGAAGAACAACATTAACATTATATAATAGTAAACATAAAACATAACATTATAACATCAAACAACATTAAACTAGGGAATAACCCTAAGGTATTTAAGAAAACAGAGTAACTAGTTAAATATTTAGCTAGTTCCTAAACTCAGAAATAGTTTACAACACTGGCATAATTTATCATAAGGAATAACTAAGGAATACTATTGTTAAGTGAAAATAATAATTAGTTATGTAGCTGGTTGATCTAATATGACCCTCGCATAAGCATAAGAATCACAAACCGGTCTCTTATAGAAGTTTGCAAATGTTTTTGAATGTCCGGTCCAACCAGCAGCTGACCTAATTATATCTATTGATACACCTCTACGATCCGCTAAGGAAGTAGATGCATGTCTTGTTGAATGAGATGCAAATTTAGAGGTATCAATACCAGCTTTAATTAAAACATTTCGAATCCAACGTGAAAGTGTTTGTGATGAGGCATTATGGTACGGTCTTTTAAAGGTGATTAAGAGCCTGTTACATACAGCATTTCTTACATCCTTCGTTTTTTCTATATAAAATAGGAGAGTGCTGGCGACACAAATATTTTCATCGCTTCTGAAAAAGGGTAAAGAAATAACAGGCTGGGCTTTACCTGGCCCAGAGGTTTTTATACGATCGCGAATAAATATCTGAACGCCTTGGGATGAAGATTTTATGTCATCAAGTTGAATAAGAGAAAGCGTTTGAACTCTTTGAGCTGAGGTAAGAGCTAACAATGTTGCTAATTTATATGATATTTGCTCTAGTGTGCAATCTCCATTAGTTAGTGTTCGCAAATAATCTAAGACAAGTGATGGATCCCAGATATTTTGATACTTCGGCAAACTAGGTCTCAAATGAAATACACCTTTAAAAAACCGTTTTACGCGAAAATCTTGTGCTAATGAGGGGCCTAAAACCTGGGCTAAAGCGGATCGATGGGAATTGAGTGTACCATATGACGCTCCCTTATTATATTCTTCCTGCAAAAACTCGAGGACAGTCGCAATTGAAGCAGTGAAGCAACTCTCATTTCTGGATTTACAGAATTGATACCATCGCTTTAAACCGGAATCATATTGTTTAACAGTAGATTCTGTAATTGAAGCAAGGCAGACCTCAATTGCAGACTTCGGCGTTCCTCTTAATTCTAAACCCTGCCGGATAAGAGACCTGCAACCAGGATAAGTTGTGGCCATAAGGGATGTGTCTGAGATCTGTCAAAACATAAAAGGACATCTTTACTAGCCGGAAAATAAATTGGTGGCTTTTTAAGAAGAGATGTAAAAATGGGGTACCAAGGCTGTGTAGGCCAATGCGGCACAACTACTATACCTTGGGCCCTGTCTCTAATGATTTTATGCACAACTTTAAGTATTATTGAAAAAGGGGGGAAGGCATAAAAATGATAAGTACCCCAATTGACAGTAAAAGCGTCCACTTTGAATGCAAGAGGATCAGGATGCCACGAAATAAAAATTGGACATTTAGAGTTAATGCGACTAGCGAAAAGATCTATTTCTGGGATTCCAAATCTTGAAACAATTTCTCTGAAATATTTGTCGTTCAACTCCCATTCCGTCTCAGGATGTAACCTACGTGATTCTATGTCTGCAATTATGTTATCCTTACTGTTAATGTAAGACGCATATATAAATAAATTTTTGCTTTCACACCACTGCCAAATCTCACGACACAGTGAATTTAATTTAAAATATTGAATGCCTCCCATTCGATTTATATAGGCAATGGCTGTAGTATTATCAATGCGTAAGAGAATATTTTGGTTAGAAAGATGACCGGCACAACATTTTAAACCAAAAAATGCTGCCTTTAATTCTAAATAATTAATGTGTTCTTTCCTTTCTTCTAAGGACCAAAAACCATGAGATCTAACATTATTACAAAATATTCCCCAGCCCGTTAAGCAGGCATCTGAAAAAATTTCCAATTGGAAAAAATCCAACTTAATAGAGTTGGTACTATCATTTTCTATATGCGATAGCCACCGCCTGAGATCGTTATATAACAGTGGAGAAATAGCCATAATTCTATCATAATTTCCATCTGTTCGCTTCAAGGCTAAAAATTTTTCTCTTTCCATTAATTTAGTATACAACCATCCATAACGAACAGCCGGGCATATAGAAATTAATTTTCCGATTATTTTGGCGAAAAAGCGTATCTTACAGCGCGTATTCCTTAAAAGATATCTAACATATCTTAGAAGTGAATCTTTCTTATCCTCCGGTATAGAAATTGACATATCTTGAGAATCATAAGTAAACCCTAGATATCGAACAGTCTTTGACGGAGTTATAACACTCTTTTGATAACTTATAAGAAAGCCCAATTTCTCTAGAAAATTGATAGTTAAGGAAACATTTTTCTGGCATTCATCAAAAGTTCTTCCCAATAATAAAAAATCATCAAGATACAGCACCGAAAGTAAGCCTTGTCCTCTAAGAAATGAAAGGACAGGTTTCATTAATTTGGTGAATACAAGAGGGGCACAATTGAGGCCAAAAGGTATGCAATTATATTCAAATAATTCACCATCAAACCTGAATCTTAAAAACTTCTTATAATGTTTATTAATGGGAACTAAATAGTATGCATGCTTCAAATCCAGGGTGGACATGAAATAATTTTCCTGAATAATATTGCATACTGTTCTTTGGTCTTCAAGCTTAAAATGTTCTGCTTTAATAAAGTTATTAAGAGATTTTAAGTTTAAGATTAAACGCTTTGAACCATCAGTTTTAGGAACTAGGAAAATACTTGATATGTATTCTCCTTTATAATGTGTGACTTTTTGAATAGCGCCAGAGGCTAATAACTCTTGAATTGATTCTCTTAAGGCTGACTTCTCTGAATTTGACCAATGCCTCTCCAAGGGTCGTACCTTTTGGATTGGTCTGGTGACAAAAGGAATTTTCAAACCAGAAATCCATGATAAAATATTTTTATCTTTAGTAATTTCTTGCCACATAGGTAAATAATTACGTAATCGACCAACTGTGCAACCCACCTCGCTCTGATCTATCGATTCTGTTTGTGGTATTGACGTACATCCTGTCGGCGACGACGATCCTGGTCCGAGGTTCTTCTCTGTGTTTGATGAGGCCTTTTTTGGAACGACTGAGAGGGATTTGGGATCTTTATCGGCCGCCCACCTCGAATGTTTCCCCTTTGTGTTCGACGAGGTGGACGGTAAAAGTTTTCCGGAACCTGTTTGGCAGGTTGTTTAAATGAGGTACTAGGTCTAGATACTCTAGTAGGTTTCAGGTCCAAACCAGATTTTTCAATATCCTTGGTAGCTTTTATTCGCACACCGAGATCCTTGCCAAACAACCATCCGTCAGCAGACACATTAGTCAGAGTTTCTTTGAGATCTTTCCGTAAATTCAGTATCAATAAATCTCTACGGATTACCGAGTATTTGTGATAAAAATCTAAAAGTAATCTACTAGCATCACTAGCTAATTCAACATAAGCCAGGTTCCCCCCCCCTTCTTCAGACACAACTGCTGATGCTAGTTGACCCAATGCTGACAGTGCAGCTCCTATTTGGTTCTGAAGCCCATTGAGGTTTGAGTCTCTACGAGCTACTTGTTCATTAATCGCTGAGGCAACTTCTGGATTTATACGGGGGCATTTTAAAAGTGGGCAGTTTTCAGGAGGGGGATATTTTTTGAGCAAGGTATTGACGGAGGCCTCGCTTAACCCGTTGCTTAAAATAAATGACCATCTGCTAGTTAGATCCACATGAATGCTTGGTCCAAGCACGTCTGCAGATGGCTTTTCATCTCCCAGAAGAGCTAGTATACTAGCATCTAGAATTGAACTTCCCCCATCTGTAAGAGAGGAACCATATTATATAATAAACGGTCGTAGATCTAAAATATGCCATAATATTTCAGAAAACTGATAACCAATAATTATGTGAAACAATACCATAATTGTACTGGATTGTCATGGCAATTTTGTGTAAAATATGTCATAATATTTCAGAAAACTGATAACAAATATGTGAAACAATACCATAATTGTACTGGAGTGTCATGGTAATTTTGTGTAAAATATGCCATAATATTTCACAAACAATCAAATAAGTGCAGGGAAAATACACCATAGTATTTTCGAAAAATTGACAGCACAACTTGTAAAAAATACCATGCAAGGAAAATACACCATAGTATTTTCAAAAAATTGACAACAAATCTTGTAAAAAATACCATAATTATTTACAAAATAAAGTGTCATGATAGGTATTATTTGTAATGTAAAATATGCCATAATATTTTACAAAATTAAATCTAATGATTCGTAGATTCCCATCATGCCAAATTGTTCCAAAATACTCTCAATTCAGTACTAATTTAATTCAAAACAAAACCTTCAATTGGAGTGGTGTTGGTTATGCATGAGCCGGCAACCTCGGAATCCACGGCATCAGCATTCCTGGCCGCAAAAGCTGATAACGGCACATCGTCGTCGTCTGAGTGATCGGGCGTGGTAAAAACATCACTCTGGGGGGATGGAGAACGGTGAGACCTTCTGCCCTTTGAATGGTGCTTCTTCAACCGCTTCTTCAATCTTGCAATTTTCCAAATGATATAATCATCACTGTCCGAGTCACTAAAATCAGGTCTCTTGCGCGTTTCTGACATCGCAAACAAAAAACTAGGCGGAGCACTATTATACGAAATTTCGGTCGGCAACGAAACGCGTTGTACGGCACGAAAACAGAGAATGAGACATGCACACGACGGTACCACCGACGTGGCCGGGTAGCGGGGTAGCGGACGGGGCGGTTTGTTTACTTTAAAAATTCGTGATGTACGGTGTGGAATAGAGAGACTACGTTTGTTCTTATTTACGGAACGAGGACGAAATATAATGAATAATTTTGTTTTGAAACAAGCAGTTGTTGATTTACAGTATGCGGGGCCAAAGGATTTATAAAGATTTGAAATGCCACAAATTGATTCAGTGTCAAAATTAATACAAATGTCAGTTCCCAGTTTAAATAAGTTTCAAGGTGACAATGTGGCAACGCTGCGAAATCGGTTTAGTGCGTTTACATGTCGATAAGTGATTGGAGCGTTTGCAAAACATTTTATTTCGCATAATGCGTCTAAATTTATCAGAAAGCAACTTATGTGATATTTTAATAACAATGTTTATATGACTATTAACCATAATAAGAGAGTAATGACCATTTTACAATTTATATATCACATTAATATGAAACTGCAATAGAGCAATTGTTTGTGATAGAAACCTAGGCATTAGGTCGGGGAATTTTTATCGTGATGACGTGCACGCCACTTTGTTTGGCGTTGACTATATAGTCGTTATTCGCTGAGGCTCAAGCAAAACGTACAGCTAAAAAACGAGTTCATAACAAGTGTACAACAGCTTGTGTTAGGTTATGTGACAAAAAACCTACGAAACGTCACAAAAACTGACCAAAAGTCGCTTTTCAATATACGTAATACACGTGCCGGTTCTCTTCTCCCGATATGCCAGCGGTGTCTGTTCTCCTGAATGATGTTGCCATGCGTTAGGACTACCAGACGGACCCGCCAGGCTTAGCCTCTCATTCTAATCCTAGCGGAAGGCAGTATTGGGCCCATTGATTTGCCGGCTGATGAAGGATGTGCCCTGTGTAGAAGGGGTGTAGATGTGCATCATGTGGCAGCGAAAATGGTACACGACAAACCATGGAGCATGGACTGGGAGACTGATTCCAGACATTAAGGTCTGGATTGACAGCAGAGCTGTGCAGTTAGGTTTCTACTTTGCACAGTCCATTACGGGACATGGTTGCCGTGGGAGCTAATCAAAGCGGATAGTATAGATCGACCAGCCAAAGATTGCTAGGGACGAAAGGGGGAAATGCGATGAAAAAACCTTACCATTAGACGATTTTATATGGAGTCATAGGCGGAGATCGGAGAGACTTGAATTATTAATTGAATTTATATTTTATTACAACTGGTAGTATTAATATTTTTTTGCGATTCATAATGACGTGATACCAAACATACATTATAAGAAATAAATATACACAAACACTGAATATTGAGAACAAAATAAATATATTTTTTAGGCAACAAGTAATATTCCTATGTACGCATTATGATTGAACAGCAAAACAAATTATGCATTCTTCTAAAATAGAATACAACAAGTCAAAAATATCTGACTGAATAGAAAAATATAGGAAAACAAAAAGTAATTTCTTGATGAAATAACCCATAAACAACACATAGAATTAGACTTTCTACTGAGATACTAAAAGCCACAAACCAATAGTATAATAAATGAATATCTAAAAATTCTAAAAGGTAGCCAATCTAGTATAGTTTCAATCCTGATTAGAGTCATGATCACTGTCTGAGGAACTGTCATTGCTATCACTTTCACCTCCTATGTTGATTATTATTTCTTCCTGTATTTCTTGAATGAGACTGTCTTTTTCCCAATATTCATCTTCAATTTTTATAACATGTCCAATAACCTTTTGCCAGTCACTGGCACTTACTGAAGCGATGGCCTTATTAGAAATTTCATCTAGTTTTTTTATAGTAAATTCGCCGCTTGTATTATGACTTCTAATGAAAAATTTTACTTGTGCCCAAATCATCTCTATGGGATTAAACTGACACATATAGGGTGGCGTTCGAAGTGGGGTGTGTCCGAAACTTCTTATTAAATTATCTATCTTATAATTTTTCTCATCAGATGGTGGCCTATGTAGACAAGCTATTTCATAAAGCTCCATTTTTTTAGTATTAGGATCATGCTCTATACCTTTTTTGCTCAACCACGTGATGATGTCTCTTTTTAGAGAAGATCTAGTTGGAGGCTTGTCTTCCAAAGCTGAATGGTAAGGTGCATTATCCATTATTATAATACTATTAGGAGGAATGTTAGGAAATAGTTTTTCAGTAAGCCACTTCGTGAAATTTTCTTGGTTCATTTGACCGTGATAATCACCAGTGGCACAGCCAGCCTTGAAAATGAGACAGGCTCCAGGAACAAAACCATCTTGCGAACCCGCATGAACAATTATAAGTCGTCCTGGAAATGAATAAATAGCCTCATTTTAGTGTTATTTTAAGTTTGCCAACACCTTTTTGAATCACTATGTATAAAAAACATATTTTTGAGAAAAAAATACTTGCAAGGGATTATGTATTCAATTAGACAAATTAAATGAGCACTTATTAAGAATATTCCAAAATTGAGAAAAATGTATAATAAGCAAAATCGAGGTGAAAGAAACTTTATTACCTGTAGAACTTATATTGCTCAGGACACCCATAATTTCTTCGCTTTGCCAGCATTTCTTGAAAGTGAGGTCATTATCAACCCAAGTTTCGTCCAAATAAATAATATGCCTTCCTTCTTCCCGGAACTTTTTAATAGACCTAAGATACTTGTATCGCCAATGTAAAATACTGGGTCTTTCCATTAGTAATTTCCTTTTGTTGTGGCATTTACGCCAGTAAAATCCTTTTGCTTTTAAAAGCAGCCTCAACGATTCTTTACCAAATGGAAATTCCATTTCTTCCTTCAGTTTGATTAGAAGTTTACTACAAGTAGGTACCACTTTAAAATCACAGTAAAATTTTTCTATCATTCTCCGAATAATGGAAAAATCGACTCCATCAATTTTTTGGATCACAGAAGGGCGTGATCTCTTTTTTCCGGGAGAAGCTAAAGGCTGTGTGGAGGTTGCATTTTGCCTGTCTTTATCTTCTTTTCTAATTTTACTTATAGTTCGTTCACTAACACCCGTATAATATGCCGCCCTTGCATTTCTAGCTACCAGTGGATAAACGAAAGTATTGTTAGCCGCTTCTGCATCGCAAGCACGTATCACGTTTGCTATTATTTCCCTTGCCTGGCTGTGAATAACTTTCCCATGCTTGAATTCCATTATCACCACTAAACAGTAAATTATATTTTCAAAGTATTTGCCAACTGCCTACGCCTATGGGAGTAGGTTTATAAATGACCGTGCCATCGGCACGTTATTCTAGTTTCAGATAAGATAAGAGTTTTGGACCAATCAGCGACCGGATGTTTACCTGCGGCCTGGGTTTTCCAGCTACATTGCCAAATTCAGCGGAACAATTCTATATCTTAAATATGTTAATATGTATGGACCGCATTTTATGTAGAACATCTGACAACTTCGCAATTTTTTGTCCGCATTCTTTCGGCTTGCAATCTTTCGCTGGTCCAACTATAAAGAGGGAATACGCAAACTGCACGTATTGTTTCGACAAAGGGGATAATCCAGAGTATCAACACAAACGTAGTAGATGGACTGCCTACCAGACTCAACTGGTAAAGGTGCTCGGCGATAGGCTTACTAATGGCTTGAAATTAAACCAATAGGCGAATGATACTAAGCCAGATATGCGACGAGAAAAGTAGACAGGGAAACCGACAAAAGGTTTCCATTTCTCCTGGGTATGCACATATGCAAATGTGTGTGTATGTATGGAGGGAGAAAACGAGATGAGACAAATAATTATGGCCGGAATCTGTCGGTATTTGCCGAGCTTTTTTTGCCTGAAAGTGGCTATAGAAGCTTTACTCTTTCCAAAAAAGGCTAAATGGATTTTTCTTATCTCGTCTTGTAGGCAACGGAAAGCAAACAAGCGGATATGGTCTACTGAAAAACTTCGTATGTAGTGCGAGGGTAGGCGATCCATACGGCGACATTGCAGGTGCAGTGCTCATTGCTAACAAGCTTGAAATGACGTCATATAAGGTTGGTCATGGTCACAGAGATGGAAAGCAAATAGCTCCTATTCAGCCTGTGGTTGGTACTACCACTCGTTCATTCCTAGAGTGTTGAAATTGTAGAACAATTTACCTGAAGGGATTTACTTTTTTTTATCAAACTTACGCGTTTCAAAAATCAAAATAGCAGGATATTCTTAATTTCTTTTTATCAGATCCTGGCTTCTATATTTTCGATATAATACCCATTTATTATATAGAATTTTTCATAAAACTACAGGGTTTTCAGAGAGTTGGGACTTCCCTTTTCAGAAACAACAACGTATGAAATAATCAAGTTAACAGCAACGGAAACACGAAAAAGAATCTAAAAATACTCACTATTAATTTGATAGATGATTTCAAGTACTGCCCTGACACATGTGTTACTCGTAAAAACTGTTGAGGCTGTCGTTTGGATTCAGAAATGCAGGTTTGCTTGCTTCTTCCTGAATTTGCAACATGTTGCGTTCTTCTACTATATCCATCTCGAGGGCCTTTGCAAGATATAAACAAACCTTCGCAGCCTGGGAAGGAAACATCCAGGAAAACGATCTCAATACACTACTAAAGAACCATTAGAATATTGAATAACTCACCATAAGCTGACATCTAATCTGTAACTCGTGATTGCTATAGGTGTGTGTCAATTTTTAAATAAACATTTAGGTTAACCTAAACACCGCGCGACGCTTGATATGGATATTGACGCAAGTCTTACCGACTTACACTAGATGCTGGACCGGGCTGGCCCATTCAGATCATTTGGACTCATTAGATGGGATATCTTACAGATTCTGTATACGCGTTACTGGGAAAAATTGCTTATTGTTACGGAAGCGTACCAACTTTAATCAGACCCTGTATTCAAACCCCTTTGTGTTTTAACAACTTTTTTAGTTACTTCTGTTGAACTTTTTAATGAATTATGAAGAACGTAAAATGCTTTCGCAGAGCAAGTAAGAACGGCAGTTTAAACATCTCGAGTGTCTAGCACGGGAGGATTACCATATTCAAATAACGAATTTCCTGAAATGCAGATGGAAATCTGCAGCAGTCTGCAGGAGGAGCAGCTTAATTTCTCTAAAAGATAGCGATGTAGACAGATGTCCAGCTGTTTCCTGCACCTTATAAACGTTTGCATACTAAGCAAGCAATTCAGCAAGGTAGATTGCAACCACTCATCAGTTTCAGCCATGATATAGTTTTTCTCATAGATAAGATGCTTTTTGTTGATTGAGGAGGAGCTTTCTATCGTGATACCACAATTTTTATTTACCGCGCAACAGGCAAAGAAGTATTTCGATCGCGAAGAATTTCGAAAATGATGTAGTGAACTTCTTGGAGGTTATAGGACCTTTACATCACGAAAAGACATGTCACTCATTCCCGCTAGTCTGTCTGCTTGTTAGCCTGTGTCTGTCACTAATTGTTGGCCCGTTATAGCTGGAAGTACCGGTCGGATTTAAAAAAAATGCTGACGCATTATTAGATTATGTCAAGGAAGACCAGCTTTGCAGTTTTTGAAAATCAATCCAGCAACTCGAAAAAAAATACCACGACCTTAGTTCTTTGACATTTCAGAAGCCCGTTGTCACTCACAAAAAAAAACTGTTGGGGCTTAATAAGTGGCTGTAGATTGGTAGGTAGTAATTCTATGCACCATCAAGCAGACCTTGTACACCATAGATTGTCCGTAAATTTATCCTTGCAATGCATGACCGATGATTGGCATTGTTCGGTGTAGTGTTTGATGTAAAATTTTGTTAGCAAACAGGTTGGGTTTCAGCACTAAAAAAAAACAAGTGGAATGAAAAAATCTGAAATATCCATTGCCCGGGCAAAAACCGAACGTTGAGGTACGTGGTCTTTTGATATGCCGATGACTATTCTAACACTTACCGATCGAAAAATCTGCATTTGTTTAATTTAAACTGCAAACCAAAAAAGCCTTCACTATTTTCGACAGTTGTCTAGAGTCTAGATAGTCTAATCATATTGGATGAAAATACCCCTGGTTTGCGAAATGATTGTAAAGTCTGGTTTTATTGCTCTAAGTTATTCAAGGGGGTATTCAAAACATGAACGCATAAAATGGGTACACCAGTTTTTGTGGGAAAACTTTATTCGACAACAAAGAATGAGAAAACCTTTTTTCTTGGGATTCAATCAAAAGTGTGGGCAGAAACGAAAAAACTCTTCATATAAGATGTTTAGGTATTTATGAGACCTACAAAACGAGACTACAGGTAAAAAGATCCGACTGATAGCAAAAAAGTTGTGGCCGAAAACCCAGGCAAACTGCTAGCTTTGGCACTTGTTAGTACTGCGACGATGGTTTTTCGCAGATATATGAAATTTTTCAAATGCGTAGGATTCGTTCTTCTAAATAACAATAACAAAATTGGAGTAGTTTTTTGAGAAACTTCTAATTGTTTATCCCCCAACACCTGTTTTCCGGCCATCACTACTAGTTCATTGAACAATATACAGGGTTAGTTCAAAGGGCATTTTATAGCAAAATACACTAGTTTACCTTTCCTATATGAATCGCAAACCATTCCGTAAGATAAATGTCATTTTTATGCAAAAAAGTATGGGATACGTTTTTTCTCCTAAACAAATTCAAACATTTCGTATTTGTGTATTCGCAACGAAAGATGATAGATACATCCGTTTTGTTTTAAAATGTGATCTGTATAGTAACGTATGTTTTTCGGATAACGTAACGCAATTGTTCAATTACTCACAAATACAAAATATTTGAATTTGTTTAGAAGACAAAACGTAACATTCCTTTTTCGCATAAAAATAACTTTTATCTTTCGGAATGGTTTGTGATTCATATAGGCAAGATAAACACGTGTATTTTGCTATTAAATGCCGTTTGAACGAACCCTGTATATTGCTCAATAAACTAGTAGTAATGGCCGGAAGACAGATGTTTTGGGATAAACAATTAGAAATTCTCAAAGAACTACTTGACCAATATACTCCAATTTTTTTGTTATTATTTAGAAGTATGAATCCAACGGATTTGAAAAATTTCAAGTAGTTTTATAGTCGCGTTACCAAATGCCAAAACTTGCATTTTACCTCGTTTTTCGGCCATAACATTTTTGCTATTAGTCGGATCTTTTCACGTGTGTTCTCATTAAGCAGTGTCTCATAGATACCGATAAATCTTATATGAAAAGTTCCTGTGAACATTTTCGATTGAATCCCAAAAAACAAGTTTTCTAATTCTTTGTTGTCAAATAAAATGTTTTCCCAAAAAAATCGGTTTGCCTATTTTATGCGTCCATGTTTTAAATACCACCTTGAACAACTTGCACCATTAAAAATAAGTCTTTACAATTATTTCTGGGACAATTGCTAATATGATTAGATTAAGAAAAGCACGAATTTGATGCGAAGCGTCAACAGCTGTCAAACTGGTGGCACATGCATCCTGACTACTGACGACTATGATTTCGTGAATCAAAACAAAACGCGTACTTGCGCCTTTTTCATTCGGTATTTGTTGGTCTTTACATGTTCACATTCCTTTGCATTTTGACGTTACTATATTGGGACTGAACACATACCATTTTTTTTTGTAAATGAACCTTTAAAATTGCCGTGCGAGTATAAATGAATTGTTTGGAGGCGTACCCTCATCCATATCACCCTTACACGCAAACCGTTTAAGACTCGGCTGATCCCAGAATGGCCGACGGAGGCGGTCTGAAGAGCATGTGATTACCAGGCATTTGTTTCTATCAGGTGAGCCGAGGCTGAGCTCCGGCATTATGCAGTCAGCTCAAGCGGTTTATACTTGTCCAGGAAATCACGATCTAATGAGAAATGGACGGTCAGGAAAGGACTCTTAAACTAATCCCCGTATTATCAATTCTACTGCTTCGAATTTAGTTCAGGATATCAAGCCTACTGTGAAAAGTAGGATTAATCTGTTTGGATGGTTTGTTAGCATAACAAGGCCCAAACTAGAAATGCGTAAATAACACATTTGTCTTCCATCAACTAAGGAACTAAGAAACATATTGTATGAATACATAAACATGCTTGTAATGATTCTTGGATATGTATAAGTACTTAAAAATAACGTTTTTTTTATTAGCAGAAATCCCATGATCAGTATACCTGTCAACCATTGGAAAAATCTGCTTGCATCTTTATGAGACACTTGTAAATACGTCTAGTCACGGTCATCGCCTATTGAGCTGCTCTTGCATCTCTGGGAGCAACACACGGAGATTGCTAAATAGGTTGTAGAGGACCTCACTTGAAGTCTGATGAATCTTTGTGGACATATAAGTGGTAGAATAGATTGTTGCTAAACTTCGCCTGAAATAAAAATCGTTTATTATTATTATTATTCTATACTAAATTGATGTATTTTCGGCAAAATAGTACCTTCCATCGCCATTAAACGTTTCATCACAGAAGAAAGATGTCAGAGATACTTCGGCACTTTTTCTCCCCAGAATGATCTTGGGAGCGGTTGTTACATTTGCGTTCAGAAACACAGTTCCCCAAAAGATAATACAACTATGCCCACTTTTCTAACAATTCATTTGAAGAATGACCCTCTAGTGTTTTGTTCTACTTTCTGGATGTAATTGAATTCCATGATACCACCGCGCGATGGACTTGCTAAACAGGCCCACATGGGTAAAAAACCTATAAAACGTGGAAAAACCCATGAAATGTCATCTTGTAGACTAGGTAGTTTTTAGGGTGCAAGCAGTCATTCGACGTTTGCTCACTAGGATCGTTGTGAGCGTCCGTCCATCTATGGAGGAATAGCTCAACTACACGCCATTGTTGGTTGCATATGTTTTGTGAAGCCGAGTAGTAGTATAGTTTTCGTCGCTGAGAAGAAAGTTGGTTGAATAGCAAGATCGCATCTAGATGATTACGTGTATCGGTCTGCATTTGTGTAAAATCAGTGATATTTGTTGTGTGAGAAAATCATTGCCGAATATTCTGTCGATGAAGTATAATCTATTAGCTGTGCTCAACGGGTAATTTTTATGTTGTCTTTTCTGAAGGCATTTTATGTTCAAAGTTATTAAATACGATTTTTTATGTTTTCTTGTGTTTTCAAAAACTTTGTGGAGAATTACTGGAAATCACCACCACGCCCGTCTTGTGTGTAATTTCTGTTAGCATGTACGTATATATGACTTGTAATTCGACAGTGCACAGTGAATATAATTATTTCTTATCTCAATCACTTTTGAAATTCAGCAAATTTGAATATGTAATTTCTAGAATAACTAATGTCTAGCCTTGATTCTCAAGTAAGTGTATTTGAGACACTATGCACCTATGCATTGCCGTTACCTCCAGTAATGCCATCTCTGAAGTAGATTTTACATCACATCAGTGCCAAACATTCATAACTGAAGCCTCATGACGTTTAGGCAACACGTAAAACTACAAAACGAGTTCACAACGTATCCTTTAGGTAGTGCTAAGTCAATATCTTGTAGAAAAACCTGCATAATGTCACAAAAATCAATATAATGTCACTTTTCAAGATACGTAATACCCGTGCCGACCTCCCATCCTAACCGAGTCGAATTTTGTACGTCCAGATTTGAGCAGTATGATCTCTCCGTTGTGCCTAGGGTGTTGAGATTGTGTGAGGGAGCTTTTCCCAGTTTCACAAACCTTAAGCTCGAAAGTCGGATTAACAAGGTGTTCGTAAGTCTCTTATAGCAGCCGGTGTCTTGCTTCTGCCTACGCTGTTGCCTCAGTACAAACAAAAAACTGGCGCTGCAGTTTTTGAAAGAGTTCATCAATTTATGAGGAGGAACATAGCTGTCTTTTCGTTTATCCAAGAACATCTTAGGTGATTTTTGCTTTATAAAAATCTAATTTTGGAAGGATTGTGGTCCATAGGCAGCGTTTTAGGCCCTGACAACTGAAAAGATCACCCACACCTTTTATGTTAGCGCTTGATTGTTTTTCGCAATTTTGGCACTCAAGTCCAAAAATGACCCATTTCCGTATATTTTCCTCAAGTATTTTTGTGTGAGCACATGGTCGCAACACTTCATACTCCATTTTTCTAATCAAACATACATATTATCTTAAATGAATATGTTCCTCCACTGCGCTCTCTACAAAAACATTTATTGAAATCTCGTTTAAATTGTGTATTGATTTGTTTCAACTATTGTTTTTCATGTGAGAGCATTGGAGCGACACTTCTATTTGTATGTAAGTATATATAATATATGTATCTTATAGCTTAGTGTGTTTTATTATGGATTTGAAGTAGAAAGTGTTGCGCCCATGCGCTCATATAAAAATAATGAAATAAATGTTCCAAAAAGGGCGAATTTTGGACAAAAATGCTAAATTCGCGAAATTTTGGGCTTTTAAAGAACAGTCAAAACAGCTCTGTCCTAAAATATTCAAATGCAATGATTTCATACATGCCCTCAACTTGAACTCTGAGTTACGTTCATCGCAGAAAACATCGCTGATCCTTTGCGCTAGTTGTATTTTTTTGAAACGAAGCGAAATATTTTCTAAAAATAATTCAAAGTTCTTGCCTCACGTTTTGGAACACCTGGTATGAATTCCAATGTGTATTTAAATGGAAATCTGAGCTGTATTTGACAAAGCACTTCCGATTTCTGCCATGTTATATTTTTCCTCCACAGGTATAGGAATTTGAAAAAATCCTCTACAAGGGCAAAGGCATAATGATATCGGAAATTGCAATATATGGATATGGAGCTCCTTTAAAAATATCAATATAGGATGTTTCAAAGGGACAGTGGCAGCATAGGGAACATATGTTACTAGCCCATCATTCAAACTCTGTTACACTGAGCATGGGTGACTATGAAACAGAATAGCCTCACGTTGATTATTACTTATTTATCAGAATTCTGCTGTCTGAAGGTAAAATAAAAACCGTTGATTGAAACATCAAAAACATCCGTTTCGCCGTGCCACTTTTACTACGGCCATGCTTTTTTCTTTATGATGTTTCCAACTTCTTTTCAGCAACTTCATAAAGCTGTCACTTCAAAATGTCGTAAGACTTAAAGCTAAGCATTGCACTTTGCTGATCAACGTCAAAAAAGGAATAAGATTATTTCGTGAAAAGGGATTCGAAAAGAAAGTTTTATGTTTCCATCTCAGTGCTATTCCACAAAGAAACATCATAAAACTTGCGAAGGGTTTTCAGCGTTGTAGATCTGGATAATCCTGAAATCTAACTAAATACGTATTAGTTTAAATTGTATGTTTTAATAGACCTATATTAACTCGTACTTGCGTAGAAACTCTAATGACTTATTTTGCCCATCTATCATGATAATATTTATCTTACACTGAAAGTCTCCATAGGTACAACAAAGTTGCTGTACTATCGGTTGCCGATATGAACTGATGAGTTCTTAGTTTAAGCGAAAATTAGAGTTGCAGACATATCATGATACAGGGTATATATTTAAAATAATCGTCATACTCTCGAAGTCTTACTCCTAAAGTAGGATCTGGATTTACAATTTCCATTGCAAATTGCGAAGTATTGCAGGAAAAGGAGCTTCAATGCTTTGCGGTCGATTAAAGGAAACAAATTTCCACAGTTCTACGCGCTGGAAAAGAGGAAAAAATCAAGGAAAAAGGACCAGCTGTGGAAGGTTCAGTATTGAATTACCTACCACAGCGGAAGGTAAAAATTCAGCAGATTCACAACATTCGAGTTAGACACTTATAATACCCCCTGAAGGTATCGTATTTTTTTACGAATCGTTGACAGTCTACGTGCAAGACTGTATAAGAGAAGCCAATGTTCCGAAAAAATGAGTTGCCGGAGAAGATTCCCTCAAGAGGTTGTGTATGTAATAAGGTAAGCATGGCAAGGGCTGGTAATTAGGTCGTATTTGGTATTCTTTTGCCGGTCCGGCAGGGGTACTATGTAACTTGAAAAGTAACATTATGTCAGTTGTTTTGAAATTACTTTTTTATTTCATTATGTAGGTTTTTCAACAAGACGTCAAGTTGGAACTAGCTGTTGTTCACTTCATGCTCACTTCATGCTCAAGCGTGGAATGAACTATTTGCACACTAGCCTACATAGTGAACAAGTTGACATTTTATCGTTTTTTTTGACATTATACAGGGTGTCCCGAAAAAAGAGTGCAATATTCTACCAGCGGTTTCTGGAGCTTAAAATAGGAAGAAAAGTTTATATAAACATAGGTCGACAAACTTCCCGTCCGAAACGTGTTGAGTTGATAAAGACATAAAATTTGGTATTATAGCCTAGTTTTTAATGCTGGATTTAAAAATATTAACAATTTTAGACAGTTTTGTTTGGAAACGTATGTAACAGGGACGGACTCAGGTTATTTTAGCCCCAAAATTTTTGTGTGATTCTATTTTTGAAATTCAATTTTAGAATTTGAAAATTTCTTAAATTCGCAGTACATTCCTATCATGTGACAAATTTTTCAAATATTCAATAAGAGTACCTTTTTTATGTAGAAAACCCTAAATTTTCAAATTCTAAAATTGAATTTCAAAAATAGAATCACACAAAAATTTTGGGGTTAACATAACCTGAGTCCGTCCCTATTACATACGCTTCCAAACAAAACTGTCTGAAATTGTCAATATTTTTAAATCCAGCATAAAGAACTAGGCTAGAATACCAAATTTTATGTTTTTATCTCAACACCTTTTCGGAAATATTAAGGAAAGACCATTTTCAGGGGAGCCGCTTTAAAAGACCGTAGCGCCCTTAGGGGACGTTTGTCAACCTATGTTTATATAAACTTTTCTTCCTATTTTAAGCTCTAGAAACCGATGTAGAATATTGCACACTTTTTTCAGGACACCCTGTATAGTTTTTTTTATGTAGTAACCATGCCGGATAACCACACTGAATAGGAATACCACAAAAAGACTGCATGATTCATCTTCTTCCCAGTATTTGCACCAGCAATCTGTGAAAATTCCAACCACAAGATTGAGCGACTCTCTACCTTTGTTCGATAACTACTTTTTGACGGTTTTTGCCATAAACTTGTTGCCTGGCCTCATAGAACTGCAGCTATCGATTACTTAGATAGTTGACGTAAGGCAGTTAAAAAGATTTTTGTTTACAGTATAATTGATGGGACCTTATTTGCCAGGTTTTATTCCGAATTTGGTCAAGAAATAGCAGAGGATGGTAAAAAAGTGAATGAAAATCAGATTTAAGAAGACCCAAAAGGTCATTTTTCCAAATGGACACCACCTTTTGAAAAACATCATTGTATTAACCATTGAAAATAATATTAACTTTGTAGAAGATTATCTACTACGCACTTTGATAGCTTTCAAGATATATGGAATTATAGGTTCTATTGCTTAAATGATCCATAACCACCACGCACCATTCTTACAGGAAGAGTAAATTTGATGGATTTGCTCTAAACTTTAAACTCAAGAGTGAGTCATTGCAGGGCCGTGTTGTGTTTCTGGACTACAGTTGATTTTATCTTTGCAAATGCTGCAACCTTTAAAGCCACTTGATTATCAGACGCTTGCACGCAGGTATGTATCGTGCAAAGAATACAAAGGAAACATTTGATGCAGTTGCTTGGAAGATCATTATGGTATATGCCTTGAAGACACTTCTCATATGTTTATTTGCTTACTTTGAACTTCTACGGAGGCATTTCTCATTCAATGTTGCAATCCAAATAAAGAAAATAATGTGGGATTATATAACAATCGCGTAACTTCAAGTCGTATATTTTTGTTATGCAAAGCTCCACACAATGTCATAAGTACACATTTTCTGTAGAATTTCAATTTCAAACCGACTAAGGATATGCATAATTCATAGGAATGTAACAAGGTAGCCTTGACAAGATTTTGTTTCGACTTTCGGGAATGCACGAATACCATGACCTGAAATGTTTGAGTCTTATGGATCTTTGTTGTAGTGAGTTCAGGAATACAGAGATGAAGCTTCGCATTGTTCATCATTTTAAAAGATGGATTAAAACTATTTCGTCGATTCCGAATAAGTATAAACGGGGTGTCCCCAGCGCCTCATTTTCTGCTTGGGTAATGTTAGAAATTAGTGTTTGGGAACGAAGCGCATAGGGGTATTTGACCAATTTGGCTGGCCAAAAGTCAATTTTGTCAAATATCTTTTAGGTATACATAGTTGCTGCACATCATAGAACCCCTTGCCCGCATACTCACGATTACCGTCGCTTGGAACAACAAGTCTAAACTTGTCCGTCGTTCATAGCGCATTCGTCCCTTATATCTATCAAGTGTGATCGTTAAGTTGGACATCGAATACTATTTACTGAGTGATTAATATTACGCAAATAATTATGGATCCTGAAAATAGAGGTAATAATGCATATTTTTTTAATCTTTTATATTATTTTTGTTGAAAGAGATTCATAAATAGCCTAGTGAATGTATGTACTATTGTTCTTAAGTTTTATTTATTTATTTTTTAATTATCTAAGAAATTAGTTATACGTCAGGGTCCTTCCCGGTTGTATTTTTCATTGAAAGTTACTGGATAGACCTCTTGTAATACGACAATAAAGAAATCGGCTGCCCTTTTCTGCTCTTTTTCGTTATATTTACATTTTCTTGGAAGTAGCCGTACTTAGCGAATAGTGCAGCATTAAAAGTACTCAGTTTTAATATAATTTTTATTTTGCTTTAGATACTCCAGGTGGCTCAAACTACAGAGTAATATCTAGAAAAAGATTATACGATAAAATGCAGGAACAGAACTTACCGAATTTAGAAGAAAAATTAAATTATTTGGAAAATGAACTTTTAACACATGGTGATTATAGTCAAGAGCAAATAAGAGAGTTGAAGCATAAATTTTCTTATATAAAAAGTGAATTTAAAAGCTTTTTAACGACCTTTCCATTAAGAGAGATGTGGATAGTGACGCTTTATCATTTGATTTGTCCATTTTGCATGCGAGAATCAGATTATTCGAAAGTATATTACACCTTTCTTACAAATCACCTGTAAAAATGGCAGTTAAGATCCGAAGCTGACAATACTGTTGTTAAAGAAAGAAAAGTTGAAATACAAAAAGTATTTAGGGAAGAAACAGGCTTAATAGTAGATGTACCTAAAGCTAATTTTGGTAACAGCAATGACGGCAACACCAGTCGACGATTTTTTGCCGAGTCACAAAAAGCAATTGAAATCACTGGAGTTGATTTCAATTTAATTTATAGACTCAAAATAATTTTGGAAGTGATTTCAAGTGGCCACAAAGTCGATTTACAAAAAATTTGCTGACTATTGTTTTGAAACTGCAAAAATGTATATTTCTTTATATTCGTGGCATCCTATGACCCCAACAATGCACAAAATTCTTTTGCATGGGGCAACAGTTATGGAGAAAGCGTTATTGCCAATCGAGATGCTATCCGAAGAGGCCGCTGAAGCCCGCAACAAATATTTTAGGATGTACCGAAATAGCTTTGTACGAAAATTTTCAAGAGTAGAATGCAATCTTGACATCTTGAATGGACTTTTGTTAAGTTTCGACCCATTAATAACCAACCTAAGACCGACAATACCAAAATCATCAATACCTTTTTTGAAAGAAGCTATTGAAATGTTGATTCCAGCCGATATAAACACAAATATGGATAATTCAGACTCAGAAGAGCTTAAAGCTGCTACACACAGTGCCGGCGGCAATGCCGCCGGGTTTATGCCGAGCGGCTATGCCGCCGGCAATACAAGCCGCCGGCATAAGCCGCGCAAAGCCGTCAAGCATCATTCCGGTTGTGACAGCCTTTACAGACAAAGAAGAGAATGAATCAGACGACGAACCATGCCCCTAATCACACTGATCAACAGCCAAAAAATATCCTAAATAAAATCAACAAAATATTACTATTTTTAATGTGCTAAAACCGGAATGAAACTTATTTTTTCAATATTAGTTCAAGTTTTAGAGATACGGTAATTATATGTGTTCCTGCTGTTACAGTGTTAATATACTGTAATTCACAAGAATGCACGTGCTACATTTTTATATTCGGCAAGGAAAGATGATGTAATCGGCATGATTGTGTTACGTTATACATACGTGTACATTATATTGTTTTATATTAGCCATTTTTTCCTCAGTTGGCTGACAGCGTTCATGCAAGATGTCTCTAAAGTGTGTAAACAATCCAGATCAGTTTTGTTACGTGTGTGGTGATGTGACTTTTGCGTCTCAGAGACGGTCTATTACTTTATTTCGGTTGTAAACTAGGTGATCAAGACAAACAGTGGGCACTCCACATCTGCTGTAATACATGTGCTTCAAGTTTGAGGAGCTGGTTAAATGGCAAAAAACGGTCTATGCGCTTTGCTGTCCCAATGGTTTGGAGAGAGCCTACAAATCATATTAATGATTGTTACTTTTGCATGGTACCTTGTGTTGGACAAGCCACAGGTATGTCCAAGAAAAAAAAATCGGTTATTAACTACCCAAACATACCATCTGCGATGAGACCTGTGCCTCACAGTGACGAAAATCCTATTCCAAAACCCCCAGAATCCTACACTTGCGAATCAGAAAACGAATCAGATCATGGCGATCGAGTGATTCGTCAGGAAGAAGATATACCATCAACGTCAAGAGATCCTGATTTTATACCGAGCACGTCATGCCACCAATCGCACAAAATAACACAGTCAGAATTAAATGATCTTGTAAGAGATTTAGAACTTCCAAAATGTAAGGCAGAGTTAAGACGATGTTTCGGTATGTGTTTTTCATAAACGCCACAAAGACTTAGAACCATTTTTCAATATGGAGAATAGCTTGGTTTTCTGCAGTAACATTAACGGCTTACTGGCGGCTTTAAATATAAACTATAACCCAGAAGAATGGAGATTGTTTATAGACAGTTCAACATTGAGTTTAAAGGCAGTGTTATTGCATATTGGAAATATTTTACCACCTCTTCCTGTGGGGTATGCAGTTCACATGAAAGAATCATATGATAATATGAAGTACCTATTGACATGCATAAAATACGATGAGCACCAATGGCATATTTGTGGCGATTTGAAAGTTGTTGCACTTTTACTTGGGCTGCAGCTAGGCTACACAAAGTTTTGCTGTTTTTGTGTGAATGGTACAGTCGGGCAAAGGCACTTCATTACACCAGACAAAACTGGCCTGTTCAATTCCTAGAGCCAGGTCAAAAAAATGTACAGCATATGCCATTAGTAGATTGGAAAAAAAATTTATTACCACCACTGCATATCAAGTTGGGCCTAATGAAAAACTTTGTCAAGGCATTAGATAGAGATGGGTCAGCTTTTCCATACCTGCGTTAGAAATTTCCAAGAATAAGTGAGGCGAAGGTTAAAGAAGGTATTTTTGTTGGGCCACAGATTCGAAATATTTTGAAAGATACACAGTTTGAAAACACTTACACAGGTATGGAAAAAACTGCTTGGAATGATTTCCGTCTGGTGGTCACTAATTTCTTGGGAAATAGAAAAGCTGACAACTATAAAACCCTTATCAAAAATATGCTGTCATCGTATCAAAAGATGGGCTGTAAAATGTCTCTTAAGATACATTTCCTACACTCGCACCTGGACTTTTTTCCTGACAATTGCGGAGCCGTAAGTGATGAGCACGGCGAACGTTTTCATCAGGATATTTCAACAATGGAAAAAAGGTACCAGGGAAAGTGGAATCCTTCCATGCTAGCAGACTACTGTTGGACTCTTGGTAGAGATGCTCCAGAAACGATCCATAAAAGAACAGCAAAAAGACAGCGCATATAGTGATTCTTATAAGTATATGAATCTTGTTACTTTTTTTAATATATCCTTAAAAATAAAAAGTTTTTTTTCTAAACCGCAACTAATTTTTTTATTTCATTGTCATTTTTGGATTCAGCGCCCCAAAATTAACAAAGAAGTGCACTTTTCCCACAAGATACAATTAAAAAACTAATATTTGTTGTCCAGTGTCATGGTCTAGTTAATTATATTGTTTTAATTGAATTTAAATAAAGTGTTCCTCGCAAATAAAAAAATATCTGCACTCAATTGTTTTTTTTTAAAAACTTATCAGGCACAAGTTATTTATCTCAACATAAAATAACATAAGAAACCTTAAAATTTCATAATAGCGGGAAAAATAATTTTGGCCAGCCAGATCGGTGAAATACCCGTATGTGCGAAGGTAGCAAAGTAAAACTATTGTTTATGATTATTAGTAGTAGTCTAAAATGCTTATTGCGAACCCCAAAACTGCAGCGAAATATTTTGCGCGTTCCTTATTAAGGGACGTATCATCAGTCGTTCGTACAATTTTAGGGCGCCTTTATGGCATCCTTGATTTTCACAGTCTTTCTTCCTCAGAAATGCTGCGCATTTCTGTTTTTCTTCTGTTCCGTGTCATCGTCAGCGTTCTCCTATTGTGAGTTTATGTTTTCTTTTTGAATTTAGAAAATTTCAAGCTAATAAAAGCGATGATAAAAATCAAAAGCGTGAACAGTTTGATGCAAATAGATATTTGTAACATAACCTCAAAATAGAGCGCTGACACGGGACAGTAGAAATCTAGAAATACCCATGCATCTCTGAAGGATAGGAGAAAATAGGAAACTCAAAGAGGCCATAAAGATAGGACACCACTGTCTGGCCAAATCAAATGACATACATTGTTTAAGCTCCTTTTTCAAGTACAATGTTATTGTCACGGATTTTAGAATCCCAAATTATCAAGTTTCTTTCGCTAACAAGCGACAGAAATTAAAATTTATAGAAATTTTGGATTCTTTTGATGACGATATTCTAAGAAACTAATACGTTTAGTATTACTTATGTATTTATGCAGCCCATATACAGGGTGTCCCGAAAGTTGAGATCTCCTTTTCTTAAACAGCTATGTTTGAGATATCAAAGTATTGCACCATGTTTTGTTGTTGCTGTACGGTGATTTTTTCTACTTTTTTCTAAATTTGCAACTTTGAGGCTATTCAGGTCTTTTATTGTGTCCACGATATAAACAAACCTGAATACTTTGATACACTGTCCGAGTCAAGATGATCTTAAAGATACAGTAAACTAACATCAAATCGATAACTACGTTGTTTTGCTGTAGGAACGTGACAATTGCGGTTTCTTTAAAAACTGGGTTAATCTACCGCTAAGCTTGACTCGCATAGTCGTAGTACCACAATACCTTTGACGCATAAGGGGTTATATGTGATACTAGAAAGCTTGATTACTATTATTGTCTGACCTATAGGCTCTGTAAAGGAAAGTCGAAACCTTTGTGCGCCCTGTATATCCTCTCAGGTTAGTAACTTAGTATGAAAGAACTATGCGACTCTTAATGCCGACATAAAATTGCGGAGTTTTTATTTTCTTCAAAAACACATCTGGGGTCCTTGACACCCTATTCACGTTGAAATTAATATTTTAGTTAACACCTCTGAAGCTATAAAATTCCCACAACTCGCGAAATAAACGCCCCCTGAGGGCCGCGGAACTTTCCAGACCACTCCTTCCAAGCGAAAAAATATGGAAATTGCCTCTAAGTATACGCAACAAGGCATAAACTTTAATTACTCCACAGGCGAGATAGGGCCAACATGATTAATACCTCCAGCTGTTTCCATTAAGAGGATCCCGCAAACTCGTCATAAGAACAGCATCAACAACTTCTTAGGATTCGTGAAACTATAGCATTTACATAGTAAAATTATTCTAGTGGTTGTAATGGGCAGGCGTAACCAAGATACATGTCGCCCTGTGTAACAAAAATAATAATAAATTTTTATTACATATCTTGATGTTAGTCATGCCACCAGAAACTTTATTTGTGAAACTATTGTGGGACAATATATTAGATCATGCTACAGCTTTTACAATACTAAAATTGCTGATTTCTTACGCCGCTGGTCTGAGGATTTTAAGCCAACTGTTTGAAGTATATTCTGTACCTCTATATTACATAATATATATACCTATGACATCAATCTTGAAACACAAGAATTTTAAAAATATCTTTTGATGTTTATTAAAAGCAATGTATTGGTTTTAAAGCTAAAATATAAAGTCTTTAGAGTATAAGCATTGCAATTTTTACAATTCCAATTTTTACAATTCCTGATAACAAAGGCGCTTGAAAGCGCTTGTTTAGCTTGATCAATATGCTTATCGACAGTTAGTTGTTGATCGAAATAGATGCCTATATCTTTAACAGCTTCGCTACGCTCAAGAGCACGTTCATTCATTTTATGATTATATAACAAAGCGTTGGTTTTCCTAGAGAAAGTTACTACTCTACATTTACTTATATTAAGAAGTTGATTTTTGACGCACCAGCTATGTAGTAAATTTATCTGACCTTGAATAAATCTGCGGTCTTACAAGCAGGAGACATAGGAATAAAATTTAAGGTAATCTGCGAGCATCAATTTAGACCTAAGATTCACACAGATCATTAACCAATAATATGAACGATAATGGTCCCAAATTCGAACCCTGTTTAACATCACTGGTTGAGACATAAGCATGTGATGTGTAGCCATTAAAAAAACATACTGTTTCCTTTCAAATAGATGAATGTTAAAAGCGCTACATAAGTGTTGTTGAAGCTCAGATACTCAAGCTTTTGAATACTGTGATTGACCTTATCAAAGGCCTTTGGGAAATTGATGTGTTCCACATCAACTTGCCCCCTGTTGGTCAGTCTCTTCCACAAATATTGGCTAAACGTCATTATACAGGGTGCGGCAGAGAGGATGGACGGTTTTTAAAAAATCATAAAATAGTTAATTTTTACTGGAAAACAAATTTATTGATGGAATCAGGTTCACAAGGAAATAGCCTTTGATACAGTCAAGTGTGGAAAATCACATCAGGCATGTGGTGGCCAAAATCGTTGATGCAGAGATGGAGGCGTTCTTGGAAGTTCGCGTAGACTCTCTCCAACATCGCTCTCTCAACTTGGGCGACTTCCACGCGAATTTCGCCCTTCAATTCGTCCAGAGTTCGGGGCATGTTCGCGTATACTCTAGCATTGAGGTGTCCTCATAAGAAAAAATCGCATATGGATAAATCTGGGGACCGAGGAAGCCAGTGAACATCGCCAAACCTGGAAATAAGGTTGCCAGGGAAGAGAGGGCGAATAACGTCCATGGATGCTCAGGCTGTGTGGGCGGTCGCCCGATCCTGCTGGAACCACACACGTAGGATTGGAGCATGTCGCCGTCGTAATTCAGGGAGAAAGACGTTGGTGATCATGTCGACGTAGCGCGAGTTCACGGTAACATCACGACCATTACCGTCTTCGAAGAAGTAAGGGCCAATGATGCAAGTTTGCGATACAGCGCATCAAACCGTTACTTTTGGGCTGTTTTCGTGTAACTGTTGCGGATTTTCATTAGCCCAATAACGACAATTCTGCTGGTTAACCATGCTGTTTAGGTGAAATTGGGCTTCGTCACTCGTAAACAAAATGAGGTTCTCATTCTGCTCGATCAGTGCTTCCATCTCACGTGCGAAGTTCATTCGTTGTGCATAATCTCCGGGCTGTAACTGTTGCACAATGGAAAATTTGTAGGGGTGAAAGCAGATCGAGTCGGACTGCGAAGAAAGACCTGGCGTTCAACATTTTCAGAAGTTCGAACTGTTCGCGGCGCTGCTCTTGGTCTTCTGTTGATCAGTTCACCACGCCTGGGAAGTGATTCAACCCAACAAAGGATGATGTTTCGAGAGGGAACAGCTCTATTCCGATTAATGTTGAAGTGGCGACGAAACTCACGCTGTACGACGATGACCGTCTCATTATTTCGGACGAAACAATCATAGGCGAAAACGCGGTGCTCCACCGTCCAAGGCCCCATAACAACAACTGGTAAAATAATGCTAGGATCTCACGAGTCAAACGGCACCCTCCCCACCTCTCTCGTAGACGGTGGCGGAGAGTACTACCCATCCCAAAAACGTCCGTCCTCTCTGCCGCACCCTGTATTTGCTAATTTGCTAAGGTTGAACGCTGCCTCATGAAACCTTGTTGATCGATGGAGTTTTCGTACGATCTCCAAGAGCTCTGCAAAATCTGCCGACTTCGGACATCAAACGCTAAGCTGTTGAGGATTTTTTCGTTTTTTCACTCAATGCATAATAAACAGATGAATGCATCTCTTCACTACGTATTTTAGGATTATCAAATGATCAAATGCCAATTGGTAGCTACAGAACAGAACTGTCCCTTACTTACTTTTTTTGTAATAGCAGACGATATCAAAAACCACTTAATCGATACGGTTGAAAAGCTGATCGATTGTTATCCTAACCTAAACAGATATATACCTAGTGGTATACTGTATGTATATATTTAAACCCCCCTCTTAAGAATCCTGGGGCAAGATAGAGCCAGCATGATTAATATCTTCAGCTGTTTTAATTAATAACTTTCGTCTTTCTCCGAATTATCTTCCACCAACAATACGTCAAGGTGCCGAGGGGCACTCCGCATTTACAAGAATACAAACACCGTTTAAATGATGGTTAAACTTCCTGTGGGGCTGATTTACCGGGTAAATTTTTATGTAAAACAAATGAACAAGAAATACACATAGCGATGCACAATATGTGGCGAAATCTCGATTTAGATTTCAAATCATTAGGGTAAAAAAACACCTTCTAGAGCAAACAAAACTTGTGTAAAAATGACAGCTTTGATTTGCATTAAGTTCTCCATGTACGATTATAATGCAGGGGATAGAGTAAACTTATAACTCTGGATGATCCCATTAGATATAGCCTAGGTGGCTAATGTCAAGGTATCAAATGGGTCATAAGTTAGGTCCCTTTCTGCCTAATCAACAGTCTCCGATTGCTTCTGTTAAATATTGCTGAATTTAACCCAGTGTGGTGTAGCGTAGCAGATGAAACCTTGAAAAACCTATTCTTTAAAAAATTGTCCAAAGTATTGCCCAAAGATATGTATCTGATACGTGGCGCCTAGATATATGAAGCTTTACAGAGTGTAGGATTTCTTATCCTGTCCTGCGCTTAACCGCATAATTCAAAACCTGACTTGCTTCCTCGAGATGTAAACTTCTTTTGAATTTCATATTTCTTAGGTGTCTGCTGCTGCTAAAACGTTATAATACTAAGGTCTTGTAATTTCTAAACCAATTTCATGTTACATGGAAATTTAACAGCAATTTCACGCTGCAAATACTCTCTTTTCTGCTGGTTCGCTTGTATTTTTATTATTATATAAGATACACAACTTGTAACATCTTATTTTCTGGATAAATTGCCTTTTCTCAGTAATACAAGTTGGAGCTAGATTTTCAGCACCAGCAAGAATTTTGTATCAGCGACTTTCAAATACATCCATTCAAACAAACTAATGTTGAACTGATCTGGTCAACTATTAATGAACAGTCAGGACTATCAAAGATTTTATTATTGGAAAAAATCTTCTGGGCTTTTCTCAAGAGAAAAAAACAGTTGCTAGCGGAAAATTCTTAGGCCCTGATTAGCTTGAAACAGAATTAACAAAATAGTGAAAGACTGGATCTAAAATGAGATAAGTATCTCTGGACACTGTTGATAGGCTGGTTTGGTCACATGGTCAAGGAGGGGTATTAGAATCTTTTTCTTTAGAAAAATATCGCTACTGATAGCTCAAATTTTATCTGGGCAATTTAGGCTAAGAAGGAACCTCAATATCATGAGGGTTGTCGTTACTTCACATTTTATTTGCCTGAATAGTTTAGCGGCTCATAGTTGGATCTCCTAAGATATATCTTTTCTATTTCATTAATATAACACTGTATTGTTAGGTGGGCACGTTAAGAACCCGGGTTTGTATAAACCTTTCGTGTTATTTTCATATTCACTTTATGCTTTAGATATGTTGCCACTGTTTTTGCAACACCTTATATACGCGTACGAACTTCCTTTAGGAGATAAAAATAAATTTCACTCAATCAAGGTTTGTAATGTCTTACACAAGATTGACAATTTCCAAACCCTTATTTTCTAAACCCCTTTTAATTTGAATTTCTCCATCCAATGGAATCAGTTATCTGCGAATCGAATCAGGTAAATTTTCTCAAAGAAATAGCTGCTGTCTTTACAAAGCTCCTTTAAAGTAATCCAGCGACAAATCCTATTAAGCATATCGAATTAAAGAATCAATTTATAGCGTCACAAGACTTTCAATATTAAATTAAATTATTAAATTCATTAATGTGTTTCTGTTTCATTATTTATATCAGAAAGGAGTGCATCTGCTTAAGCTACAATTTTTTTGATTGGCAATCCAAACGCGACAAAGAATGTTGTTAGATCTTATTCATATGCTTTTATTTCACATGCTGCATCATTTAAGAGTTCGGTGGGGATAACATGCCTAAATAAGAAGCTTTCCAAGAAGATACTTTGAGAACGTAGGCAGCTGTTCATTTTATCCAGAACAATGTAGTCAATCTCATGTGAATCAAAAAGACCAAGCAAACCTGCAAAAACAAGATTATCTATTCTCCAGGAGTACTTACATCACAAATATTAGAAATTAAGTTATTCTTAAGAACGTACATCGTGCATGTCTGGTAGATATCTCATCACAAGGCTGGAGGTAAAGGGTTCTTGCATTGGCCCCAACCTAGCGAAAGCACGGTTGAGCAAGAGTAACTGAAGGCAGACCAAGAAGTTCATAGCAGACAATTTTAGCGAGGTTTGTCGACTATCACAGCCTAGAGTTGTAATACGAGTATTATTCATAAAGAAGTTTAGTATAGAAAATCTATGAAACAGACGTTATGACCTTCGCTTGAAGGTTTAGCATGTGCGAGGTTCAGTCAAAGTCGAAGCTGGTTATATTTGTATTATTAATTTTAATGTTGCTGTCCAGGGACCACAGAAAGAGCCAAATGTGGCTATTACTTTCCCCGCCAATTGGCAAGGAAGTGTATTTTATCGTGAAAAATTTCAAAAATGAGATACATTTTTTTTGATGTTACGTGTTGCAAAATGCAACCACTGTTCTCTGATACCACAACGAGCAAAGGTAACTGAAGTCTTGCACAACAGACCTGACACGCGCATAAAGCAAGTGTATGCTCTTCGGCGATTCGTTACGGAATCTCTGGTAAGGGCTGATTTCGGGCTTGCGCGCAGATGTGTCTCTTCTTGCGACGTTGTCAGTTGCCTTTCGTGCTTTCCCGTAATATATTCATAAGTCTCGAAATACAAAACATGACATACAAAGCGTACACATTACATAACATATACATTTTCCGTCGGTCTGTCTGTTTGTCTGTGGATCTGTCTGCTAATCCTTAGCCTCTCTTTAGCTTGGATAGTGCTGCTCGGATTTTGATGAAATTTTTACAAAAGGTTAACACTGTGTCAATAATGACAAAACTTCTTAGCTGTTGAAAACCAATCTAGTGGCGGCGGAGCTATAGGCACAAAATAAAAAATCATCCACACTTTTTGACATGTCAGAGGTTCATGCTCTTTTCCAGAGTCTTTTTGGAGGGGTTGAAGGGGGTAGGAGGTTGTAAATGTTGCATGTTGAGAATAGTGAAATATTATTTATTAATGAAGAGCTTCTGTTTCCGGTAATACTGCGCATATGTTAGATATAGTAGTCATAGAAAGGATAACACGCTGGTATTGAATACTGTGTTCATTGCTCGCAACCGCCACGATGTACACAGGTTGTAATATAAGCGTGCGGGTTGGCGGAAATTTCAAAACCGGTGTCACGAATATTTGAAGCATTGCTTTTGCATATCTGATTTTTTTAATAAATTTAACTTACCATTTTATTTATTTTCTTATATGTGTGTAGTGAGGTTTTTATCTCAAAACAGGTTGATTTGACCCACTTTCGTTTTAGTATCTACTACGTTATATACGTAAACAAAAATAAGAAATTATGCTAATTATATGAGTTTGCTGTTCAAAGGAGGTTAGCTTATTTCTCAAATGTCATTCCTTTGGTGTTTTTTTGATCATGATTCATATGGGGTTGAGTTCGCAAATATACAATAAACAATCTAACTGATGACAAAATTGCGTCTAATGTAGTGGAAATTTTCATTCTGCTGATGATGTGGTAAATGAGATATGTATTGAAAATAGAGCAGAATTCTGATATGGAATAACACTCTTGGACGAAAATATCACAGGTTAATACAGGGTGTTGGAGAAATAGACGGAGATACTTTAGAGGGTGATTCCTTGTTAAAAAATATGAAAAAAGTTTCTGTGAACATGGATCCGGAAATGCAGTGTTTCCAAGATACAGGGTGATAAATTTTAAAAAAATATTTTTTATTAATATCTTAAAAAATATTTACTCGATCCTGATATTATTTGTTGTAATAACAGGCTAATTTAGCTGGATAGATTGAAATGGTTAGGTCCAGTGGAGTCCCGAGGTGCACCTTAGCGAAAATTATTGGCAAAAAAATGTACAGGTGGTGGCCTTTTTTGTAACTTCAATATTCGTTGTTTGATTAAGCATCTAATATACAACCTCTTTGCCTTTTGTCTTTTTTCGTATCTCACTTCGTTTTCGAGAAAAAAAAAACAGTTTTATTGCATGTCACTGGACAAAATTAGTTTATTAATTTTTGCTAAAAAAAATCACAAGTATAGTGGGAAACAATTATAAATAGCCTTGTAATACGACAGATAATATTGCCAAATTTCAACAGAATCGCGTAAATATTTTTCAAGATATTATTTTTCTTTCAAATTTATCACCCTGTATCTTGAAAACTCTCGATTTCCGCATCCACGTTTATAGAAATTTTTTTCATATTTTTTAACAAAGAATCACACTCTCAAATATCTCCGTCTACTGTTCGAACACCCTGTATACAAACAACCTATATCATTTTTCATAGTCGGGCCTCCCACTGAATATCCCACGTTACTTGGACCACCCAGTACACTCCCGATAACAGTTAATTAAAGCCTTGAGTACCAGTTGTACCCACTACCATCAGGCGCTTGGTCAGGCGCCAGGATTTCTACACGTTTGCCCAAGAGCCATTATCTGATATGTACGAGTACGTGGATTCGTTTTAAATACCATCTTTGTTTCAAATGCCTAACAATTTGCATTGTTTTCATTGCATACATTAGCTCGATTCATTCCGAATTTAAAGGTTAGAATAGCAGCAAAGTTGTTATTCTCGACTACAAAGTAATATTGAATTAATATTTCACCTATTTCAGTTAACAGTATAAACAGTAGGATAAAAAATAATTGGCGCGAACTTTTCCTCAGCTCATCATAGGGAACGTTGAAGTAAGCTTGCCATATAGGTACATATAACTTTTCGGGTGACCTCAATGAATGAATTAAAAAGGGGCATTTGAGTATATAGTATGTTACACACTTGGGATGTCGTCGGGAGTGCTGTGCCTCCCAAAATGGTCACAGTTCAGTACCCGTCGAGTAGGTATATTCAGATACGAGTTCTGTAAATTAAGTGATGATGGCAACATAGAGTATGATCTGGCAACACTGGAAGCGCAAGGCTTGGAGGGGGGCAGGAGAGTCATTTGGTTGTTTGTTTTTGTGAAACAGTTTTTTCTAATGTGTTCTAATAATGAGTGACATCAATTTCAAGCAACGGTGTGCTATCAGCTTCTGCTTCAGACTTGGGCACAGTGCAACCAAAATTCTTGCTGAACAGACCTACAGAGATAGTGTTTTGTCAAGATGCCAGATTTTTTGGTGGTTTAAGGCATTTTCAGAAAGGAAAGAGACTATTGAAGAAGCGGAAGGCCTTCATCTTCCAGAAGCGAGGAAAATATCGAGAGTATCCAGGATCTTGTGCGTTCAGGTGTTGCATCACGGTAAAGTTGTAACCTGTGGACGTCATTATGACGCTTGAGCTGAATTTTTAATCGTATCTTCAAAAAATCGATTGATACTTTTATATTCATAGGTATGTACTTTATTGCGTATCTGTCTTCCTTGGAGTAATTCAGTTGGAGTAGCAGACTCAAGAAATATGTTGGAGTACAAGGTCTTACTTTACTAAGATCGCGCTTTGCACATTAATTTGTTATGTATTAGGAGGTTTTGATGCATGAAAAATACCACGTGCCTATCTTGATTAAGTAATTTGGTTTTATTGTGAATTACTTATACGATTTTCTAGCAGTTAAGGTTTTCAAGATTGAAATAGCATATTTTATATTATACATATTTACCAGAAAGTACATATTTAGTGACTTTTTCCAAATCTTGAAACGAGGCTGCGAGTTGCTTAGTAATTGATTTCGGTGAAAACGCAAAAGCAGCTGAAGTCAAGTTGCCTTCGGATTGATTTTGGTGTGAACGGTGCATAACAGAGCATGAATACTACCAAGTCAAAGAGTCAAACAGTTTTATAGACAAATAATAAAGAGTATTCCCAAAGAAGAAACCTCAGTTGCGGTCAAACAATTCTCCACTGTATCCTCTTAGCAACAATACTGTAATAAATACTAAACCCTCCAAGGAGTATTAATCAAGGTTGAAGAGATTTTTACATCTGGCTCGGGATCCAATGACGTAGTAAAGTGTCCGCAACTTTCGCTTCTAACAAGGTGATTTACGAGTTTTAGTGCCTTCTTTTGTTTCAGTGGGAGAGTCGGGTTTGCAGGCTTTGGGACGTAAAAACATCAGAACAATGGCGGCTGCTTTTGTGTGAATAAAAATACAATTAAAGTGGAGATCATCTTTCAGTCTGAACCGAAACCGAAAGAATAGCAGAGTGAATTATTATCAATGATTCAATAGGGGAAACAATCAGTTGTTTTTTTTTTCGACTATTGTATTGCGGTATCGGTCCTTTAGTGTAGAAGGTGTCTACTGAACTACCGAAGCTATTATTGTTATACGGGGTGATCCAGTGACCATACCTTAATGGACAAGTCACGGTCGAAACGATTTTTTTAAATAGAGCTTCATACTGTCACAAGTGAAGGCCTTCTCGACTTTTCACGTTTTGCTCACTCAAAAACTCACAAAAATTACTTAACCTTACTTGCAACTCCGCACCCCGTCACATTCCTTAGTAGCAGGTGGAGATCAGTTTCTAGAAATCTTAAATATCGCGAAACATATCGAAAAATCTAGATATAAACAAAACTGATAGCTATCTGGCAACTAACTGACGACATACTTAACCTACAATTTGCCAACATATGACACACAACTCAAAACTACCAAAAATGGCACGTCTGTGATCTACCGCACCATACAGAGCGTTACTATACTTCGGACCCCGGAAATGGATAGCGGACGATTTTACGTGGAAGGATGATCTTGTATTAAAATTATTTTAGCCTTGGACATCCTAGTCAAGATCATTGTAACGAACCTCGTTTGAAAAGATTTCAGGGATCTTTCTAAAAATAAAGCATTAAGATCTCCAAGAGGTGGGGTGAACTTGAATATCGAGCTGTCATCAAATTCTTCATGTTGGATGGATTAACCCCAAAAGAATTTTTTCAGCAAAAGTTTACGGGGACAATTGGCGCAAGGTGAGGGAGATACCTGAGGCCGTGAGAATATCAGAAGGAAGGATGTAAAACACCTTGCACGGTTAACTGGGATTAAAAGCTCTGCAAAAGGTGGGTGTCACATTTTGTTGAATAGCGATTAAAAGCGGATGCGCTTTCGCAGCAATGTTTAGGGCAATTTCATGGGCATTAGACTGATTTTATGCGGTAATTTGTTACCATGGATGAGAGACGGGTCCACCACTCAAGGCCAGAAAGTAAGCGCCAGTCGGAGAAATGGGTGGAAGCCGGTGGTTCACCGCCAATGAAAAAAAATCAATTCAATCTGCGGAAAAGGTCATGATGAGTGCAAGCGAAGGGGATCCTCTTAAATGGTTACCTTAAAAAGGGTAGAGCAGTTACGGGCTAATATATATTTCCAACCTCCTTGGTCAACAGTGCGACAAAATTCATGAAAAATGGCCTGATTTGAAGATGAAAAGTAACATTGTTCATCAGGTTTTTGTTAGAACATTCTCTTTTTCTCTTGATGTCACCTTCAGACCACCGAATGAATTTGTTTTTAGAAAGGGTTATTTGAATCTGATAAACAAGTTGAGAGTGCCGTAGCATATTTTCACAGCGACCCCGACTCCCTTTCCCGAGAAGGAATCCTAAAGTTGTAGAAATGTTAGACCAAGTACTCAGGATTTAGGATATGTTTTGTTCGACCATCACATGATTTGGCATTTTTACACCTACACCGGTTCCCAAATTTGTAGATATTTCTTCCTGGAAAGCGCTTCGGCTTCGATGAATGAGTTGAGAGGGTCATCTATAAACATTGATAGCCTCCCACATTAATACTTTCACGTTGTAGAAATATTAAACCAAGTGTGCTGGCGTCGAGTCTTAACTGAAAGTCGCACTCAAATGAAAGTTTTTCATCTTACCCCCGTAAGGCTAAAAATATTACATTTCACGGTATTGTTCGTAGTGGAAAGCAATTACATCAAAGCATAATTATTTTCCACCTCAAAATCACAGATACCAGGAAACGTGGCATTGTTAAAATTGATTATGACACCTAATATAATTTACTCAGAGTTATCAAAAAGTTTCTGCACCATTAGCTTTACTCACTGTACCGCTTTGTTTCCAGGTGATCAACACTCACAGCAGCTAATTAGAATGATTGATCTCGTAAACAAATGGTGGGTTATTTCGTTATTGTGTTGCTTCTATTCTCTGTCTTCTTGATTTATAGAAATAATTTGGAATCCTGTCAAAGTTATATAGTGAGATTGTTTCATTCCACACACGATACAGCATGTTTCCTAAACATAGGGCAGCTGCCAACAGCCCGCTGTATGACGTCAAAGCTAGTAATGGATATAACAACTGATCGAATAACAAAAAATGTGTTGATTGTCGCTCATCACTGTCATCAGTTGATGAATGATTACGTTCGGTACTACTTAGCCCTTCTGAGAAAGAAGTTAGCTACGAACATAAAAAATAACAAATTGAGTGATTAAATGGATCAAGATAGTCAAACAGGCCCGTACAATTACACCATAGTCCACACCTACTTGACAATGTTGCGATCTAGAAATATCCTTTCCTCCTACCTGTCATCTGGTAACGTTGCTATGACTAACGTCGCCAGTCACCATGCCAGCAACCCAGCGGTCATACATCGGTCATACTTCCATACAGGTATACCTACGTTCGTTGAATTGCTTAACATATGTGCGTTGAAAATATTTAATCTAATACATATATTTTTAGTTTCAATGCCAAATGTACGGGAAAACCTAGTCGTAACATTGTGTCAAAAGCTCACCAAAATCCAAGGGTCAAGGATTAGCAAACAGACAGACAGATCGATGGAAGTACGAGTGGTGATGCATTGTGATGTATGAGGTGATTTCAGAACATAACGGCAATAATTAAATTTCCCCGGCATGGCGGGTCAGATTGTCATTTTTTCATTATGTTACGTGAAGTATGATCAAATTTTCAGCTGTTTTTAATGTTTACTTTGTTTGTGGCAGCCGCTAAGGTTGGACGTATTTTTATGAGCCCGACGATTTTCGCTGTATCAAAGAAATTTATCGAAGAATTTGTTTATTTTGCATAAAAATAAAATTAAGTGTAACAAAGTGTCCGAAATGTTAATAAAATCATATAGTGAGTCAGTAAAACAAGAGTTTACGAGTCGTATAAGAGTTTCCAAATTAGCTGTGAAGACGTTGAAGATAACGAACGCCCCAAACCCCCAGCATATCAAGATATCAACATAAAAACGTGGAAAAGGTGAAAGAAATGGTTATGAACGATCGCCGAATCAGAATAAGAGAAATCGTAGATGATGTGGGCATGATAGGCTCATGCGATGAAAGTTTTTCGTATGTTTTGAGTATGACACGGATGGCAGCAAAATTTGTACCAAAATTGTTTTTTTTGAACAAAAACAGCGGCGAATGAAAGTTGCGCTGGAGTCACTAAATGATCTCATTGACGGAAAACAATTTATGGCCTTTGCATCACGATAATGCACCTGCTCACACTTCATTGATTATTCGTGGATTTATGGCCAACGCAATACTGTAACGATACCCCAGCTTGTATACTCTTTAGACATGACTCCGTGTTACTTTTTTATGTTTCCAAAAATAAGGAGATTCTTAAAGGGTCGTGGTTGCAAGCATAGGTGATATTAAAAGCGCATCGATCAAAGAACAAATCACTTTGTAAATGTATGTATTCTGAAATACAGATGTACTGTACTGGAATTGAAAAATTCTCTCTAAATCTACTATTAATACCATGCATATTTCCTCTACGTATGAATTTGTTTACTAAATATGACGGTGTTTTTGAATAAAGAACCTTATGAGTCAGATTTAGGAGCTGGTACTTATACATTTTATCAATTTTCATCCATTTGAGTTCATTAATGGCATTCAATATATGATCATATTTTCTGAGACCATTTGCAAGTCTGCAACATGCATTCATAATACTTTGAATACGATTTCTTGTTATAATATCTAAATAGGGATAGTAAACCACTAAGCAATACGATATCTTTGAAAACAAGAAAGATTCACACAATTGTTTTCTGGTAGATTTATTTAATATAGCCTTATTTGCAAATAAAACTCTGAGAATAGCGTAGCACTGAGTAATTAGATAGTTCACGTGTGCAACAAATTTTAAGTCATCATCCATTATAATACCCAGGTTTTTCGAATGATCCACAGGAATTAATTTATTACTTTTTAAATGTATGTCTATGTCCTTTTTTAAGGTATTCTTTTTTGTTCTCTTTGCGTACACCCATATTTGTCTTCAAAGGGTTCAAACGAAGATTATGACTCCTACTGAACTTTTCAATTTGGGCAAGATCTTGATTAATTTTATCATTTGCTGTTTCCAAGTCATTACTCCTAAATTAATAGAAAATTTGAGTATCATCATTTTACCTCTGTTTCTAAATCTGAGATATATAATGAAAATAATAGGGGTCCTAAGACTGATCCCTGTGGTACACCAGAACAAATTTTTTGTTCGGTAGAGTACTGTTGATTTAGACGAACTTTCTGATACCGATTTTCAAGGTAGGTTTGAATGAACGAAAGAGGTTTTTCAGAAAATCCATAATAACTGCATTTAGATACAATAAGTGAGTGATTCATGGTGTCAAATGCTTTAGTAAAGTCGAGAAGTATGAGAGCTACTGCTTTTTGATTATCAAGTGCCATTGTTATATTGTCTGTTAAATCACAGAGTGCCGAAGCTGTATTATGACCTTGTCGAAATCCAGATTGTTTAGATTGAATAATTCTGTTAGAATATAAGTAGGCGCAGAGCTGCTCGTAAACAACGCGTTCCAATACTTTAGAAAAGTTGGCAGTAGACTGATCGGTCTCAGATGACCATAGTTAGTAGGATCAGAACACTTAGATAGCGGAATAACTATAGCGCGTTTCCACTGATTGGGGACACATCCCCTCTCTAAACAGCAGTTTATAATATGCGTTAAGTACACATAAATTTCAGGTATACATAGTGGTATCATATGCAAAGTTATTCCATCTGGACCACTATGTCCCAAGAACAGCGTTTCCTTGCTTCTGGCATTCGATACTGTTAGCAAAGGAAGCATGCATTTCCACAATATCTTAAGATAGCAAATATTGCCTACATTTTCAAAAACTATTTCTTTAGATTTAGTATTAATCTGGCTATCACCAACAATTTCATCAACAACAGCTTCCGCACCTAACAAAGTCTTCTAATTTACAAGTTGTGCGAGATGTAATGATCCCATAAACCCAGCTGTAATAATCCTAGTAATTTCGTGCGAATCCCTCATCAATTTAAAATAATTGAAAGTAATGATGGAAAAATGGAAGGAATTTCGCTATCAATGTATATGATTAACTAACAGAAGCTGAGAAACTAGGAACTGAAGAACGTTCGTACAACGGTTCGTATCATTTAACCAGCCTGTAATGGTACCCCAAGCTGTGAATTTATCAGGATACTCACACATCTTCGGGTAATTTCCGAAGATTGCTTCAATAGAGTGGAATTTATAGAGACGGTAAACAGGAAAGCGTAGACACGATTTGAGTTTATTGACATCGACGAGTATTTCTTTTGCCACAGGATGGAGTTTATAGGAAAAATGATGATGTCGGAGAAAAACTGTTGGTATATAGCGGTCGATGATACAAATAGCCAGCTGGTCCGCCTGTACATGTGAAAGTAGTTTGAAACCGTTTGCTGTAGCTTATGACTTGGTTAGCCCTCTTCTGAACTGCAATCACAGTTCTCCTCTCTATCAATTTCTGCCATGCCGAATATCTCAACCTTAAGGGCATAGTATACACCACACAATTTTCAGCATCTGGAGCATATGAGATATGTTCCTAGTCTTGTTTAGTCTGAAGCGCCTCTTAACGTTTGTTCAACAGCTATAGCGATCGACGCTTGTCTGGCCTGCTATCAACTATTTGGCCTACAGTTGTAAGATAAGTAGGGGCTCATAGGCACACAAGAAGCTTGAAGCCTAAAGCCTTAGGCCAGAGTGAAATCCAGGACCCTACTCTGCCGTTGAGGTCCCAGACGGTTCGTGGAAATTTTTGTTGATTTTTGGGTAGTTGTGGGCACCCATGTCCTCATAAGATAAAGACGGAATTAATATTAAACCAGCATCGATTCGCAGCGGGTAAAAGAACGGTTGGCCTCTCGAATTCTTGGCAGCTGATCTAGTTTCTCGTTACCTGGTACACCAATACGTGCAGAAACCTATAACAAGGTTATGGTTTTTCCGGGACTTTGAGCTAGATTCAAGTATGGACAGTGTAGTTGAAGTAGTAGTTTCATAAACAAGTAGTCAGTATTCCAGGTCTGACTCAATCTATATTGATAACTCAGCTTCTTCCCACCAACTGACACAGCCAGAACCATTTTTGTGCGCAAAACCAAGGGATAGATGCCCTGCAGGCCAGTTGATAAATTAAAAAAGCTACTTCTGCTCCATTTTACTTTTTTACAGAAAGGGCTGCCTGTCTGTATGGGCAATAAACGTGTTTTTTGGACTAATCTGAGCTATAGAAAGTACATATTAATCTACTGAGTTATTTGTATCTTATGGTTAAGTACATGTTTATGCTATCACATAAGATCATCTTGATCCTATTACCAAGTCAGAGGGTAAATTGTCATTGGCAACAAGCTATGACTCTACAATGCGTTATTGAAAACAAACTGAACGTATGGCAACTACTTATGGGGTTCAACGAGCAACAGCAATATTGGAAGGCTTGAAATTATACCCTAATGTGTTCGCACACCGATTATGTGTCTGATAATGTGCTGGTGAATAGGATTAGATTTTAGATTCTGGGCGAACAGAAAAGTATGGGGAATAGTAATTCTAGATTGCTCTCTCTTTTTCGGTATTGCTGGTAGAAAGAATATCCGAAATAATTCTACTCGTACACCATATAGTAAACTCGCACATTTTCAATGATTATAATATGATGAAAGGTAATTGAACTCAGCTTCGTAGGTACCCAGCGGCATACAAAAACTCAAATTATACCGACTCGATATTCAAACATTTTTTATGTGGCTCTGCTGTTTTTGATCCATGGCCATCTTTACACATAAAGCACTTTCGCCTGCACGAAGATACCTCCAATGATGATTTGTGATGCGTGGTGGCAATGACCCTTTCGACAGGTTCAAGTGCCTTGCCGCTATAATTACTAATTATTCCTTTTATTTTTTCTTATGCAACAGTGCACTCCGCAACGGTATACCACCACCCGGCTGAGACGGATTCCGTCCATGCGAAAAATTCAATGCGGTAGCACGGCTTTGATTACGGACTGTTTGCGAACAGTTACACTCTGGTGCATTTTCTTATGGACGCCATTGTTTCTGGATATGTTGATGTTGCAGAAATGTAGCGTTTGCTTAAGAAAGCAGGATTTTTCCTCATCTCTATACCTGTGATAGGGGGCTATTTTGCCTTGCTTTCATTTGTGGTCTCACCTAGGCTATACTGATTATTCCAAATAAGGATGAAGCAATGCTGCCTACAGTTGGTTGAACGATAACAGCATTTTCGCGTTGCAGTATTTGAAGCTCATGTTACCCCAGCTCCTCGTGACCAATCTCAGATTCTTTACTAATTTAGGGTTCCCAAAAAGTTTTTGCTTAGCTCGTGATCTAGTGCTTCGTACTATAGTGGTATGCAGGGGTGGCTGGCCCTTAAGTTCTGCAGAGCTGAAGAACTGCCAAAACTTTTGTCTTAACAGAAAAAACAGTAGTAATTTGATCATTATTTATTTTCCATGTTATCACACAAATAGAAATAATACCGGCTACGCTGCCCCCGCAAGCATTATAATCGAACAATTGTGTACTTGTCATTTTCGTCGCGACCGCAGCGTAACATTATTCATGAGCCACTTAAAAAGGGTCTGGGCACTACTTAGACACAAGCTGCACGCGCTTGCTTTTGTCTCTCTCTACAACACCAAATGCACGATTTAAGCATAAGCATGCTGCAAGTTATACAGATCCGTACAGATCTAATGCGAAGTACGATATCTGATTGGTCGGTCGGTGCTCGGTCCTCGGCGGTATTGGCATATAGTGGCTTAAAATTTGAATGCGAAAAGTTTTTTATTTAGGTATTTTGGGTTTTACGTTGAGTGACTAGTGACTCACTGACTGACTGTGGCTGTGTAGAAGACAATGGATGTGGTTTACAGACTTATCAGCATGAAACGATTCTGGAAATACACATTTGAAGAAAAAATTAAGCTGAAGGTATTAGGTCGACCGCTGCCGGACATATTTATAGAAACACAGGGCGTTAGTCGGGGCAAGGGCTATACGCGGCATTTCAGCAGGGAGATTTGCACCAGAAATGACTAGATTTGTGGGTGCAACAGGAAGAATGCCCTTTTCTGCTTTCCTTGCATACTTTTCGCCGGTGACAAAGCTTGGACGGAGGTAAGTGTTACAGATTTAGTGCACCTAAGTGAAAAAATTAAGAAGCATAAAACCTCTAAAGCACATCTTCATGATTAGATGGAATTGGCTTTATTGGGGACTGTTAACATCATCACTCACTCAGTTAGATTCAGCATATTGGAGAAATATACAGCAGCATAATGATACCGTTACAAAAAACAGGTACGTTCTATCCAAAATAATCGATTGTATAAAATTTTGAGGAGCATTTGAATTGGCGCTACGGGGCCACGACGAAACCGAGAGCTCCCAAAACCCGGGAATACTTCGTGGACTGATTAATTTTTCTGCGGAGCTTGATACATCCTTAAGCGAACACATAAAAAATGCTTCGATATTTGAAGGAACTTCGAAAGAAATACAAAACGATCTACTGGATTGTATGCTTGAAGTTTGTCATGTAGAAATAATAAAACAGATTAACAGAGCCTCGTAATTGGCGGTAATAGCAGATGAAACAACGGACATTTCGGGGAAAACCCTGGTAACAATTTTTAGGTACGTATTTAACGGCGAACCAGTAGAACGTTGTTGGAATTATATGAATCCCGAAAAATGTGATACTGATACTCTCCCAAGACATATTTTGAGCGTCGTAGATCCATTAATAGGAAATTTCCTTAACAAAGCGATGATGAAACCGCGGTAATGAGCGGACAATGCTGGAGTACAGGCAAAAATTAAACAAAGATATCCATTTGCTCACTATGTGCATTGCTATGCGCATCAGTTAAACCTGATTATGTATCAAGCTACTTCCGCAAATGCTCAAGTTCGGGTGTTCTTTGGGAATTTGAAAGATATTCCGGGATTTTTTAATAATTCTCCTCAACGCGTAGAGGTACTGAACAGAATTGTGGGGAAAATAATTCCCCAAGGAGCAACAACTCGTTGGAATTTTAATATTCGAACAATAAATGTAGTGTTTCAGAACAGATAATCACTCATTGAATGCATGGAAGACATAGAAGAAAATTTCACTAATGAAACCGTTTGCAAGGCAGCTTGCGGTATTCGCCGTATGTTAAACGATTCTGTTTTGGTTGACATTTTTTCATCATGTCATGCCTCACGTCCACATCTTGTTCAACCAGAAGAGAAAAACCGAGCCAGCGCAAGTTAAAACGGCTACCGATAATTTTGAAGAATGCTTTGTCGATGTGAGAAATAAAATTGATGACATAATAAATGAAGCCAACAGTATTTGCACTGAACCCCAAGGCAACAAAAGTAGACGACGTAATAATAGCAGTCACGATCACCGAGTTGCCGCATTAGAAGTATGCGACAATATAGTGAATTTTCATTCAAAGATCATTTGGTAGTCGCATCACTTTTTTCCCCGAACACTTTGGAGAATACTGTGGCAAGTTTCCTCATGACAAGTTGGAAACTACCTGCTTGGCTTATCCCGAATTAGAAAAAAGTCGTTTAAAGACAGACTTGTCTGTTATTTATGCACGGAATGATTGGCGAGATTTACATGGAACTCTGTCCCTTTTGAAATTTTTTATACAAAATAGTAGAAACACTAAAAGAAACAAAAAAGCTATAAGAAATTATTGTTACAACTCCTATGTCAACATCAGAGGCTGAGCGAAATTACTCAACATTGAAAAGAATCAAGACCTTTCTTCGAAATACTATGACCCAGGATCGCGTTACAGCGTTGTCGATGCTGTCCATTGAAAAGGAATTTATTTTGACCATGGAAAATTTCAACCGGAAGGTGATCGACAAATTTGCTGCCCAGAAGGAGCGTAGGATCGAACTGACATAAAAATGGTATGCCATAATGGACATACGCCACCTATTGCGGTATATTTTTGAATACGAAGAGATTCGCGTGCATCGATTAAATAAAGTCAAGATGTGTTAGCAGTGACGTGCGATGCGTTGTGTCTCTGGATAAGACAGCGCAAAAGTCATCTATTACAGAATCCACCATTGCGAGAGTGTATAGCAGCCTTCGATTGAAACTCTAATGACCTCAGTTCGCCTTTGATAGCCCCAGTCACCACCAGAGGCTGACGTTCTGGTAAAAGATAATCTTATACCCCGGATCGAGGATAGTTGCTGTGCTTTCACTCATTGTCACAAACCTAGACCATGCTGATAAGTTACCAAACGGCACGAGACAGCAGTCCGTGGTGGGCTGTCTTTGGTCGGACATACGAAAGGAGCATGTCTAGTTGAACTATGTTGGTACCCGAATACTCGTAACAGAGGTTATGAAAGCCAAACACTATTCCTCTACCACATGGTCTGCAGTTGAGGTATCCATTATTTTTGTTTTTTTTACCTTGTGTGCCAATCCTTTCTGCTGCTGCTCGCCGAAATAAATTTCGTTCCATACCCGCAATCAGGCACCTAGTTCCAATATCTCTTTTTTTCAGCAATTTGATTTGTTTCTTTGTGGTGGTGTGTTAAAATGGCTAGTGAAAGTAAATTTTCAGAGAAGTGACATGAGAACTAACTTTGGCGTGAGGTACCATCTTAAGATTAGGACAACTTGAAAAGGTTATTTCAATAATATTCTCGAGTACGCATTTATATGCCAATCCAATGTTTAAAGCCAGTTATGTACAACCGTACGACAATCTGGCTGTCTTTTTCAAAATGAGCTGCAATTCTCTGAATGTTTTGAGAGAAGCAACAAAAGCTCCAGAAAAATACATACCCTAATACACGTTTCCTTTTTTTCAGGTAATGTTCGGTCAACTCTACGCCAATTTTATGCAGAGTGAGTGTAGCATCATAACAGTTGGTATTGATATCGAAAGCTTTATATTGCTAAAAATGATTGTTATATTCGTCGCATATTATGTTAGAGTGTCTTGATGCATAGTTTCAAGTATCATTTCGTCTGTGTATATCTATTCATTATTACCTTTCAAAATAACTCATACATGTTTACAGTCGATCTAGTTATACAATAATAAACGTTCATAATCTATAATAAATCTTTATGGTCACCTTTTAAAAGGCTGCAGAGCTCCCATTGTCTCAAATTATGTTGATCATTACTCTCTTTTCTCGTCTAATATATTTTATTCAATGTTAGAGGATATTATAGGAATTCGAGAGGATATAATGAATTGCCGAGTTGAATCATTTTGCACGGAATCGTTATACCAAAGAACTACGAATTAACCAGATACCTTTACCGCTAACCTCTCAGCACCATGCAGACAATGATGTTTGCTGTTTACGTATAGCGTTGATCAACGTACTCTACCTAAAGCTAACTGACCTAATGCTACGTTATTATCCTATATAAAATGAGATACCGTAGCGTCACCAATAAGAATTTTTTTCTCTATTTACTATATATCCTTTGAAACGAGTCTCATAGATGGAGCTGTAGTCACATATTTGCTGCTGGTGAAACGATCATAGATGGATGTTTTCTGAAGTTTCTAAAGTATTTATTGGTAGTCCTTCACGACACCGTGTATAACAGGAATATTGATATGCGCCAGTCTGGCGAGGGGTAGAAATTAATTAAAAAATGAACTTAGAGAAATGTTTTTGCTGGTACATTTTCTCACGTTTTGTATTGTTTATTGTAATAGTTTCAGAGCAAAGAACGTTTTACTCGTTTTAATTAGATACATCATCAGGGGAGTGTCTTCTAGCTTTGTATAAAGCTGACATAGTAAATATAAAGCTGGCAACGGACGGTGGGCGATAATACAATATATATTATAGTCGTACAATACGCTATAATATTATATTATGACTGCAACGGACTACAGAATATATATTTTCATATCTTTCTAGCAGTGGTGCCGAACCTACCGATTTTTCAGCATTTCTGTGCGTAGCCTGAACTGCTGACTTGTAAAATCCCCTCTTGGGTTTCCCTACTTGCAAGAATTACGGTTTACAATACAATAATAAAACCTCATTTTCAGTACTGTTGATCTTTATTATATTTCTTTAGCAAGAACAAAATAGGCACCTTACAAAAACTTCAAAATAGGGGAATGCGAATAATTTTACAGTGCTCTAGGTACACAAGAATTGAATATATGCTGGATACTCTACAGTGGTTATCGGTGAATCAACATCTTTATTTAACAGCAATGCTATTTATTTATAAAATTGTGAAGGGAACATTACCTAATTGTTTAGGTGCGCATCTACGCCCAAATAATGAGAGCCATTCATATAACACTAGGACCGTGTACTTATTTCCATTTAAATAAAACAAATATGAAGAGAACAATGAAAACAATAATGTACAAAGGTCTATGTGAATACAATAAGTTGCCCCAGCAAAAAACGCCGACGACTCAGTCGGGTATTTCAAGAAAGCACTTATCAAACACATAAGATCTGACAGAATTTGTTAAATTTATTATATTTGAATATACAGGTATATGTATGTACTTGTGAAATGCTGTAATGCTACCAGTTGTTGTTGTTGTTGTTGAAATTAGGATTTCTTTTTTCTAAATAAAGGACTACTACTATTATTCGCTTTCAAACTGAATATAAAAATAAATATTGTCAAGTTCTTACCGTCGGATATATCGCAATCAGCGATGAAACTCCTCCAAGCTGCTTCTTTAATCTCATTATTTTCATACTCGTTCCAGTTTACCTTCCAAAAACATCTATGTTTTCTTACACTTTCAATTAAATACTCCATTTTGTCTATTGCGAATTCCGAAGTGCAATAACAAATAATAAAATAGCAACATCGCGCCAAGCCGGCTGCCAGTAAAAGCGGTTCGTGGACATTTTCGGGCGACGCAAGAGAAGAATAGATATAGCGCGATATAGCGCAGAATATCGCTCGGTAAGGATATCCCGACAGATACGTAATATATCGCTGGGATGTAAATATATCTTATAGCGTCCGTGCGTGGCGTCTCAATAGGTTTACACATGGAACGATATTTCTGTAATATGTAGGATATAATATATATTATATTATCGCTCACCGTCCGTTGCCAGCTTAACGATCACGAGTGCTAAAGAAGACTATGAAACTTTTGTATATCTTCAGCACTCTTTATTTTCCTACTGTGGATTTACTGTATCAGACTTGTTCAGAAGCATTAAACAATGTATCCAGGAATATCCTGAAGTCCTTACTTGCTAAAATACCTATGTCATAAAACTAAAAAATACAAGCCACAATCGCTTTTTTCAATTTTACTTTTTTAACCAATTATTCCCTCTCGCTAGACTGGTGCATCACGATTTTCTTGTTATACCTCTCAAAAACCATAATTCACCTGAGTTAATGACATGTAGGGAAATCTCATCTAAATCTGATGTTCATTTTTGGATGAGATTCACGGAATCCCTTAAATCCCCTCCTACTATTTTTGGCAGCATACTGTATGTTACAGACCGAAAAATAAGTAAATGATTCAAGTTATTGGAAATATAACTAGGCGCGGATGTGAAATACCCTGTAATGAGCGTAAGGGTACGGCCTCTCACCCTAGAATCTTGATAAAACAAAACAGTTCAGACCTGAGTTTATCGAACTGCTGTTTCTCCTTCTAGCTTACTTTAAACCTTTTTGTACTCTTCACCATTTATAGAGCGAATATCGAAATCTGCAAGAAAGACCGGTCATGTCGACCTGGCGCAGAAATTTATTCTGAGAAAATTAAAATCGCTAGCTGGGTCGGACAAATGCCGTGAGGCATTATATTGATTTATTTGGACATCGGATTTCGTTCATGAAAATTACGTACCGTTATGTTACGTTCGCCTTCCGTGAAATGGAATCTTCCTCCGGGATTAGATGTCGATCAGGCAGGTACGCACCAGACACCTTTCTATAAGCGGTAGCGCTAGATGGAAGACTTCGTTTTTTGGTGTTTCTGAGGCTCCTAACAATTTTGAGAAAAAAAAATATCGGGGTTAAAAATTGGGGGATGGGGGTTTGTTGGGAGTATGGAGATTGCACATGTTGCATCTTTAATATCAGTGAAAGATGCTTTGGTATTCAGAAACTTCCCAGATGTTCTGTGACTCCAGCAACGCCAGCTACCCAGAAAAAAGCGATATCCTCTACCTGCGAAAGGTCCGATCGGAATTCAGCAACACCACAACATCATCAAGGAGTCAACGCGCGACGATGCAATGATACTAAAACGAAAGTTATTATGCACCATGTATAGTCAGAGCTGATTATTTAAAAAAAATTAACAATTCAATTCATTCTGTAACATCGCATTAAGGGTTTCCATTCGGATACTATTATACGTGGTGCAAGTCGATAATTTCATTTTTATACCAGCAATTTATTTTAAGGTTAAATAATCTTCATAACCATCATATAGTAAAGATAACAGAGCGCAAAGGTCGACTTTGATGGTATGCTATTCAAAGCCCATTTGCCCAGAGTTAAATGGAAGTACAGGAAGTATGGGTCTTGAAACGGCCAAGAAACTTACTTTCTCAATAAAATATATAAAATACGTAATTTCCAATTGGATTTTTGCAATATACTAGAAACATGACTTTTGAATCTTAAGTTAATATCTAAAATGATACCAAGTATTTTAGACTCATTACTAAATTCTACTCTATCTGATCCAATTTTGGGATGAAATGTTTGCAGGATGCGCTCACGTTTAGTATTAGAGCAGAATAACATGATTTTGGGTTTAGAGGAATTTGTCATCAAATTGTGCTTTATAGAATAGCTATAAACTACATCAATATCCTCTTGGAACTCGACGGCTGCTTGTTGATCATGTGGATCAAAATGATAGAGCAACTGTGTATCGTCTACGAATGACTGTATTGTAGAGTTAGCTACTACAGAAGGCAAGTTTGGAATATATATTAGAAATAACAAGGGTCCCAAAACAGATCCTTGTGGAACACCAGATATGATATTGGTAGAGTTAGAAAAAGTATTATTGATGATACCACATTAGGACCGATTTGCTAACTATTCCGTGAAAAACGATATAGATATATTATCAAAACCTAAATACTCCAATTTATCAAGAAGCAGCTGATGACTCAGTTTATCGAATGATTCAGAGTAATCGACCGAGACCAAAATGGAGGCAATATTTTTATCTTGAGCCCGTATTATATTATCTGTTATATTATGGAGAGCGGTAGTAGTCGAGTAAGATTTGCGGAAGCCCGATTGATTTTTCGGCAATATTCTGCATAATTCAACATACTCGATTATTTGTTGCTGAGCTAATTTCTCCAGAACTTTCGATAATAATGGCAGAAGGCTTATAGGCCTCAAATCAGAGAGCGCTTCCGGCTTACTATTTTTGGGAACAGGTATTACTAAAGCATGTTTCCATGCTTGTGGAAAATAACCAATTTCCAAGCATAAATTCAAAATATGTATAACGTGGAATAAAACCCGAGGGAGACACAAAGTTAACATATCAAGACTCATTCCATCAGAACCCCTTGCACCAGATTTAATCTGCTGGATGGTTCTGTAAATTGCATAGGGATCAACGACTTTAAACGAAAATTTAAAATGATGATTATACCTATTACGTTTGTAGAAATTAAAGGTATCGTCATCTAGCTCACCCGCATCATAAACAGTTGTGAAATAATCATTGATCTGGGTTGCATCATTGAGGGTGTCAGATATCTCGAAGAAAAATTAAGATTTATACTCTTCATTGCAGCCCAGGTTTTTTTAGACTGCCTGCTTCTTTGAAGATGTGAGAAATAAGCTGCTTTTTTTTTTGCTTTATGGTTAGACAGAGCAGCATCTCTTTCTTTAAATATTTGCTTAAGCCCATAAGTAAGCAATGGAGCGTGAGGTTTATTGACTCGTACAATTTTTGACGGAGAATGTTTATTGAAGAGTTCAGTTATCAAATTATTGAGGAATTCTACTTTTTCGTCTATTGACTGCAGATGGAATATATCATCAAATGGAAGATCATAAAGGTCCCGTAGAAACAATACCTCATCGAAATTAGTGAAATCACGTCGATATGTACTTCTGTTTCATTTGATAAGGCGGAATCTGCATTGTGCATGAGACCATCTTGTGGTATGATGAGCATCAAAAGTAAGGCAATTAGTAAATGATCCAGGTTGATCTACATTGGATCTAAGAGGCTTCTACTGCTAGCTGCCACCCTAGTTGGTGATGAAACCAATTGTGCGAAGCCATGAGTCTCTAGACATGAAGATAAGGGATTGTCGGGTTCTAATAAGTTGACATTAACGTCACCCAATATAATAATGTTTTGAAAAATGCTTGATTAGTGTGATACCGTGTCATCTAGTATAGCAATGCAGTCATTGAGGCTCTGGGATGGAGGTCGATGTAATACAAATACAACAAAAATTGATTTTTTATATGTAATCTTAATCCATAAGTGCTCCAAACACTGAAGATCGTTAACTGCCACATCATTTAAAAAAGATTGACATAAGTACCAATCCCACCACCACGTGATCCTCTGTCTTTACGGATAAAGTTATAGCCAGCGATGCTGACAGACTGACGGAATGAGATCTGTAAGCTAAGTTTCACTGATAGCAAATATATCAAAGTCATCAAATCGAATAAGTTCATTGACAGCATCAAAATCGGAGAAAACAGTACATTGAGATGACCTAATTTAAACTCAGTAATAACCTGTCTAACCATAACTTATCCTGTTTTGTAAGCTAGTTATATAATTCTGATAAACGGTACAATTTTTATCAGTTGCTTGATGATCAGTACATAGTTTGGCTTATACCTATTATTATACCTTACACAGTTAGAACACAATTTAATATTAGACTGACATGCCCTTGTAAAATGATTGTCCGAACATTTAGAACAGGCAGGGTCGGATTTACATCTACTAGCAAAGTGACCAAAAGCAAAGCATTTGAAACATTGAATAATATTTAAGTGGTTGCTAACAGAATTCTTTGCCACCCTATATGGATAAAGCCAGCATTAACAATTTTTTTATGAAGTGCTGGGGGAACATCCAGAACATAATTGTAAAATTTGTCATTTCGGCCATCTTTCAGTTTGATGACTACTTTTACATCGGATTTTAGATGTTCAACAACATCATTCAAAGAGAATATATTATTTATTAACTTTTCGTCCGAGTCTAAATCTTCACTGATGCACACATTTTTTATAATTAAGCGAGGATTCAGTTTTTTCGAAGGGTTGATGCGGTATTTGGACTCTACACTGATTTTTAATGCTTCTTCCAATTTCATACGATCGCTTTCAGTTCTGCAGTACACAGCAGCCCCATTCTTTATTAGTTTAGTCTTGTCGATGCAGATTTTGAGGTTGGCAGGGTTGATAGATGAAGTGAGCGATTTTATCGCATCATTATTAGAAACACCGTCCTTGGACTCAATAAGGAGAACAAATGAGTCACTGACGGCAGGTTTTTTCAAAACACTGCTATAGCTGGGTGTACTTTTGGTTTCGATGTTGTTCGAAAACAGGTGATTTTTTGCAGGAGCATCATTGAGAGAAATCAGTTGACGTTCAAGGTCGCTTACCTTAGATTACAGCAAATTATTGGTAAACTCAAATTCTTCAACGATTTTTTGAAGAAGATGTTTCTCACGGGAAATGTACTCCAGCTCCTTTTTGCAGATAATTAGGTCGACATCAGTGGCGATTTCCTTGCGTAAGATTTAATGCGCTTACGGATCAGTATATCAAATGTCTATTGATTTATCATTGAAAGTTCTCGATTAGACCACAGACAAACGTGGGTTTCTGATAGAATCCTCGTATAAATTTTCCACATTTAAAATATCCCTCTGTTACAAGTAAACTAAAATTCGAAATCTGGGCCGCTGAGTTTTAGGTAGGAAATGTGTCGCTTAAGACCACCCGATGGATTCTATCATCAAACTGATGTTAACATAGAAGAGTTTTTATCTAGATCACATATATACGTATGCATGCATTTTGAAAAATCCCATTAATCCATTCTCCAGGAAACCTTTAAATAATAATAATATTTATTTACTCAATGTACAAAGAGGACATTAGTAATTAAATATAATATAAGAACGTAATAGGAGGTAGTGCATGGACCAACAACTTCAAGCTGTATTTTCAGAATACAAAAAAGTGCAAAAATTAGTCACAGTGGATTATGCTTGATGTTCGTATTTAGGGTTTCATGCCTGGATATAGGATGTAGCCACTTTTTCAAATTTGTCTAGAAATAATTTCCGAAATGTCTTTTGAATTTTAGGTGTATTTTCATAAAACTTGGGCGTTAAATAGGGATATGACCGCTGCATTATAGATTTATGTGGCTGAGGAAGTACTGTGCTACGAATTTTGTACCTTTTATAATGATTATGTTTAAATTTGGATAGGAAATGTGTCGCTAAAAATACTTTAGAACTACATCGAAAAAAACGAATAATTTGCTGATCATTTGGGACCCTCGCGGGTCCTAATATTAAGTCGACATTGGAATCTTTGCATCATATTTCCCATTCAGGGGATTTTGAAGATTATTCGAAGAATCTGGAAAATGTATGCCATGGAGTAACGGTTATCAATATCTGAGGGACTAATCTCCAAAGCGCGAATTAAGGAGTAGTTTCACACACTCTGATGCTGAGGAAATCAGCCCAAACACATATTTTCTCCTTATTACGTAATTTTCCAGGGATCACAAAGGCACAAAACGCTGAGTCCAAACAGGTGTGAAATGCCTGAAGGTAATGCTTTAATGCCTGGGCTGACACGCACGTCGTTAAATGCTAGGAACCTTGCACGCTACCCCGTAAGCTGAAATACAACCGCTGTTAAGATGAAAATTGAGAGGAAAAAATGATAACGACGTATTCAACTGCTCACGTAATCTCTTGGTGATTGTGGTCATAATTGAAATTAATACATTAGGTCTAATGATGATGCAGCGAGGAATGTTTCGGTATGTTAATAATGGTCATCTTCAGATGTGAGGTAGAGATATTTGGCTGTTTTCAACAGATATTAATGGGGGTAGTGTAACAGAGTAACGCTCGAAGTAAACAGATATCTCAGTTATGAACCGGACGAGATCTCAACCTGATCAGGCAGATTGTTCCTCAAGCTCGGCGACCCATCTTGCAATTCGTGAGCTCGGCCCCATTATTGACAAGAACCCGGACGAATCAGATCACCAACCACTCATCAAAAAGTACCTGTTTTCCAGTGGGTTTTGATTATAGAGTGATGTGCTCCCGAAGTGCTCTAGAAAATACACATGCCAATACAGTGTGAAGAGAAACGATATTGGTACTGAACACTGCTTTACTTTGAGTAACCCAACTAGGCTATTGGAAAGCAGGTCTTAAAATCGGAGAATTGTGTAAAAATGCAATTACTATGGCTGCGCCTAATCACGCGTCATTAAGGTTCTTCTGGGCAGTTTATCACTATGAAGGCGGTTGGAGGTCAGTTCAAAGAGAAACTCAAAATAGATCTAGCAATCGAGCCCAGACGCGTGTCATATGAGTTTCTGAGGTTTCTGAGTCCAAATCAATTATCACTGTGTCTCTATTGAGGCATATTATCTCCAAAATTCTAATCCTTTATGGGGTGCTTATTGAACTTTTTAACTTTCATGTTCCTATTCGGACGGCTCGTGTCACCAAAAAAGCTGCTCAATGGTTAACTTTTGCACTTGAGGTCATTCTTAAGGGGAGAGATAAGGCTTTAATTAAATTTCGTAACAATCCATCAGACGAAAATTGGACAGCGTCAGTTAAGAAATTATTCACTTGCTTCAATCCGATAGTCTAAATTCTAGAAAAGCTTGGGGTCAGCTGAGAGTAATGAATATTTGTCCCCAAAAACACATTAGACCCTAACGAAGTCAATAACCACTTCATGTTAAATTACCAAAATCTTAATATCAATTCCCGTTTGATTGACAGTACAGTAGAGTTTTATGAGAACAGCTTTAACAGGCAAGATGTAACTCCATTTACATTCAGGATGATAACTGCTGAAGAAATTTTGGACATAGTTACCTCTATCAAGTCACCTGTTACAGGCAGTGATGAAATTAACTTGAACATGCTAGATTACTGCTTACCTGAAATTTTATTGTATTTAACAGATATTGTTAATATATGCCTTGAGACCGGGGCTTTTCCTGAGGCTTGGAAGGAAGCTATTATCATCCCTTTAGCCAAAGTCAAAAATCCAACCACTCATAATCATTTGCGGCCTGTTAGTTTGCTGTGCTTTTGTTCGAAGGTATTAAAGAAAGCAGTGTACATTCAACTAGTGGAATACTTAGAGCAAAATAACTTGTTTGCTCCTCATCAATCAGGATTTCGTGCGGGACATACTCGTAGCACTACTTCAGCTTTGCTTCATCTAACTGACAACATCGTAGGTAGCTCAGAGAGACATATTAATACCATATTAGTGATGATTGATTTCTCAAAAGCCTTTGATACAGTTAATCACAAAATCATGTTGATCAAGCTGAAGTACGTTGGACTATCTGATATTCCGCTAAGATTTTTCCAAAGCTACTTGGCTGAAAGAAAATAGGTAGTTAAGACGGTTAGGGACGTCTCTTCTAGTACTGTGGTTTCGTCTGGCGTTCCGCAGGGGTCAGTTCTGGGACCTCTGCTATATTTAATTTACACTATAGACCTAGACTCATGTGTGGAATTTTGTTCTATACAAACGAATGCTGATGACACACAATTGTCATTTCACTTCAAATATGCTCAGTTAAATAAAGTGTCGTTTAAAATTGATACTGACCTAATCAATATTACGGATTTTTCTAAAAAGCACTGTCTCAGGATCAATCCTGAAAAGAGTTCAAGTATGCTTTTTTCTCAGAAACACATGTATAATAACGTAAAGGACGCAGTTGTACTTATTATAAATAACGAGCGCATCCCCATGGTAGAACATTCTAAAAACCTGGGTGTTATCTTGGACTCTAACTTGAAGTTTCATCGACACATCGGTTACGTATGTCAAATTAAAACTTTTGTACTCCAACCGGTTCATTTTAAACTTTAAGACTAGGAAAAAATTAGTTGAAAGCTTGATCCTGTCATCTTTGCAACACTCTCTGATTTTATTCTATTCTTAATAGATTCGTCGGATCGGTATAGGTTACAAAAGATTCAAAACAGCTGCTGCTGGTTTGTGTTTGGACTTCGTAAATATAGTCATGTCTCTTCGAAGATTAAAGACTTAAATTGGTTAAAGATGGAATTACAGTTTGTTTATGCTATGAAGGTGTTTGTTCATGAAGTAGTTCGCACAATTAGCACATTTTAGAAAAGCTAGTACCAAGAGGTAACATTAATCAGAGAAATCTCAGACACAACCTAATTTTTGCGATGCCAGTCCACTATACAGCCCTTTTCCAAAAAAGCTTCACATTTCATGCTGTCAAGTTATACAACTCTACAGATAAAGTGTGTCGCAATAAAACAATAGTACCTTTCAGGAGACTCGTTAAGAAACAGCTGATGGATATTGATAGTTCAAGTGTGCATTTGTTAAAAATGTTTTTTTTTTATTTTCTGTTTCTGTTACATATTACTCTGTTGGCTCATGTGTGCGTGTTGTCAACACGTTATCTACTCAATTCATTTACTTACATTTATTTTTCTTCTTATTATTACTATCGTTTGTTTGTGTATCGAGTTTAACTATGTTACTCTTTCGCACACAGTGAGGTTAAGTGTAAGAGTAGCCATTTGGCTGAACTTCGCCACACTGATGTATGTGATATAAAGATATTTATCATTATTATTATTATTATTATTATTTGAAGGTCACTTTGCGGCCATTCATAAGTCAAATTCATACAAGTTGAGTCAAAGTTTCCGTTCACCAATATGGTAGTACATACAAATATAGTTTGTAAAAGTTAGGAAGAAACAACCCTGGATTTTATCTGGCGCTACCTCATGGTAAAGTGAAGAGAGCATAGTAGTCTGTTCAACCTACGATGTACATGAGGACAAAGCTTTCTATTACATCAAATTAAAGTGTGTACCTTCTTCATTCTGATCTATATCCAGATGTTCAAAATGGGTGTCGAATGATTCAGTACAAGGTTTAGCTTCGACAGTCTGCAATGGTAAATGTAGCGTAAGCGAGTTCTGTTTCCATAGCCAACTTATTACTTAACTGTGAAATATTTATTAATCTTCGCTAGTTTGTTTTTTGGATTTTGACAAACTGTCGCACAAATGTTATCTATTAAACAGACAACTCTCATCTGAATAGCATTGAGACTGAACAGGGTAGTCGAAATAGCAGACATCTAAATTCCCGAGGCTGGGTTTTATGAGGATCTTGGACAGAATGAGATACTAAAAATGCTTTAAGCCCTGATAGTTGGTCCTTGGGGCCTGAGTTTTGAATGAGGGTTGATCAACCCTTAGATCTCAAACGAACAGTATCGCTTCCTGGAGTATTTAACATTTGCATTTCACACTAGTCATATCTTTTCAATATTCCCATGAACATCAATAATTTCATATCAAAATTACAATATTTTTAAAGTTTTTTAAAATCCAAAGTATCCAAAATACTCAGAATTTTCAATATTTTAAAAACATTAAGATATTTCAAACTTCAAAATTTTCACAATTTTCAAAATTTTCAACCCTTATCGAGTTTTCAGACTCCTCAAATTATCAAATTTTTCGATTTTTCAAAAACTGTAATAAAATTCTCGCAATTACAAGATTATTGAAATCTTCAAAATTTTCAAGGTTTCTCAGTAACCTATTCGATATCTCAAGAATCGTCAAAATTTGAAATTTTCAAAATTTTCAGGTTTTTTTGAAAATTACAAAAATTTAATAAATTGTTTTAATATTTCCATTATCTTGAGAGCTTTGTAAATTTAGTGTTTGGAATTTTTTTAAAGGTAAGAGTATTAAAAAACGAGATTATAAAATTTTTCTAAATTTTGTTTATTCTGAAAATTTTTGAATGAAAAACTGGTTACAATTGTTTCAGTCTACTGTGAAATGTTAAATCCCCACTTGAGAGTCACTCAAGGGTGGGTTACAGGTCTCATTCAGCACTCAGCGGTTAAGGATCTACTACGAGTATGTAGTCGTTGGTGATCATTCCGATAAGCCGAAACTTCAACGTACTCTCAGAATATATTGCACATAAACATAAGATAAGCATTCTACGTATAGTGCATTCATTGCTGCAAGAGAGATGACGAGGATACAATTTTCGTGTTTTGCATTGAACGATACGTCCTTTAAAAGCCAAGATAGGCAATCTGGTGTAGCATCTATTTCCAGTGAAATGGCTTATAAAAAATTCAGTGGCGATAATTTCCACCGTCGCTCTCCACTTTTGTACAGCATCTCAGCGCGCCTTTAAAAAGCTCCTAGCCGCGGGTAAACTATCCCGAAAGGACACTTCGCAGTGCCGTCTTTCTTGCTTGTTAAATTTTTGTTCTGTGCCTGGCTCGCCCAGTTTGCAATTAGTGTAGTCCTGCGTCCTAGTTCGCGCCTTGCAGACTTTGCGGCTGTATTTGAGGGTAGATGCACCAGTTTAATTTAATTTGTGGAAGAAAAAAATATGATGCTCGGCTAAAATTAAAGCAAGTTATAGAAAAATTTGGTAGGTATGTACTGGCCATGGTTGGCTGATGTAGAGACGATAAGTTCTTAGAAACATTGATCTGATAATGCAGCTTTCATGACACCTGAGACCTTCGTTGGAGCATCGTTTCTTCATAGAGATTTCAATAATCATCCAGCCAGATTTACGAAATGTGTTGATATTTGGCGTGTGCAACGTACAAATAAACAGGAAAATCATGTCAATAAAACACCCACCCACAAAAAGCAAAAAATGAACGGATCTAAATCTAGCAATTTATATAACCGTGATTGTTTGTGAATTTAATGACAGAACTTCTTTCCTAATTGGTTTTGAATTTAAATTCCTTTGGCAACACGGCTTTTGCTGGTAAACAATAAAATTTATTAAAACCGGCACAAGGAATCTTACGAAATTTTATACATATAAACATTAAGAATGATCGAGTCATGAAAATTAAGGGCTGAGGGTTATAGGGGAGTATACCTCAATTTTTTGACTTTGGTATATTTATACGGCTCAACCACGGTCATTCTACGCACCTATTAGCCGTATTTAACACATTATACGTTTCTCAGTACATTTGTCTTTGAAGCTTAGAATCATTAGAAGAGAAATGTTTTCGATACGCGTCTCCTTCTGCTATCTGAGCTCAGTGCTCGGCGTGTCGGTCTGCTTGATTGTTCTGCTCGTATTGAAGCGTGCGGTGATGCCTCGGTGGGCGCTGCCGTGTCTGGCGATATGTGAACAGGCGACGTTGCCAGATGGACGGCAACTATCGGTAGGGCAGGGAAAGAATATCTATAAACTAACTGTATGGACCTGTTTGGCTGACTCGATCCATTTAATTTGTCTAAAGTACATGTTCGTAATTAATTTTTTTCTCAGGTGGTTTATCTTGTACTGTTTTTTATTAACTGATGACGGGTAGGAAGCTCAGATTTAAGCTACTTGACCCCACTGCAGAGCTTTTTCAGGCCTCTCAGAAGAAAAATTATATATTCGTATAATGTCTGCGTTAAAGCAATCATCCACCCACATGGGAGTTTATACATTTCTTAAGACCAATACCATACTAATCATTCCAAACTAGGGTGCAATTGTTCATCTCATAGAGTGTATAGACGGAGAGCAAACTGAACGACGTATCTTTCAGCGGTAAGGTCGGAGGCCCATAGCAGTGCAACGAGTGCATCCAAGTGCATTCACGACCAACGTGATGACCCCCACGTTTGGCCGGTTTGCAACTCGTGAGGTGGATGCAGCTTTGCCATGCTGGGATGCGCGCCAAAGGTTATATAATACTACACAGCAACTCAACGCTGAATGAAGAAGTTCCCTATTTTCTAAAACATATAAAAGTCATAGTTCAAGTAAATGCAGCACTGAAAACATCTTTCAAATATCACAAAAAATTAAAAGTGACGCTGTCGAGAAGCTTGGTATTCCTGGCTTATCTTGCTGGTGCTGCGTGTGGTTGTATGATGACGTCACAGTAAAGGTACGCTGAACTTTCTCATCAGCGTTTTGTGCCAGCTTACAGAATTTTAGTTTCTTTGAGCTAATTATGTGTATATCGTTCAGCTTAATAAATCTTTTTAGAAATAATGGAGTGAGTGTGCCACTTTTGTGTTGGTTATTAGCATTACTTATAACCGGGAACCGAAAAGAAAGAGCAGCGAAACACATCGTACGCCCATGCTAACCCGGCGTCTTTTTAAAATTTCCATAGTCGGCGCGCGGGTATCAGACTATATTTACTGAATTTTAAACTTCACAGAAGCTATGCAAGAGTTTAGTCATATCTCTCCTAAATTACTGTGATATTGTCTATTTTCGCTCATTAGATTGCGTGACAAAAAACATTATCCAAATCTTTCAAAATAATTGTGTACGGTTCATTTTTGGATTACTAAAATTTGGCCATGTTTATAATATATATAATAATTTAATTATTACGTCTATATCGCGCAGAAGTCCATACCAAGGTACAAACAATAAAGTGCGACGGGAACGACTGTACAGCTTGAGCCCTAAAGGCGGATGCGAGAGGTTTCGCGTCTTCCGACCATATAAGTGCCGATCCGAATGCCGTTGCATGTGACGTTACAGAATAAGGAACCCAGAAGCTACACTCGAGCAAAATCCCCAGTATAATTTTCAACTTTTGGCTGAAGCAAGCACGTCAAAAGCTTCTGTTATACTGGTGCTTTTTGTGATGAGAAGATGTGCTGCCGTGCGTGCGCGTAAAATTCACGTATCTGACAAATATTAGCCAGAGTGATTCTACTAGCCCTATACCGTGGTGACGTTACGTCTGGACATATACGCATGCTCGTGGTAAGCTGCAGCGCGCCACAGAAGATGCAATAACTCAAATTTAAAGATTTCGAAATGACTCTTCTGGATTAGTCGTATATTATCAATATACGTATACTGTCATATTATGTAGCTAAATGTAAAAGATTTTTCGACTAGAAGAAACTTTGAGCGCTAGGTACACGCTGACGCTGGTCGTCCACTAGATACACGTCTTAAATAGTCGGTTCTCTTCGGCAGCAGAACTAAACGTCAGCTGCCGGGATGCATCGTCAGGAGTTGCTGTGCATTATTGTATATACTGGAATGCTCGCCACACGCTCTGTTTACTCTTATTTCGTTCGCCGCGTCCAGCTCACAACAAACGCTCCACGGTGAGTTTGGACGCTTTAATGAATTGCTTCGCATACTAATGGCATTCATTTGAACAAAAACTGCAAATACTACTGAGTTTATTATATGGATAAGTAGAAATTCGATTGTCACATGCATAAAACGTATGAAAGGCTCCCATTATCTTTAAATTCTGTTGTCAGATTTTTAGAAATTCGATATACACATTCATTAGGTGATCCCGCAGTCTTGTTAGGGAAAGAGTATGGGACGATTCTAAAAAACCGTATCATGTCTGTCTCAACTCCCAGGGACCCAATTCTTGAAAACAAGAGTATAGAATAAATAATAGAAGATGTTCTATAACTGACAGCTTTTGACGTCTATCAAATGAATTTGCAAATGCATTATCTCCGGCAAAATAGTGTGTTTCTAGAATTTTCATATCATTAAATGTTTCGTCATCATGTTAACTTCGTCTTTAGAGGCGAAACTGATGGACTTCTGCACTTCTACTTCCTACGAGGAATATGAATTAAGTGATGAGTCTGGCAACGTAGCGTTCGATCTGGCAACACTGGATACGCCGAGCTTGGGGGGAGTCATGGGAACATGTGATCTGTCTTCAGTACAGGTTTGAACTCGCTCGAAAAATTTGATTGTCCGCAGCGATTTGTGAAACATTTTTTCTATTGTGTTTTAAAAATGAGTGACATCAATTTCAAGCAACTAGGTGCTATCAGGTTTTACTTCACACTTGGGCATAGTACGCCTGAAACTCTTGCTCAACAGGCCTACAGAGATAGTGTTTTGTCAAGAGCCCAGTTTTTTGGTGGTTTAAGGCATTTTCATAAGGGACATAGTCGTTTGAAGATGAAATACGAAGCGGAAGGCCTTTATCTTCAACAACCGATGGAAATATCCGGGATCTTGTGCGTTCATATTGTCGGTTGAGTCAGAATGATCGGGGAAGACTTAAATTTGACTCACACCACCTTTCATCAGATCACTGAGTGCTGCATCACGGTAATGATACTTGTCAATAAACGAGCCGGTAAAAACGTTCCTGTGTCTCCTTATTCACCTGACTTGAGTCCTTGTGACTTTTTTCTCTTCACGAAGTCGAAAAATCTCCCCAAGGGAACTCATTTTGGGACAGTCGAAAACATGCCAACGGCTGTAATTGACCAGCTGAAGGCTATGCCTTTATCGGAGTTTCAGCACTGCTATGAAGAGTAGAAGAACCATCTCAAGCACAGTGTGGCTTCAGAAGGAAGTTATTTTGAAATGATAATGTAAAATTGTAATTATATTTCAATAAAAAATAAGTCTCATCAGTTAATTTACAGGCCTCGTACGCCAATGAGAGAGAGATTACTGTACTTATTAACCGATCTTATCAACCGTAGTGCTTGGAAATTCGCCTTTTCGGTAAAAATTAGTACATAGACTCCCAGATTATCCACAAAAATTCCAATTCCCTGTATAGAACGTTCCATTTCTACATTGAAACTTAAAGCAATTCCCGGAGGAACTGGATAGCCGCCAACCTGACTAGCATCGACTTCCTGTGTACCCAGTATAGGATTTGGCACCTTTATTCACTTGATCCAATATATTTCTATAACCAATTTTCTAAACTCAGTTCACCAACAACAATTGTAGCAAGTAAGCTAAACTTAAAAATTATCTAACTTGTTTGATTTTGAAATAATTAAACATTTTTTGCATGGTAGATCACCCGATCTCGCTTTTAATAATGTAATCATCATGACAACAGCGAGATAAGACATAAAATAAAGATGATAAAGTCCAACTGCCTACAATCTACATGAACCTTTAGACAACAATACAAGTGTAATTTACGAAAAACTTCGCACCATAAGGTTCCCAAAAATTACACCAAATCTTACATATTTGTACATATATCTGGAATACAATGTAGCTTTACATCTACCAAGTCATTTAAAACGAATATAATTACAATATATTTACCTCTGATGTCCTTTCGTATGCCTCCCGCTCGTTTTGTTACTAGGATACACCTGGTTCACTTGCACATTTATTATTCCCATTATGAGTTAATTAGGTCGATACCTGCCGATCATCCCTTTATAACCTCTCGGATACACTATTGCCTCAAACGCTTTTTATGAGGCCACACCCCGATGCATCGAGTTAAATACGAGGAATGTCTTTTAAGTTTTGCATATAGAAACATAGTAGGCCGCGCGGATCGAACGTCAGTACTGAATCTTAACCTCACTCTTCAGTAAACTTAAATTCAAAGTTTCACAACAATACATGGAATGTTCTCACTACAGTGAATTTTTAAGTGTCACCAAGTCATTAGAAAAATGGAACTCAAGCGAGAACATTTTCGCGCCATAATTTATTACAACTTTCAGAGACAATTATCGCAACAAGAATGCCTTGCTGAGTTACTGTCTGTTTTCGGCAACGAAGCGCCCCATCAGTCGACACTTTCCCGTTGGTATGAAGAATTTAAACATTGACGGGTGAGTCTTAGCGCCGATCCCAGGGCGGGTGCACCAAAAAACGTCGATGATGTGCGCAAACTCATCATTGAAGATAGACATGTGACATATCGCGAGATTGAGGCGTCCTTGAAGATCTCAGAGATCTCAATTCAAAAAACTTTACATGAAAAATTAGGAGTAGAAAGCAGCCAGGGTTAATTGGTGTCAAAAAACGCTTGACCGTTTCAATTCCGGAAACTCAAAAAATGTGTACAGCATTGTTAGTCGTGATGAATCGTGGTTTTACTGTTATGAACCAGAAAATAAACGACAGTCGGCTGTTTGGGTGTTCCAAGGTGAAGAAAAGCCAACAAAAATCATCCGTTCTCGAAGTGTTTCGAAGAAGATGGTCGCGAAATTTGTGTCAAAAGCGGGTCATATTGCAACAATTCCTCTTAATGAGCAAAGAACTATTACTGCGTATTAGTATACCACCATTTGTTTGCTAAAAGTCCTCACTGAGCTTCGAAAAATCAACCCCGAGAGAAGAATCATCCTCCACCAAGTCAATGCAAGCTCGCACACAGCCCAAAAAACAAGGCAGTATTTAACGGAAGAAAACGTGGAATTATTGAACCATCCTCCATATAGTCCCGATCGAAATCCTAACGATTTCTTTACTTTCCCGAAAATTAAAAACACACTGCGTGGTCAAAGGTTCCAGTTACCAGAAGAAGCAGTTGACGCATTCAAAAATACCGTTTTGGATCTGCCAGTGGAATAAGTGCTTCGAAAATTGGTTCGAGCTCATGCAGATGTGTATTAATCTTCGTGGAGAATACTTCGAAAAACAATAATGTCATTTAAAACTACCTACCGTGTTGTTTTATTTCCATATGCAAAACTTAAAAGACATCTCTCGTATGGTAGCCGTTAGGCGTTGCTGTTTCACGCGATAAGAAAATGCATTTCGTGTTTCCTGAGTTTCTCATTTGTTTTTAAACGTAGAAGCTTCAAATTTGGATATTCGTTATAATAAGTACTTCTCTTTCTTGGAAACTATTAGATTCCACAAAAAACTTATTATTAATGAGGTATAATTTTTTATGCCAAAACTTTATCTAAAATCGGTCAACAATGAAGCGAGGTATCCCGGACCTACCTTTGTAGGTTAGGTAGAAAGTGTTTCTAAGGTTACAGAAGTGGACAGCAAATAGATGCTACAAACCCTCTGTTTAGTTTATGCAGCTCTTGCATAGTCCATCAAATCTGGTGAGCATGGTGAGCATTTGGTGCCTGAATGATGAGACGCCTATGGTGGTAGGCGATGCGAAAATATGCTGGGAAGCGTACGAGTATGTGATGTTCTGGTACTGACGTAAGGTCGGTAGTGCCGCATTTTATGAAGTACTCACAGATGGCAGTATGACCTCTTCACCATTACAAGTATTTTTACAAAGAAAGGAATTCACCTCGAGTTGTTCTTATAGACAATTTTGATCTGGAAATGCTCGAGACAGACCTGCTGCACCCGGCTGCACAATCTCGTTCATCTGATCACCCTATCGCCACACTACAATTCCTCTTTTAGTAGTGCTTCATGCTTCGTAGACAACGTCGCATCACGTCCGTATGCAGCTGCAAGATCTCAACAAAATTAGCGAGGAAGCTTCATCGGCGAATAAGAGGAGCGATCTGTCCTTTATAAGCTACTTTTCGGTGTCGCCGACGGAATTGAAAAATAAAAAGTTGCCCGGAGAGAACTTCACGGCCGCAACACTGTAATGCTTTTCCCGGTGAAGCCTGCCTACGATGCCTGGGATGCTGATGCGATTTCGGAAAGCCGACTCAGCGACTGCCTCTCGGATTTCATTAGGTTTATGCGACCACCGTCAGCAAAGCAACACTACGGAACCGTTTTTTAACCCCGGACGAAAAAAATGCCGTCAAGTAGGTTGACTCTGCACTCATCACTCATCACCCCATAAAGGATTATGTTCGGCACAAGTTAGTCCCTCTGAGAAAAAAATTAACAACGAACATGTATAATAAAGAATCAAATGGATCAAGTTAGTCAAACAGGCTCATAAAATTGAATCGGTCAGTGCAAATACCTTGTAAGTTAATATACTATTTGAGATTTGAATGGGATGCTAACCACCCCCCCCCCCCTATATAGCAAAAATGTGCGCCGGCAGAATTCGGACCCGCATCTCTTCCATTCCGTGGAGCCGGCTTCACCAATTAGTCTACAGCACGAGCTGCCAGCCAACTTTCAGAATCCACCAATAAAGGTAAATTCAATTCTATATACGCCACTGCTACTCTGTTCTTTCAAGCTGCTTGATACCATATCTGGCGGCGTTCAAGTAAAATGTACTCCATACTGTATAGGGTTAGTGTCCTCGCACGGTGGTACCGTGGTGTGTGCCCACCAGACGCCGTGGTGCAACTAGAAAGCTATTGGAGATATTTTACCAATCCGGATATTAGACCACACCTGATCAAACTTTCTGAGACAATATATCAACGAGCATCAACTATTATGAATTTTCTGTAAATCGATATTTAGTACTGTAGTCAGGATATGGATAATAAAGAATCAATGAATAAAATATTTTTGATAAAACATGACTTCTCGACAAGCTTCTTTCGCGTTTCAAAGCTCAGGATATGCGGATTTGAATATAATAATTTTAGAAATATTTAGCCTCGGAAACTGAAGGTATCAAGTATCATCCAGAGAGCTAGATAAAATTAGCAGCATTCACTAGAAAATTATTAAAGAAAAGACAATGACATTGGAATTGCCAGGATTGATCGTTAAATACACTTTATAAGAAATTTCATTGAAGAATTAAAATTGAATGTCTTTTCTGTGTCATCCGCTTAGGTTTGGATTCCACAATGCTCAACACAGCTATGCATAGCAGAAGTAAAAATTAATCAAAGTTAAAGGCTCCAAATGGAACGTATTTGGGCTCGGAAATACCTTTACTGGCTTTAACTCTGTAGGTGCATTCATCCCAAATCCGATGTCAACTTAGTGCCGCTTCAGATGGAACGTATGGTCAGAGCAGATCATCAGGACAGACGAGCAAGTACCATTGGTTTAGTATGAGCATTTCACATGAAGCGCGTATGATCAGTACGTATGATCTCGTACGTCGGCCATACGCCGAGCCCGTGCGTTAACGTAGCATCAGCGCGCGCACGAGCAATAGTTTTAATGAGCGATTTCACAAAGGACTGACGGTCAGTTGCGTACCAGCAAGCGTGGTTGCCGTTGCTTGTCTATGCACGTTTTTTGAGGTTACTTTTAATTAAATTTAACAATGAATCATTTAAAAATCGACACTGAACTCTTAATTAGTGCGATTGAATCTAAAAATTGCATATGGGACATTGCCTGCGATGAATATAAGAATAGAGATATTAAAAATGCAGCATTTTTGGAGGTAGCCGCTGTTGTTGTACACGAATTTGATAGGTTAAGTGAAAAAGAAAAACATGAAACAGGTAGGAATTTATTGTTTTTGTAATTAAAACAGTTTTATTTATTTTAATTGATCTTTGACTCTTGCCAAGGAATTTGCCCAGCATTGCTAATAGTTTGCAAAAGCATCTCTTACAGAATAACCTGTCCTATCATGTCTTCATAATCTTCGATTCATATTAGAAAAGCCTTTAATATTCAGGGTATGATGAAATGCATATCCGTCGCGAATGCATACAAAATTATGCAAAACACAACAGGCTTTAACAATTTTTTTAGCAAGGCGAAACGATACATTTAGAGGTCTGTGAAATATGCGCCACTTATTGGATAAAACACCGAATGAACATTCTATATATCGTCTAGTTCTGGTAAGGCGATAATTGAATATTTTTTTATTGCGGTTTAAATTTTTTCTAGCATATGGGCGCAGTAAATGGGGAGTGAGACGAAATGCCTCATCACCAACAATAACATATGGGAAAGGTTGCGTTTCGTTATACCCTGAAATCGGCTTATTCTCGGGAATATTTAGCAAATTATTTTCAAGCTTGTTTCAAAATGTACTATTAGTGAATACAGTAGAATTCGAAAATTTACCAAATGCACCTACATCTATATATGTCAAGCAATAGTTGGCATCGCATATGGCTAAAAGCACCAAAGAAAAAAAGTGTTTATAATTGAAACAAAGAGAACCACTGTTGATGGGCTTAATTATACGTATATGCTTCCCATCCACAGCGCCAATACAGTTTGGAAAGTTAGCATACTTTTCAAAATCAAATGCACTGTCTTGCCACTTTTGTCGGGATAGTTCCGGCATACAATCCGTTTTGATTATTCTCCAAATTTCGTCGCATACTAACTCTACAATATCACTAATAGTTGAAATACCGAGTCTGTAGGTGTAATGGATGTCAGTAAAGGTGTTGCCGCTTACCAAGTATCTGAAAAGCAATAAAAATTTATAGTTTCATGTTTTCCTTTACAGTGTTACTAATACAAAAGAGATGGAAAACTGCTAGGGATGCCTATGTACGAGATAGAGCCAAACTATGAAAAATGAAAAGAGTTGATTCTGCTAAGCATATAAAAAAGTATATCTATTTCGAGAACCTAACATTTTTAGAGAAAACGATTGGTAAGGTTCGGTCAAGGAGTCACAGTTAAGGCAGAATTTTACCAGAACAAAACGCAAGAAAATTGACACTTTAGATAATAAACTAATAGCATTTCTCGAGGAAGCTACAAAAAGTGACCAAGACCAAAGCATTTTTAACATCTCTTTTGCCAACCCTAAAAACTTTTAATGAAGCACAAACACTTCAGTTTAGATCTGAAGTGCTTCGTATAATAATGGAAATCAAAAATATTGAACAACATTCTGTCGTAACTCATCAAGCACAATCTGTATCAACCTAAAATGTTTCTTCACAGATACAGCAATTTAATCTAGACAATTCCAACAATTGGTCATCAAGACCATCAACATCGTATAGTTATCACTCATCAGATCAGGCGTCACTGCATTCTTCAGATTCTATGGCTATTTTTTTACCTTCACCCAGTTGTAGTGATACAAACTACCGGCCAACTTTATTAGAACTGTCTGCGACACAATTACTCGTAGATGACCAGACGCACTAACATCGCTATTCAATGCTTATTATATTGCATAATGCTATATATCTTTCAAGAAATCTGAATTAGTTTCATCAAGCAATCTTTGTTCTTTATGCAAATATGTTAGTTAATAAATGATTTTTGATAATATGTTTTTTCACTTACCTTATACATACACATAATCTCTCCACTGACGAAATTGACACTCTAACTTGATTTGAAAATTTTAAACCCTCTTCTAACCTGTCGTGTAGTTCGTCAAATGATCTTATTGACATCCGAAAGTAATTAAAAAATATTCTCTCATCTTCTCTCAAACTGGAGTACAAAGTAATAAAGGCACCTTTTATATACCTTGTACTTATAATCGGATGTACCCATAAATGTTTCTTTTTGTTTTCTCGTCTCCTTTTAATTATAAGCCAAGATATGGCAACAGCGATTTTCCTGCGACTGTTGAACATGGTATTCAAATTTGAACTGACGATCCGTTGCATGTGAAATGATGACGTCCAACGTATCATCAGTGCTGATATTTCAGAGCTCACCATCAGCGCTGACCATACGCTTCATCTGAAACGGCTTTTAGCGCTATGATTTACAAGTCTTTGCTGGTTCATGTGGAAACTGAACCCCTCCTGCGCTTTTGTCGCATAGCATCGCGACCATTGAATAAATAGCCATCATCTGGGAGGAAGAAGGGGCAACCTTGACGCGCCGAACGATGACGAAAGAACGCGGAAGCCTCACATAAAACGGCCGCGTCACACCAGGAATTGTTTTTTATCGTCTCTTATTAGCGTTTGTCCGTTTTTGTGCGGAACGAGCGAGTGCCAACATGATTACGCAGCTGTTTTGCACGGGAATTGCTATCCATACAAAACAATCCTTAGATAGTTATTAGGGAAATACGCTACATAAAGCAGTACCGGTACCTAAACCAAAATTGAGAACAGCTGCTTAGGCAGATTAGTCTAGGGTATCGATCCTACATTTGAATAGTCTTCATCTATATCTATAAAGTATGCGTTTCCTTCATTAGAAAATGTTATCTACGCCATCGACATGTCTAGTCAAAATCACGAAAGATGTCTATTATTATATTATATTTAGGTTATTTCACTGATTATTTTTATTTTCATTTTGAGATATATCTTGATAATAATTTTAGTGGGGAGTTTTTGTTTTGAAAAAAACAGTTATGAGTAGAACACCTTAAGACAGGAGCACCAAAGACTAAACTATTATTTGAAAACAACCTAACCTGTTTTAACATAACCTAACTATTTATCTTTCAAATATGATCGATCATGCAACATGAATACATCGTCTATGTTCGTCGGATACATGCAAATTAACAATACAGTTTGTTTAGACCAGATTTCCCCAAACTTTTTTGTGTCGTAGACCCCTTGCCATGTTTTTCCGTGTTGGGTAGACCCCCTACTTACCTGATATTGATTTCCTGTACATTTCTAACTGTAGTGAAGTTTAGTGTTAAAAACTTAAAGTAAAAACACATGTTAATTTATACATTTATTAATTGAATTTAAATTAAAACTACTCAAAATAAAATTTTATATCTATTATGTAAAATATACGTAACATTAAATAAACCTAGGTGGTGCATTGGAAAAAAAATAAGAGGGATAAAATAAAAAAAAGAGAAGAATTATAAAAAAGGGTTTTACTTAAAATAGTACAATAAGCGAGTTCGTTTAGTAATTAACATAAACGTATGTTCTACAATAGGTAATTTCGCTGTCAGTTTGATTAAATTCCGCTTCTTATACGTTTAAGTTATCTAAAAATAGGCAAAAAATTAACGAATTTTAGTGTGTACCTATCCTTGAATTTTCAGAATAATTTTAAAAAAAATATTTTCTATAAAGGGGGGTTCTTTAAAAAAATCAATGCGGGCACTTATTCCCAATGCGGGCACTTATTGGTCAGACACCACTAAACTTAAAATAAACTATAAATAAAATAACATAAGCAATAAGTAAATATTTCTAGTGAGAAGGATGAACCTGATGCTTTAATAATAAATTATCAACATTTGGCGTCAATTTTGTAAGGGTTTAAATCTCCTCGGCTAATGATGTCCAGTCTGTTTCTTTTTTTCGTTAGCAGATTGATAACAGCGCTGAACCTCCTTTCCACTAGGTATGACGATGGAAAGGAAATTAAAAATTTCCTCGCTATATTCCATAATACGGGATAAGTAATGGGTATGTTGTTTTGCAGCCAGAATTGCTGATATCCGTTTTTAAACTGAACCTTAAGTTCTTCGTTTGTACTTAGTTCAGTCAGTTCCTCTTGTATTATGACATTCGTTTCTTCTATGTCACCATATGGATTAATTATCCACGGTGGTATTACCATAGTCAAAATATCCTCAAACCTAGATTCAAAATATGAATAGAGGGTATTTAAATGTTGAACGTAAGTTGAAACGTCGTCTTCCTGGCAGCTTGTCTGTGACAAATTGGGGAACTGAGGAAATGCGCCCCCGTCCAATATTTTGCTTCATTAGTTTAACTCTGGCAAAGAACGCTGATAAGATGGACTTTGTTTTAATCAAATTTAAACTGTCGCCTTGTAATTGCAAATTAACCATATTAAATTTTGTAAACAAATCTGTTAAATAGGCGATGTCTGTTTTCCTCTTCATTAAATTTTTTTTTAAAACTTTAGTATCCAGAAATTCTAAAATAGTCTCAAAAAGTGCAAAAAATCTTGTCAAACATATTAAGCCTTTCGACAGCCAGCGTACTTCAGTTGCTTCCGATTCGGTTTACTGCATCAATGACTAAATGAAGTGATTGATGCAATCTAACACTCAAATTTTTAGCAACTAAATGTTGTCGATGGATGACGCAGTGTATTGCTAACACCCCTGACACATTTTGTTTTAAATAGCTTATAAATCCACGATAACGTCCAACCATGGCAGGTGCTCCATCTGTAGCTACTGATATTATATTTGATAAAGGAATTACTTTTTCAATGAAGTAATCCTTCAAAACATGAAATATTGATTCACCTTTAGTGTCGGTTATCAAAGTTCTTGCGAAGAGCAGTTCTTCGTAGATTTCTTGATTCATAATAAAAAGAACATATGCCAATAATAATGCTGCATTATCAGGTAGAGTTGACTCGTCCAGTTGTATAGAGAAATGGGTCGTTTGCAAATAATTACATAAGAAGCTTTCAATATCAGAAAACTCATTTCATCAATACGTCTTTCAACAGTATTGTTGCTTAAGGGAATTCTTTTAATGATATCAGATGCAGGTTTGTGTAAAACAGTTTTTAAAACCTCTTCAAGGGCTGGCAAAATTAACTTCTCTCCGATAGTATGCGGTTTTCCGGATTTTGCTATAAGTAACGAGATATTGTAAGACGCCCGCAAACCATCATCATTTCTTTGTGACGTCGAAGCGAACATTCTGTCCAGTGTAGGTCTCTTCTGAAATTTATCTTTGAGTGTTTGAAAGTATTTCAAATCTTTCTCTGTTTTATCAGGGTGGCATCTTCTCAGATGATCTTGCAGTTTAGATGGTTTCATAGCGTCATTGCCCAAAACTTTGTTGCAATGATGGAATGAAGCCAAATTTCAAATAATCAACACTGTATTGTCTACATTTCTTTTTAGATTCGGACATGGCATCAGTCATTTGTGGGCAAAATTAAATTATTTAAATAAGACAGAAAATCCAGCAGCTGTATATTAAAAATATTTTTTGATTTTTCCGAAAACATTCCATAATTCGAACATCTTCTTGCAACAATTAGCTCGAATTACGGAGATTGCAGTGTAATTATATTACCGATTGCTAAAACTTTCAAAAAGAAACTATTGAGGAGTACTCGTGTAATTTTGCATGATTGAGTATTTAACTACTAATAACTAAAGTCATGATTGGCGTAATTTATCTATCTTTGCTAACTACGAGTACAAAACTAAAATTTAATAAAAAATAATGTACTTACTTTTCGCCAGCACTCTCAAACAAAATAACACTGACTCACTATAATTTGTGTAATATACTATCTGTTTGAATTTTTTTAAATATTTTCTTAGCACTTTCCTTTTCAAGATTCAGGAAACGAATAAACGTATTTGTCAGACATTCGTATTTATAGAGTGACGAATTGAACAAGTCAGTGCAAGGTAGCGAAGCTCTGAGACTGCGACTCTCAGGTATTTACAAGTTCAAAATGTATTGCGACCACAAAGCGAATACCAACATCCTACAACTTACACAATTTTATAAACATATATAATACATTTTTTACTTCATATGTACTTTTATAAATAATGTATATGTTTTGATATTATAAGATAGTATGATGTAAGTAAATAGGTACTATCAGTGTATGTGTTGAGATCCACTATCGTGGACCCCCATATTCATTTCATGGACCCTCAAATTTTTTTTCGCTGACGTAGACTCCTTGCAGGTTGTCATAGACCCCTAGGGATCGATATAGACCACTTTGGGAATCAATGGTTTAGACAATAAAATTCTGTTTGTCTCTGTCTAACATATCTGAAACTTCATTCAAAAGATTCACAAATTGCTGTCGTTGGTCTTTACTACAGACCAAAATGATGACGTAATCGTCATATTTCGTGATTTGGACTATAGCTCTCTGATCATCTAGTAACAACGCTATGCGGCCGGCCGAATTATTCTGTGTTCGATTCCAGTGCCCAATAAAAGATCTGCGGGAGCGGGGAAACGGTTCTGGGCTTTATCGGTACGGACGAAGACACTCAGCCGGCAGCTTGAAAAGCCATATACTCTGTTATCGCAAATTTGATAACAGGGAGAAACAGGCCCTTTTTGATACCCCAGACATCAACACATAAATCATTCTTAAACTAACTGTACTACCAGCATTTAACATTAATAAAGACTGTGAGAGATTCTTGATCCTAATGAGAAGAAAATTTATGATACCAGGTTTTGAGGCAATTCAAGGAAGTCTGAGATAATCTATTAGCTATTATCGCGCTGAGAGGAGATCCGGTAGTTCCATATTTTTCCCTAACTTTCATATTTTTTAATTACATAATTGGATAGACCTGATTAGTTGCGTTTTATTGAGTTTTCTGTTAAACCACTTCAATCTTTAAACAAATTTCCCTAACTTCGTCACATACACACAATCCTTGACTAAGTATCTAAAAACAACTACGAAAGTAGCGGGATTTGGAAAGTTCTTATGTGAACGATTTAAGGAATAATCACGCATATTTCAGAATACTGTACAACTAGTTGGTTCGAACATTTCAAGGAACTGGTAGCAGCTGAGTAGTCTAAACATATAAGCAAATGTTCCCTAAATAATTGCAAAGTTTAGTTTTATTGATGTAGGTTGTTTGAGGGGGTATTTAAAACATGGGCGCTTAAAATTTGTACACCAATTTTTGTGGGAAAACGTGTTTTTCAATCAAAAGTGTTGCCAGGGACAAAAAAAGATTTTTAGGTATTTACGGGACCTACAAAATGAGACTACACATAAAAACACCCAACTAATAGCAAAAAAGTCCGAAAACCCAGTTAAAATGCAGGGTTTGGCACTTGTTGGTAATGCGACAATAGTGTAAAGCAGATACTCAAAATTCCTCATATCCGTAGGCTTTATACTTCTTAATAACCACAACAAAATCGGAGTCGATTGGTCAAGTAGTTTTTGCGAATTTAAATTAATATCTCAAAACGTCTGTTTTCTGGCCTACTACTAGTTTATAGAGCAATATAGAAGATTCGTTCAAATGTTATAGCAAAATACACGAGTGTACCTCGCCGATATGAATCACAAACCATTCTGAAAGATGAATGTTTAGGAGAAAAACAAAGGATCAAGTTTTTTTCTATAAACAAATTCAAACATTTCGTGGTTGTGAGTATTTGAACAGATGCGCTACGATATTCGAAAAACATAGTTCAAAATACTCATTTTAAAACAAAGCGAATTTCTTCATACTCTTGTGTATACATATTTAGAGATGAAATTTTTACACAATATCAGATGAGCCTTAAAGTTTATAAAAACAAGTAATGTCATACTGGAGTACATTGAACTGTTTATAAAGTTAGCACGCAAGCTGAAGGCACAATATTGTTTCAAACTGGCGGCCTAGTTTGTATGTAGCATGTACTATATGGCTACGTTATTGATGGCTGCTTGACTTTGTCAAATAAGTAGGCCACGTAATCCAATTTCTTTTCTAAAAAATATAATTTCCTGGACCTAGTTTCTAAAAGTGTAAATGTAGCATACGTACGTATAATTAAATCGTCTGCGAGTTCAAAATGAAATCGAGAAAGCGAAAAAAAAAGTAGACAAATATCAACCAATTCTAGCGATCTGACCGTCTGAAAAATTAAGGGAAATGCACAGTAGTTCTCCTTAATACATTATTTGTAAGTTTTATTAGCATTGTATGTTGTACAGTTTTCAAGACTATTCTATTTGTTTATAACAGATTTGAAGTGCAGTCAACGTTCGCTTTACATTTGTCAATGTTAAGTATAGTGGTATAAATATCCAGTAGACTAAGAGATTTCGTAATGTAATGGAAAGGAGAGAGGGTTGCAGAACCCCAAGGCGCAGGTCCGAATTCACAAATGTTCCTTTTTCCCTATTTATTTTCTTTAGTTCGGTAAAATAAATGCTTTTTCACGTTATGTGTACTTTTATTGTGGTCAAACAGCTTTTCCCACATGTAAGAGAGTTGCAATGTTACTAGCTAGCCAGTAGGGATAATTATAAGAATGTTAATAAACGTCAAACATCTATTATATATCGTGTACCGAGCCTACAATATGCTGTAATAAGGCGGTACGGACTGCCCAAATTGGAGGCCCTATATTTCAGAAACTACTCGTTTAAAAAATGTGTGTGCATGGCCACTTTTTTGTACGTGTTGAGATTCACAACATAAGATTAGCCGAAGGCGTTTCCCCATAAAGCTTTTCCGATATCTTTTAAGGGTATAATGTCCGAGAAAATCCAAGAAAATCCTGGGGCTTCTAAAGAGAGCCAAACACATCGGAAGAAATTCAACGAAATCTAGAAAGAACCAGATACTGTCATCCGTAAGCAAAGAACTACAAACGATGTTATCTATTTCTGAGCTACTTCTTGAAAGTTAAGCTTCTGTGATTCATACGAAATGACACTGAATTCAACCGAGCTGTACATTGCATTTCATTGCAAACATTGTAACAGATGCCACAGCAGTTTGCGGCTCATAAAAGATGTTTTTCAGCAAGTTACCGTTTCTTAAAAAATGTAAGATTCTCTGGTCAATGTGATATGAGACTGGATTCAACTTAGTTATGGCATTCCATTTAAGACTGTAACAGATACGACAGCAATCTGCGCCTCCATAAAAAGATGTTTTTCAGCAAATCTGCCAAGAAACGTACGGCAGAGATATTTCTATAGGTTGCGGCACAGTATTGATAGCGTCATTCGGTATTCTATTACCACCGTTTTACTACATAAATCTGAATATATCTGCAGAGGCATAAAGCGAACCTCGTAATGTCCTGGATCGTCATTTTGATGGTTTCAACGTATACACTACTCGCCAAAATTCATATGCGGCTTCAAGAATAGGTACGTTGGTTGCCTCGAATCAATGAATTCAAATAGGTTAGAAGGAGCCAAGCCTATATCATTGCATGGTTCGCCGCGAACTTTTGACTCATTTTTCTACTATTACCTACCAAAGTGGAAATACATCGGCGTACATTTTTTTCTCCGGGGAGGTATTCAAGTATCTAATCGTACTAGGCGTACTCACATTTATCAGGGTAGAAATACTGTCTGTGTTGCGATGGGAATCGTTCAGTTATTTTAAATAAACGGGGACAAATTAAATAAGGCAAAAAAACGAAAGTAGATATTTCTTAACGGTATGGCACATGAACTATTCTACTTAATTCGTGATTTTCGAAGGGCAAACATACGAAAAATTGTTTTCATCAAATAGCAGCAATTGCAGAATACCTGATATTGGAAATACTGGGACACCATGTTTGAGTTAAGGTAAGATTACTCCTTAAAATGTTAAATTATAAGCCTTTCCCAAGAGTGTTTAGATTCAAAGTAAAAGTAGATAAGACTCAAAGTTAAAATAAACTTTTCATTTTTCAATGTTGTTGTTAGGCACTCAAAGAAACAAGAAGTGGACTGAAATAAAGTAAAATTACCTCACATCTGTTCAGGTAAAAACCTAACGTTGAGGTACATGCCCTTTCGCAACGCCGTTATTAACACTTATCATTCGGTTACCCTGTTTTAACGGTTTTTTGCATTCAACAGAAGCCTTCACCATTTTCGAAAATTGTCTGGAACGCTAGGACTGTAGGGAGCCCTCGCACTTGTATATGTTTTCGCAGAAGAACGCGAATTTCATGCGAAATGTCAAGAATCGGCAAACTGGCAGATTAAGCCTGATCGACTTGTAATATGAACTATCATATTACGTGCCATACATCGAACGCCAAAGCATATTGATCACGATAGCGTGATTTGATGGGTCTATACAAATAAGCTACAATCCAAATATGCCATGTATGTCAACTTAACTGAAGTGATTATTCAAATTCATGCGGCGGAGTCATTGAAAATTTGAGCTCCATAAACGATGTCAGCATTCTATGCACAATGCCATACATGAGCTTTACAAGTAAAAAATAACCTCCTCAGTATCTCGGACACACAACTTCATGTATTCTACCTTCTAACAAGAAAATTGCCATTTATTAGTTTCTTTATTTTGTGTTTCAAATAACTCGACTAAAGCAAAACGGAAATCCGATTTTCACAAAATTGTAAATGATTCTTGATGATAGAGGGATCTATGATTAACAGTGTTTTTAATATTATTCTACACCACTAGTTAGCTATTGTTAAAAACCTTGCTGCTACATTAATACTGGTTAACATTTACGAGTAGCTTTTTTATAGAAAGTAAGCTCACTTTTGGAGAGCAGTGAATTTCTGCGCATGGTATTGCTGTTTGGATACATTTATTTTCACTTTGGAATTGAACTAAAATTGAAATAGGCTGTAATATTCTCTCTGATTCTGCCTTTTTTGTGAAAAAGCTGTCCCTATATACCAACGAACTCACAGATGAAATAGCTGCAATGGAGACATCAAGGCACAAATTTTCCATTTTTTTCTGTTTCTCCGTTCGGTATGAACGGAATAAACGATGATTGTTCAGAATTTCGAAAAAATGACCAGTAGCAATCAGTCGCCGTATTTCTTCATTTTCACTTCCCACGCCACCGGCGAGGAAGTATCGTAATCGCTAAACATTTAGGAAACGATAGATTATCCTTTTTGATGTTACATGGCATGCACACTACGAAAAACTCTGTCAGCTAATCCTTCGTTCTTTTATAACTGGAAAAGTACCGCTCTTATTTTGGTAAGATTTTGATACAAGCTTATTGATATGCCAAAGACAAGAAAGCTCTTGAATATTGATTCAGTGGTGGCAGAGCTACAGGCAAAAAATGAGAAAAACCAAGAATGTCTGGAAATTCGTCTATCGACATTCAAGAGTCTCCGGCCCATTTCCAGCATTTTTTGAGTAATGGGAAGTTTAAATTTGAGGGGTTGCACTATGTGTAGGGTGTAAATGTTGCACCTTTCGTGTCAGTGAAAGTCGTCTTATTATCATGAAGATTCCGAGCCGGTAAGACTGCGCATCTGTGTCTGCCAGTTTGTCCGCTAATCCTTGGCCTGTCCATAACTTGGAGAGGACCGAAGAGATTTGGATGAAATTCTTACACAGTGTTACTACCAAGGATGGAAAAGCTCTGTTATTGTTTGAAAATTTTATAGTGGAGGAGCTAGAGGCAAAACACGAAAATTAAAATCACTGAACTTGGATATGGCAGGGATTTTTGACAATTTTTAGAGAAAAATTGAATGGATTAAAAAATATGGAGGAGTTGTAGGGTGTGGGGGAGGGTACATCTTAATATTTATACGCTTGCATCCCCGTTAATCCTAAGCATCTATCAGCCGCACGGCTGTTATTTAAAAAACCTTTAAAACGTCAAAAAAAAAAACAAGAAAATGTCATCTTGCAGACTAGGAAATTTTTAGGGTGCAAATAGTCCATTACACGTTTGCTCACTATGATTGCTGTGAGCGCCCATCTATGGAGGAATAACTCAACTACACGCATTGTTGTTTGCAGAAAGCAAGTATGTGTTTATCTCTGAGATGTGAAAGAAAGATATGCAATTAAGCCAAATCACAGAAAAATTTTCGCAATGCCTCACATCTAGGCGCTGATTTGTATTTTAAATTGACTTCGCAAAATAAATTTCTATAAAATTTGAATGACTGGAAATAAAAAATAGTGTAATAACCTTTTCACTTTAATAAATATTAGCATATTTTCGCACCTGATCCTTCATCAACCAGGGATCTTCTTCTATTATCTCTTTCATCTCATTTTTGAAAAATATAAATAAAAAAAAGTCGATGCGCAACTAATTTCTAGCTTTGAACCTTAAGTAAGTGTATTCGATACAAGAAACCAATGGAATTATCATCAACGCATATTACTAGCACACAAATCCTCACTATGCCCCTATGCGCTGCCATTTCCTTCTACCTATAGTACACAGCTTACAGCTTAGACCTCCAATAATGCCATCTCTGAAGCAGATTTTACATCACATCAGAGCCAAACATTGATGACGGAAGCATCATGACGTTTAGCCAACACGTACAACTAAAAAACGAGTTCACAACAAGTGTCCATCAGTCAGTGTGAAGTTAAGATCCTGTAGAAAAACCTACATATCACAAAAAAACAATATACTGTCAAAAAAAATAATATCACCTTTCAAGATACGTAATACCCATGCCGGACGTGCCGATGGACATCTGTGTTTCGCAGTTGGTAGTGGCTGCCGTAGATGACAAGTGGCGAGTTAGTCATAGCAATGTCGATGGACGCCCGCTGGAATTTTTCTCAGGGGGGAGAAGGCGGAGGGGACGGGCATTCATCAACAAGAGATATGTTTTTTTGTGGAAATGTACCCGCCTCCAAAACTTTTGGAGAGCGGCGAGAAGTAGCTAGGACTTGATAGAGTTATTTTTTTGTTATACATGTTTGCAGTCAGCTTTTTTCTAGGCTAATTTGTACCGAACATAATCCTTTATGAACTGTGACACTGTTACATAGGAAGTGAGGAGCAAACTTACTTCACGCTTTATTTACTAATTGTACTGCTAAGTACATACATTGTAAACAATCTGGGAATTCAAAACAGTCAATGTGCTACTGAAGCACGTGAAACGCACCCCTAACAATATTTTTTTAATGCCCATTAAGCTTTTATCATCAATGATTTACAACAGTGTTCCGGAAATTAGATGCTCAACAAAATGGCCCCCTTTTAGCTGCGATTCGCACCTCCATTGCTTGAGACGTGTTCTAATTATTAAGGAGAAGCACCCTTAAGCGCTGAAATCCATTTCCTAGATGGGATACTCTAGATCGCTATCAGCGAAGCAATGGAGTGTCCAAAAATACTCAGCTAAGATTACATACTCACTGAAACCCCTCAGGCGTTCGCTATGCATCCCACCGCGGAAGCGGAATTTCAGCATTTCGTCATGGAGGGTAGCGTCGCGCTAAAAATAATACCAGGGGTATTTGTCTCTACCCGCTATCCCCGTCTATATATACCTACGCTTGTATTCATATGTCGTAGCCACATCGTGAAATTAACCATTACATGAAATGATCGCGCATTTCGTGAAATGGCGCCACGACATACATACCCAGTTGACTGACAACCCACTATTGCTTTCTCTGCCTGCTTTTCTTATCACATAACTTGCTTAGCACCATTCATCTCTCCAGTGGTTGCATTTCAATCCATTTGCAGTCGTCTACATGCTTGGCAAAATTGTCAGCACTAAGCTTCTCGCCGAGCATGGATTCCAGCTATCTCAGGTAGTCAACCACAATTGACTAGATTATTAGGAGTAACCTACTCTTCGTTGCAATATACGCAGTTCACGTCCTCTCTTTCCTACCCTCTCCAGGTATCTGTCAAAGAAACCATGTCTTGTGAGGAACCTTGCAGCATAGTAATCTATCCGCAGCGCTCCTTTGCCATTCAAGTTTTAATATCTGGGATCAGCCTTCTAGGTCATGTACCATGACCATCTCTCCTACCATTTGACAAGAAGCGCATCTCTTCCATCGCTTCTGGCTTCGGCTCCCCGTTTATAAAGCGCGCATCTATCCTCAGTCAACAATTCAATTGGCGGGATACCAGCCACCACAAGCAGTGCATCGGTCGACGCTAGTCTTAGCGGTCTATATTTTTTCTCAAGGTCTTGTTACAGATGGGAATACCGTTTACCTCCACTCAAGAAGCCTCTAAAAGAGAGATATTTTTGTTACAATTTTTATCTACAACTATTATCCAGCTGTCATGATAATATTGTACCGTATGATCCGACTATGTATCTTGGCGGGTCTAGTTAGAATTTGTCATCAGATGGGCCAGAAACTTGGACAAGAATGGCTCACGTAATTGTACGCGTCGCGGCAGTGTACATTGCATTATGTAAGATTTCGATGTTTGGACAGTCTGACAACAATATACGAAAAAATACTGCTATATTCTGCTTGCTACTCTATTGCATCTCGATAGTGCAGTAAAAATATTTCATGGGTAGAAGCGCCATCACAAGCAATGTCATGATTACATAATACAATGCTTCATGCCTAATAAGGCGGCATTGCTTTCAACAGCCTACTGCACATTCTGGAACTAATCGAAAATAAAACAAGGAACTGCCTAGCACGCTCCACAGCAAGGTACAGTAAAAATTATCCAGCGATTTTTCATGGTCATTCCGAAACGTCTATTTTCCTTGAGTATGAAACGTCGTCGTCGGACACAGCGCAGTCCAATAAAGAAGACAACGCGGAGCTAATCTACAACGACGGTTTTTTCCAAAATTAAATTTTTGAATGTTTTACGCCTTACAGCAGATAGTCCGAATTCCTATCCGTGTTCGTGAACACAAATAACAGGTGATAGAGAAAGTTCCTTAATGTATAGCTATGTAACTTAGCGAATAACGTGGATGAACAGTTCAGGTCTGGTTATGAAGGTAAAAGGAGACCAAACAAGAGTAAGTGCGTCCAGTTAGAGGGGCGCGTCGGCTTTGCTGAACAAAATTCGGGAATTAGTCCTAAAGAGGTTTTACCCACATATATATAGGTGAAAAATTAAAGCTTCCGCTTTTTGTTGGGTACTTCGACAAAATTTAAGCAAAGAGGACTCTTTATACTTTTTTTAGTTCTCTCTAGCTTTCAATGGACTTTGCCATCATCATCAGGAGCTGCAATTACAATGATAACAGTAGCAACAAAAGTGTAAAATGAATTTAAATTGAATCAACTTACAGTAGTATGTGAGGATGTTGCTAATTGTTGTTTTCGTATAGGATGAGGGAAACGTCCAGTAACATGGTGAGAGCTGGATATATGGTACAATGGTTAAAATTATATAAAATATGACAAGACAAGTTAAAGACAGATTAAAAATTATTTCCTCTTTGCTTAAATTTTGTCGAAGTACCCAACAAAAAGCGGAAGCTTTAATTTTTCACCTAACTGGTCTAGACGACAATGACCACGTCTCAAGTTATATATATATATACAGGCTGACTTTGAAGTTGAGTCATTAATTTTCAGATAATGATTGTAGAAGGAAGATAAACCAAAATATGTGTGTAAAAATAAAAAAAATTAAAAAAAATTTTTTACCCTGTTTTATAAAGTATCCTCCCGACAAGTATTTCAGTGCGGACCTGTATTTGATCGTGAGGTCCCCTGTGAGGTCTTAAGTCACCTGATTCACGAGCCCGTTGTACTACATTGACAAAGGCACGAGGGGTTGGTTGCACTCGATTGGGAAACCGATCCGCATAAACATGTGCCATTTTTTATTTCGTTTGAGCCACGCAACAGACACTATTCACACGCGACACTGACACTGACTGTATGTATAACTGAACTGAATAAAATAATAAACTGTACACAAACATCGTTCCAAATTCTTTCGCTTTTTTGTTTCCGATGCGATGAACCGGTAAGGCGGATTATATCCGTTGTTGCCAAACACGAGCACATGATATTGAGACAGGGCGGTACTCAAACTTCCAAAGGGCTATAACTTTGTTACTTTAATTTTACCAGAAAAATGGTAAAGGAAAAAAACATTTCTTTTGATCAGATCTATTGCTGTTAAAATAAATGACTCAACTTCGAAGTCACCCTGTATATATATATATATATACGTATATATATATATATCTCCTTAATTGATGCTATATTTTGATTAAATAAAATTATGAAGGTTCTAAGCTAGCAAAGTTTTGGTTGGAAGTTCTTAGTTTTGGTTTTTAATCTTATTTTTATAATTTTTCAAATTTGATTTTTTCACCAGAATTTGAAATTTCTGATTTAAAACGCTAAAATCATACAAAAAAACTTGTTTTCGCTTTTACACTCACTGGATTTAGAACTAGGTCCAATATGAACAAATTTTTAATCCTCACCTTTTTTCTATTATCTTGATACAAGATACGCTTAGGTATATACGATGTATGTAGAGCATAGTAACTAGCTTGGATAATGCAAAATACTTTCTCGAAATAAATAGATACGCTAATGCTACTAGTGATGTGTAGACTTGTCAGTAACTTCTTAACCTTAGCAGGATCGGAAGGTGGACGATTTTTGTATACAGTTCTTCAAAATGTTTCTGAAAGGTGGGTGGACCATGGAAGCCCTCGCTAACACATAAACAGTTGTGCGTTACCTACTAATGGTTTGTCAGAATGATTTTTATCCTCATCCCATACGATGAAAACAGTTCCTTTATTCACTAGATAAATAAAACAATGTCTTATGTACTTTATAAAATATGTTTTTTTACTGCATAGGCAATCATTCTTTATTTAATTTAAGTTATACTCTTCCAAAGGCTGTGCAAGGAACAATGCGCCACACAAGGCCAATATAATAAATCAGTTGCTTAACTTAAAAACTAACATTGTGATCTAAATATCTGCTTATATCTCTTAAACTACATATAAACATCTTTCACTAAAATGAAATAACAAATACTTGCAGTTATATATTCCCATAAAAAATACTCAGTGAACTCTACTTGATGCTAACGTATCCGTAAAAATGTTTCCAAAACATTTTTTAGCGGTTTTACATCGATATCAATTAAGTTGTCAATAACCTTAATATATTTGATTAAAAACAATTTAAACTGACCATAACGGCTCTGTAATGTAAGTCAAAATGTTCCAGATGGCATTATGAATCTTCAATTAATAAAATTAAAGAAAATAATAGCTTATTTACTTTTTGCTCCGAGCTAGGGTTATAATTTTAACGTCGACACCCAATGTCCACAAAGAACCGCATTGACATAATAATGACGCGAGCGGCTCGCCGCTGTGTCTGCCTTTGTGAGTTTCGTGGATGTCAGTACGAGTACAAGGAATTCTTTTACCGCATGACAATAATTAGGACTTTTCGCTAATAAATAATTGACCTTGCCAGAAGCACATCCTGCCGATGTCCACTCATCTTACGAGTAACTATACTGTTACCCTCGTGCCAGGGGGGTGGTTGTAGATGCACTTCCCTGCACGATGAATGTTACTTCTGGGATTGGTTGTTGATTTGGAGGATTAGGGCGCTGGGGGAAATGAAAAGATTGCCAATTTCCAGAGCTTGCCCAAAATCTATTAAACTATTTTTAATAAATCACCTGAAGGGTGCTATTACAAAGTTTGTAACAAACTACCTGAAGGGTGCTATGACAAGGTTTGCAACAAACTTCCTGAAGGGTGCTATGACAGGATTTTCAAGTACTCAATATGATCACAGTAAGCTCAAAATTTCACTTTGCAATGGTTAATCGATCACTTTACAACAAATGAAAGCGAACATTAGTGACTTACCAAGTTTCCAGGGGTATGTATACCTCAGGATCACACCAGCTGTGAAGTTAGGATAAATAATTCATATTAAGTGAAATTAGCTGCTTAAGTATATAGATGCAGTTCGACGGGGTTTCAGCACATGGCGTCTGTAGACATTTGCAACAGCTGAATCAGCTCCCTTCCTCAGGGGCTGTTTGGAACTCTCATTACAGGGCAGGATGTGGAAAAGTCGTCAGGGCTTCATCTGAAGGTATCAGCAGTAGTTTGGTGGAGAAAACGTAGGGTGAAGAAGACGAAAAGTTGGAAGAAGATGAAAAAGGCCTCTGTTGGAGTGTGGCCTAAAAGTGTCGGCTAGAACGCCGTAAAAGCGTCGAAGACTCCCGTCTCCCACATCCCCGTAGGATTATATGAGACATAAACAGGAAGAACGCTTAGACTTCATTTGGCGTAAAGATCCGCAAAATGCGTCCTTCTCAACAGAGCTACGACCAAAAAGTGAAGTTTCTTCAACTTGGACACGGAACACAAAGTTCGAGAGGAGCAATGGAGCAATGGAACAACAGCGGACTGTTTCCGGACTGAAAGGACCGAACACTTGTCAAAATGTAACATTGAGGTTAGGAAAGAAACGAAGACGTAAACAATTCTCAGATGAAGGGGCCTCAACTACAAAATGAGATAATAGGTGGAGAGTTACATATAAACCATAGAGAAAATCTTCAGGTAGTTAAACTAGAAATATGTCTACCCTTGTTTAGTGTTTAGGATTATTGCAGGGTCACGGCAGTTCCTACAAGGTTTGGACAAAGTTTAGGGCTGATCCCACGGACCACGATAGCACCTAGGACTTAAGATTGTGAATCTCTGAGGTAAGAATATGATTTCAAATTAAACCCGTAACAATACGCTATCCAAGGTGAGAATGTACCGTTTTCAAAAGAGGCGAAATATCTAGGAATAATCTAGATAAAACACTAAACTGGAATTTGCTTCTGGAAGGTTCCTTAAGAAGGCAAGGATCTCGCTATGCAACTGCCGAAGGGTCTGTGGAAACAACTGGGGAATGAAGCCTAAGCAAATGTTTTGGATATATACCATGGTTATTAGACCTATGATAACCTATGGATCTGTAGCTTGGTGGAGCAAGGCAGCACAAAGAACTGTCCGAGCCGCAATACAGAGAGAAGCTTGTATGTAGATCACTCGTGCCTTTCATGCCACACCAACTGCAGCTTTGGAGGTCCTTCTTAATTTACCCTCTTTGCACATATACGTAGAAGGCGAGGCCAGAAAGACATCTTATAGACTACTACATTATGTGACAAATCGTATAATGGACCATATCACTATGGAGGAGACGGACATGCTGGTGGACTTACAAGACCACCACAGTCTGGGCATGCCTTCTGATATAATGCCAAAAAAACAAGATATGCTAAACCCTACACAGTGACAATTCCGCACAGGAATGAATGGGAACAGCAAGTTAACCTGATGCATACACAGGTGGCTCCAAGACCGAGGTAGTTGTTATAGCTGGTATCTTCGTGCCGAAGCTAAAGATTAAAATATCTGTTAGCCTAGGGACCTGGGCATCGATCTTCCAGAAAGAGCTATATGCTATAGAACTGGGTGACAGAATGATCACAGAACGGCAACTGAGGCACAGAACTATAATTATTTTTTCAGATACTCAAGCCCCACTTAAGGCACTTGACTCCACCTACTCGATATCGAAATTAGTGTGGAATTGCAAAGAAGCTCTTGGTGGCAAAGGAGAGGGAAATGAAGTCTGTCTCATATGGATACCAGGACACACAGGTCTAGAGGGAAACGAGACAGCTGACACTCTGGCAAAGAGTGGGGCTAGCACACCCTTCATAGGGCCTGAGCCAGCGATTGGGATCGGACAGAAAGATCCATCAATACTGGGAAGGATTAGCAGGGTTAACCTATGCTAAGGCAACTATACCAATCTTGATAAAGATGGTAACAGACTCTGCTACGGCTGAGCTGGAATAGCCTCAAAGCTTTAGTAGGACTGTACACAGGTCATTGCAAATTGCGTCACCACATGAGCAGGCTGGGCATGGTGGAAGACGCTGAGTGCAGACTGTGCATGGAGGGAGATGAAACGGTCAGGCATGATGCATTGTGCAGATGCCCTGCAATTGCCAATCAGGTACAACATACTTGGAGACGTAGTACTCCAAGTGGAAGACCTGGAGGATATTAATCCAAACGAGTTGATCGACTTCCTTAGGAGGTCGGAGCTACTGGGGGAAATATAAATAGGTGTGAGCCAGAATGGACCAGAGAGTCGCAGTGGAGGATCGTTATTGATGCACTCACAAGAAACCTAACCTAACCTAACCTAACATATACGCTAACGTTACTAGGGACATCCTGTAGACTTAGTGTCTCCTTGACCTTAGCATGGCGGGTAGGCGGATTATTTCTTTATGCAGTTCCTCAAAACACTTCTGTTTCCCACAACAGCACTAATAAACATAAGTAGTAGGCACGCGAGTCGCGATGGTTATCTTAGCAATAACACTCTTACGCCTTTTCCTCGTATGTAGATTAACTACGCATTGTACACATCTAGGTCACGAGAAAGCCAGGGCCACACCACAACAGGCCAGGATGTTTCTAATTTTCTGATTATTTGTGTGAGATGTAATTATCACGTTTTCGAGCGTACTATGATGAGAACTTAGCTCCTTTTGTTTTTGCAATGATGTTACTTCGATGAGAGTATACGTTTAATTTCTAGATGAGTGATAAAACCTGAAAAGAGAATAAATGGTCTGGAAAGAATTGAAAAATTGGTAAAGTACAAAGTTGCTTTATCTAAAGAATCTCCACCGATCTCGAAATCCTTGATAATGGACCCCGGCTTTGTTTCCTGCGGGACAACAATGCATACGCACATGGTCAGATCTCCGGCCCTTTTGTTATGAAAAATAAATGCAACCAACTGGACTCAGACATGTATCTAAAAGAACACTATCCAAGACTATAGTTTCATTTTCCATGATCTGTTTTACTGTGTGGTATGTTGAATGTATGGTACAGCACTGCATATTGCGCCCTACGCGCCGCGTCAAGTGGTTCTCACCGAGTTCCTTCACACGTCGAGATAGTTTAGATACCCATAACCACAAAATCTTGAGAGGGATTTATGGAGGGTGCGTCTACACCATTAACATTGATTCATATTCAATAATTCAAAGCAGCCAGTTGTAGATGACTGCCGTCACTAATCGGCTTACAGTTTCCCACTAGTTGATGATGATTTTCTGCGCCACGGAACATTGGGCTACAGAAGTATTGTAGAAGTAATTATAAACACGGCGGTGCTGCTATATTTTCTAAAAATAGTATTCATTCCAGAAGTGTAAAGTTGAGTTATATTAATAAGGAGTTTGAGTGTGCGGCAATTTATTGTAAACATTTTAATATCACTGTGTTAGTCATTTACAGAAGCCCAGTTTCAAATTTTGAAGTTTTCCTGAAAGCTCAATGAAACACTTAATCAGATCACTCATTTTTTTAAATATTCACAAATAGTCATCTGTGGAGACTTCAATGTTAATTTCTTATGCTCCAGTGGAAAATTAAGTAGTTTATCAGATCTTCTTAGCTTGCGGAACATAAGAAAAACCATAAATGAACCTACCAGGGGAAAATCATGTTTGGACAATATCTGTGTCAACATGGAGGATTGTGAATTTCCTTGTAGAGTACTTAATGGTTGTATCAGCGACGATGAAGCACAAATACAAATTATAAATGGAGGTGATACTGTTCAGTTACCACTAATATATCACTATAGTCAAATACATAATGAACATAACATGAAACATTTTCTGGATTTATTAAGCAAAGAAAATTGGCTGTGGTGACTAAAAGATAATCCAACACTATGCACATTTTAGGTACCATTTAAACTGCAACTTATCAACATATCAAAACAAATGAACCTGTGTCTAGCTGTACCTCGTAATAATCTTTCGTAAAAGGAGCACTGATGAAGGAAATACATTTTTCCGAAACATCAGCAACTTTATAACAGGAAACTGTGATCCTCTAGACCCCAAATCTAATTGATTCCAAGAAATTTATATGAAAAGGGTGATTACAAAAATAATTTTCTGTATTAAAAGCCTGAAGAGAATGTTAACTCCTGAAATTTGTCTTGTGGTTTTCATTTTCATTGGACTCCATTGTCTGGCCGAATCAAACCACACGAAACGTCAAACAAGAAACAAAAATTAAAACATACAGCTGGTTTGATGCAGCTAGGCAATGGAGTCATATGAACCTGAAGATGTTTCAAAGTTAACTGGTCCTATATATCAACTTTTAACCTGCATACTATCATACAAGTATAATGTAGCGAGTCTCGACTCGCGCTTTGCAACATTCAGCATGGAGCCTTCCAGAGTATTTAAGATAAAACAAAAAGAAATACATACCATATATTCATCCTGCTAGAAATATGGCTATTATTTATAAAACGGAATGTAGGACATATTTGCAAACCATAACAACCAGTTATGTAGATCGTATGTTATGATATATCTGTGTCTACAGCTAGTCCACCTATAAATAAACCTATTCATGACCGGATTAGTGCATTTCAAGCTGAATTATATCTTCCTACAGCCGTAAGTGTTTATTTATCTCTGCAGTTGAACTGCCAGTTAGTAAACCAATAAACGGATACGTTATCTAAGTGCATTGTTAGTTGCTGGCATGTGCATTCTATCGACTTCAAGAAATACTTCTCCAGTAATATCAAAACTCAGGCACATAATTTTAGTATATGGTACATTGAAAATTTACATAGGGAGCATTGAGTTCACTTCAGCTATCAGTCTGCGTTATCGTTAGTAAGTTACCTAGTTGAATTATGGAAGCGTTGTCTGCTTTTTAATGTAGAACTATCGATAAACTTGAACGTTATACGCTTTATCCTTGCCTATCTACTGCCGATCATAGCCTAAACTGCAACGAAACAATTATAATCATAATAATAAGGTACTAGAAGACTGCGATCCCATGAAAGTACCATGAAATGTCATATATTAGGCATTCGGGTAAGGTGTTAAATAATATATGTCCAAGATAAGGATCCTATGCTTAGGATAAATTAAGTAAAAGCTGTGTTCTTTGGGGCGTATTTAAATGCCTTTGAGAAACTTGTAAAAATGTCATGGCTTACTGAGGTATTTAGAAAAAAATAAAATTTGGCCAAACTTTTTTTATTTTTATCAGACTGTATTTCGAGAAATATCAAAAAACTAATGGACTTTTTCATTGGCACTTTTTAAGCACTACATGATGATGTTTTTAAATTTGGTGTCCGATGTTTCGTTTTTGAGTAGTATCTTTGTCTACTAATTCAACAATATATTACATATTACATTTGTTGTTATAAGAGAAAATGGGTGTTTTCCTGATTTTATTTTAAGTAGGTGATACAAACCAAAGCTTGACGTAACTACCTGTCACCGAGTATTGTTATTATTGTGTATTATTATAAATTAGTAAAATGTAGAATACTTCATAGTGAATTTTTTCCTGCATAATAATGCTTCAATAATAGGCTACTTAGTAGTTCAATAATATCTAGTATCCTTGAATCTATTAAAAATGTTTTACCAATTCCAAAACTATTCTTAACAGCGTCGATATCATCAGCAACCGATACTGGTAGAACGTAACATACAGGTACGAGTACATACTTCGTACCGCATTTTTACCTGCACAATTAAAGGTTATCGGAAGGTTAGTTCACTTGTTCAATAACTACCTCATTTTGGATTCCAACAGCATTCGAGCGACATTTGCCTGTCCCAGGCTACCAGCTTTCTTACGATTTATCACGTAGTTTACTTTTTGAAACATTGAATGTGGATTTTCTCCCCAATAGTATAAGGATGATAAATGGTGTTTCAGCTCACAGTTGTGCACCAGAATATGCCTTGGGTTTAGGAATAAGAAATCGGGTTAGAATTTGCTTCCAGGTCACTGGTAGCATAAGATATAGTATACTTGTATTTCGACTACTCACATTTCTGTCTCATATAAAAGCTTGCTAGAAATATATCCGTGCCGTTAAGTGCTGCAAATTTGAGACTCCCTACATGATGTATATAATCATTTAGCATAACATAATTAAGTAACATAACTAATTTTATTTCTTATTTCAGGAGGGACCTACGAAACGAGAAATGGTATGAAGGAGCCAGATCACTTCGGGGAAACGGTAAGCTTTGACATGGACTATAGATTTGCTTTGAAACTGGAATTTTTGGTATTTTATCGGACACCGCCTTTTGGTATGCGGCTCACATTTGTGGAGTAAACTAATCCTGTCGTTGGGAGTGGCTCTACCTAGGAACTCACGACTGACTTGATTGTCAAGCTACTTGACTTGACTTGAAATCAAGTCAGGCCCAAGTCAAGTATTAGATATTAGAAATTTAAATCAAGTAGTTTTTACGTAAAGTTCTTGAAAATTCATATAGTTTTGGATCTACTTGTTAATTTTGGTAATTTAAATACAATTAGATTATAAATACACAACGGAAAAAATTAGTCACAAGTTATATTGCCATATTGAAAAAAATAATTTGTTCACCGTATAACAAATAATAGAACGATAAGACTGTAGGCTCAAATAGAAAAAATTTGCATTACTTCATCATTTGATAAAAAAAATTAAGAATTATTATTTAGCTTTACATTCCCTAAACTCGTCAGTGGCCGCTGATGTTGAAGGTGTCCATAAAAATATCTTGTTATTAAGACTAGATTTGAAAATACATTTTCATGCCTCTTTCAGCACTCGTGATTACTTGCATCAAAATACAAAATACGGCTCATCGATTGTAAAAATATATATCTCTTGTCATCGATAGAACAAAAGTATAATTTTCTATAAAGTGTCAAGTAGTTTTAAAATCCTTGACCTCAAGTCAAGTAGAACAATGAAACAATCAAGTCGATTCAAGCATTAACCTTTCAAATAATTTTTTTCTCATGTCTAGTCAAGTAGTTTATAAAAATATCAATCTACTTGAGTTGACGAGTCCATAGTTTAACCGCAAAATGCTTTATTTCTAGTTTCTCATCGCACAAGTTTCGGTTATATACGTCACTTCTGGACGTTCATGCCTATCATTTTATCAATAAAGTCGAGTTGCTGCATCTTGGGAGATGTAAGCATACCCCTCCCCCTAACCCTTCAATTGTCACGAACGGCAAGCGCGCGCAACGCCTCCTACGGTAGTTTTCGAAATCTACCGTTTATTTTTGGAATTTACCGCATGCTAAACGTGATGTCTACCGTTCTTAGCACGGTTGGTTTGGCAGCACTGGACTCACCTACTTGATGGGTAGTGAGGGCATCAAAAGTCACGAAGTTCTTATCCCACTTCTGATGTAAAACGAAAGGAGTTTTTGTCACAAAACACAAATCCTTTATGAAGTAAAAGACTAGAGATTTGTGTAGTCATGATTAATAATAAATAGTTCATCACCCTTGAAGATGATTGAAGCATGCAGAATAATGATCCACCTGTTAATCAACACAAATAAGTACTAATCCAACGCAAGAACTCGGAATGTGCGCTTTCCCACGTTATTCTCAACAAGTCAAACAACATATCTGCGTCGATGCTATGTTTGCATTGCACGTAGAAGCTTAAGTACACAAAACACACACCGGAGACTGCAGATAGATAAACTTTTATTCAAGCCTTGCCTTCCATGGCTGTCTTGACTGTGTGTACCTTATCTACATAACTTCGTTCAGTGCTGAAACTTGTTTTTTAATAGTTTATCTAAACATCTTTTGTCGCGCTGCTGGCAAAACTTTCTGCAATTTCGTTTCATTCATGATGCGAACTTTTGGATACAATTTACACTTTTTCTGAGGAAGGGATGAGAGAATACGAGATGAAATGCGCAGGGATGCTCGTTTAGGACGGTCGGTCACCTCTTTAGTCTTCACGGAAACTATGAAATGAAAATTGAGCGAATTTACTTTAATACTCTTGAATATATGCTTCTGCTTGTATTCTTGGTGATCCATACTAACTGTAAATCACATCTTAGCAAGACTTTCTTGAAAGGAGGAACCAAATTATCATAGAAATAGTCCAGATGCAATTTCCTATTGGAGCAAATGTTGGTAATTACGCCACATCTAGCCTTTTTCCTCAACCACGGCCACCAAAATTCACACTAAAGAAAACTGCCAGACTTGCTATTGCTATCAAACTCCTATATATCGAATACGTCAGCTCTAAAACGAGAATATTAAGCGACTCTCTACTGTTGTTCAATAGAGGTTTGTTTGCGTTTGGCACTGGCGTATCCAGAACAAAGTTTAGCAGGGTGTCCACGGACTCATTTTTCTTATATTTTCTCATTAGTATTCCAACTTCTCATGTTTACTCATTTTATCCTGGAATGCTTATTTATTTCATTATTTTGAGATATTCCAGAGTGCAATGAGGCTCTCTAGATGCTTAGTTGTTAAATAGAGTAATCAAGATTTAGCATATCGTGGCAGCTGGAAGCACGGCCACCCTCGCTCTTCCTATGTGATAAAGTCACACGTGTTCAAAAATGCTGCTTAAGCATATAATTTTCTTCCTGCTTTTCTTCTCTCAATCATCGGCTTTTGCTTTCTGAAGCACTGCCCAAGTTAAGCAGCTCCCTTCTCTCCTACTGTCCTACTCCTCAATTTTCAGGGAAAAGCTTTCAAGTTATCATCTTTGTGTTATCGGCACCTTAGGATGTAATAAATATTAACGATAATGATCAGTTTGGATGATCTGTAATAGGTTAGCCATTATTGCATTAATCAGTGAAATGTAATTAACTAACTAATCCAATACATTAATTAATTATCTAAAAAAATTAGTCATAATGATCGCGATGGAATTCGTTAATTACGATGTCAGTCAGTGCTCATATTGTAAACAGTGTGGTGCAGTTCGAGTTGATCAACGGAAACCGTTAATAAGACGAAATATTAATTTATTGGCAGTATTTTGAGCAAAGGGTGTAAGGTAACTTACCTATTTTTACTGTCTTCTTAAGGCTTCTTAAGATCGGCGCGCAGTAAGCTCAATTTACTTGGTTGATTTTACACTTAGTTATATATTTAATAATTAAGCACTGATCAGAGGAATCTTTAAAAGCAATGACCTCATCGCTTTTCAAGACACTTCATTCTCAGGAGCGTCAGGCTGGAGACATTCAAGTAAAAGCCTGACAGTCGGTTGGGGTTAAGTGGAGCTGAACTACGTGGATACGAAAGGAAAACAACTGATTAATCATCGAAGGTTGAAGAATACCCGAATACTCGCTAAGATAAAACTGAAACAATTACGTAAAAAAAGAAAAGACTGGGTCGTTTAGTTGGGATACTCTGTCAAATGAGAAACTATCAAAGTTAAAATTGAAATAGTACTGGGTATGATAGTTAAACTAAACTAAACTACATATAAATTACATACGTTCTGTAAGATCAGGAGAGTAAGATAGTTCTTTATTAAAAGTATTGGTTAGATATCAAAAGATACGAAGGAACTTGATCAATAATCAAAAATGCTTGTATTATGTATACTGCAAAAAAGTTTATGCGAAAATACCGAAGGGATGTATTTTTGCTATATTATGTCAAAGGGAACTATGGTGCATCTCCGGTACTGCCTTCTAACGCTCAATACGTGGAATACGAAGTCCACGTCTATTTATTATTGCTATTTCCAAAAACTTGAAATACTCGCGTTATCTTAGGTCTGTACCATTAAACTTATTTTTCCTTCCAAAATTCTAATTTATTCTTCCGATGTGCTTATTTTTCTCACTTTTTTGGAAACTCCGGCCTGCGGACATCCTAGGGCTGAGATACTAAAAAAGATATGACATCGCATTAAGGTTCAATAAGTTTGATACTTTGCTCATAATCGCAACCAGAACACAAAAACTTGTGAAATACAAATATAATATTATTTTGTCAAAAGTGGATGCATTCTTAAAGTTATTTGTAAATCTCAAAGCTGCTAGTTATTCTAATACCTCGTTTCAAGAACTAATCCTCAGGGCTGTCCGCTAATTCTTAGCATCCATTCAGGTCAATGGTGCTAGTTTTACGCTAGCCAAAATATAAATATATGTATGTCACGACAGTAAATTGTCGTAGCAACAAAGAACGCAAATGAAAAGTAGAGCTGGTGAGCTGCATTCCGCAGAAACGCACAATAATGCTGTTAAATTAATGTAACAACAATAACAAGACCATCGACCGTGATATAAGATTGTCACTCACACTTTCTCCATTTTCATTGCTGCCTTATTTTGTTTTTAGTACGAGCCTTTGTCGCCAACGACAGAATACTTTTTAGTGAAAATCATTATGATTTCATTCGGGTTTTTGCCCGCGAATGTCGGCAACAACGGAAGAATGATGACGTCAGTGGTCAAGAAGCGAAGGATACAATTAGATGCATTTACTGGGATCTAACCGCACCTAACCTACTATCATAGACGAACATGTGAAACTATAAATGATTTGAACATGTCAATATATCTGCAAATATTTGAAAAATTTTGGAATCCACAAGGATCTCATTTTGAGACCATTACCCTGCGATACGTACAGAGTGATGTGACTGTACTTTTGTGGGAAAAATATCATGCTCCCTGTACCGTCTGCTTCTGAAAATTGGCATATTTCACCGTTAAGGTTTAAAACTAGTCAAATGCTCCATTATAGGAATTCTGCAGAATTCGAGAGTGCCCAAGGTTGGCCTATCTCTTGTAGCAATATTCATTTTTCATATAGCTGCATAACAATGTAGGTACAACCTGTGTCCTTTTTCCCAACAAAACATCAAGGTGTATCAGGATAATGTATCTGTCTGTCATCGGAGCTAAAAGAAGCAACATCCCAGCATGATGGTAGATGGCTGTACTGACCTTGGCGCAGATAGAGAATCGTACAGCCCAAGGTCAGCTGGTCGCGGAATGTGCACGTCGATTCGCGGTTGTTTCAACGCTCGGCGGTGCGCCAGGGCGGCAGGCCGTACCTACTCACGGCCGACTCGGATGCTGTGGTGGTTCTATTGCTGGGTTGCCAGATTGGTCACGTTTTCTCTCAGATGGTGGCATACAACAATATCTAGTCTCATTTGAGTAACTAAACTAGAGGGCTGTAAAGGTCACAACACTCCGATCACACTGTGATAGCAGAAACTGGCCGCGCCTGTAAAATTTGACATTACGACTATGTTGACAGGGAAGGGCTCATATATTTGTCTCCAGATTTCCTTGGAGAAATGTTCGCTTGCTAATTGGAATACATCGGCTGTCATTTCGGCAGTAACTGAACACACCCACATTGAGATGGAGGACTACATCCTTTATGCAGTAGAAATATCTTCGCAGAACCGCATTTTAAAAACCACATACTGGATGTATCAGATAGCAACGATGTTGCTATCGAACCTACGAACTAATGAAATGACTATTCAATAATGACTGGCATGGAGTCAGCTTGCCTAAGGGACACAAACAAGAATATATAATATACGGTTTATGAGTTTATAAAATTATTTTAGAGATATACATATAACTGAATACGCTGTACATATAACTGAATTATAGATGACAGATGTCGGTGCGGTTCCCTTCCCGTGAGTTAGCCTCAATGGGCGTGCAACTTAAACCAGACCTCAGTAACCGGTTAGGCGAAGAAGTATTGTAATCGAATAATATAAATTGGTATAGTACCTATATGTACATCAAAAAAACCGTGTCACTAATATCCGTCGGTCTGTCTGTCTACCGGTCTGTCAGCAAATCCTTGACCTTCCTAAAACTTGAAAAGTACCGCTAACAAGATTAGCACTATGCTAGGAACGAAAAAGCTTTGTAGTTTTTAATAATCGATCCAGTGACGATGGAGTTGAAGGCAAAAGACGAAGAAAACAATAATTGCTCAAACTCTATTTGTACGACGTTCTGGAGGCTCATAAGCATCATCAGAACAATTGTTAGGGTTGAAAATTGGGGATTGATGACTGTAAGGGGGCAGTTGCAAATATTTAATTTTTGGTATCAGTGGAGTACATCATATTATTAGAAGCTTCTGTTAGATGCTATAGTAATGCGAATGTTATGTTAAAATAAAACGCTACGCATCTCGTGTTGAGAATCTCGTGCGACGGTGCATGCAACTCACAGAAGAGCTGAAACCTTGAGACCAGTGTGAGGTGTTAGATGTGATCGCGCGTTGAAGCATATCGGCGCATATCTTCTCACAGTCCAAGTTTACGGCTGAAACAAGCGTGTGTATCAGAAATTGATGGAAATTCCTGCGACGGCGTTTTTTGACATTACTTTTGCTGTATTTTGTTTTAGCGAAAACGTAGATTTTGCATCCTAGAGTAGTATCAACGGAGGCCCACTGAATCCGGCCTACCTTTCCTATCGATGTTGAACGTAATTATTTACCCGCTTATCAAGCTTATCAATATGTGTTTCGAATTAAATGTTTTCCCCGCAACTCCAAAAATTTCCAGGGTAATTCCTATATATAACGACGGGTCTGTTGACGAAGTTTCGAACCACCGTCCTATATCATTGGTACCCTACCTATCTTTGAAATTATACTGAAGGACCAACTGAGCAATTATCTCGAAACCAACAATTTCCTAAATTCTCATCAATATGGCATTAGAACAGGCTTATCAACCATTACTGCGATAAACAGTTTTATTGACATTGCACACGATGGATTTGAAAATGAGCAATATATAGAGGCAAATTTTTTCGATCTAAGCAAGGCCTTCGATTATGTACAGAATGATATACTTCTTTCAAAGCTACCGTATTACTCAATCGATCCTTCTGCTGTAGTCCTCCTGAAATCCTATTTAGAGCAAAGGCAACAGCTCGTCGAATACAATGGCTGCACATCGTCAGTCAGCACAGTTTTACATGGCGTGCCACAAGGATCTGTCCTTGGTCCTTTGTTATTCTTACTCTATATAAACGACCTACCAAATTGTCTTCTTAATAGTATGAACAGTAAGCTCATTCTTTATGCTGATGACACCACTCTGATCTCAGCCCACGATTCATTTACAAACATCAATAGCGAAACGATGATCAGTAAATCTAGCATTCAGAATTGCTAACAAATTAACATTAAATTCAAACAAATCTCAATCCTTGACAATCACACTTCGAAACAATAATCAGAATGGTGACCACGCAAAGGTTGTGAAGTTTCTTGGTATCTATATCGACTCCTTGAACTGGGATGAACATTTCAGTCGTGTTAACAAATCTTGAACAATCATAAATTATTTAATTCGCAATTTATAACACTCAGTTTCACTAAACGTCCTGTTGACCAGTTACCATGGGTACTTCCATAGCAAAATGACATACGCCCTTCTGGCGTGGTTCCACTCTCCCCAGATGTACAGAGTATTTGCCCTACAGAGAAGATATATCCTATATATAGCAAATCTAAAATATAGAGATCTTTTATACTTTTATTTATGTATGTGTAATCTGTACTGTTTGTTATTATATGTATTGTTTGTCATTTATTTTCTTCTTGTAACTGAGGGCTTCTATTATATTGACTTGTGTAAGCACGTTCTGTGCAATAGCACCAATAAACCATTATTATTATTATTATTATTAGTTGTCCAGAACAAAAGGATGTAAATGTGTATGCATGGTATCAGTGAAAAGCGTTATATTATATTATTGTTCATAAATTGTATTGGAACAGATATATCGTAAATAAGGTTACATAGCTAGCCAGGTTTTGACTTGATTACGATCTTTTGAATAAACATGATCCCATATTTTTCTGTTTCTGTTGCTAAACACCTGTATATTTTTTTTCTAAATCGGGCTAGTTCGTGATAATTTCGCTTTGGCAGCTACTACTGCAATACATCAGGTTATTCCACGTTAATGTAATCATGTGAATGTTATTGAGTCTGTTCAAGGTACTACTTGGTAGGTGGTAGACTCTATATCGCCCATGTAGTTGCCGTGATCGATTTCTTTAAATCACAGTTCATAAAGCGTTAGATTTGAAATTGAATCGAATATAATTTAATTCTTCACTGTTGAGCACACATAAGCTTATGCACGCTGCAAAACATATTGGAGCAACCTTCTCGAAAACGTCCCAAAAAGTGACTTCGCAGGCTGATACGTTAGAACGGAACAATTATAATGGACTACCAGTTAAAGGGGAGGATTCGTCGAAATCGTTGCGGGAATAAGTGCTACACCTCAACACTGTCAACACCAAGTATTTCCAACAAAACAAGAGAACCTTTAGAGGCGGATACTGGATATGCTCGACAAAGTTTCTAGTCCGGAAGTTTTCGAGGAAAATTTTAGTAATGAATTTGGCAACATGGCTGGTACCATTCGAGCTCGCGAGGTCGCTGAGCATGACCGACGCCGAACGAGATGAGCGGGAAGAGAAAGTTGCACACTCCACTGATCAACATCGTAAATATTATCATTATTTGTAAATTATACGATGCGATGGACAGCGGAACTCGATGGAACTTTCAAATGATCCTGTCGTGAATATATTTTAATGAAGTCCGTCCAGCTGAGGCATTCGAACTGGGCAATGAAATTAGCTATTTTTCTAGCTGTGTATACGTCATCAGCTGGGAGAGTTATGATGGCAAGCAGAATCTCTTATGGCAGTCGCAACTTCCGTACTACCGTTTTCCAACCATTGTTGAAATGTTTTAAAGCCGTCCTATAAGAAACTGTGCTGTTTCGCAGTCTGTTTTCACTTCTCCTCGTTTCCCGTTTTACGGCCACTTGTTTTCAATTGGTGGCTGATCTAAGGTCTAAGGTCTGCTGAGTCTAAAGCAGGAACTTTGTAGGGGGCCCGAAAGGGCCAAGAATACTGCTGAAGGGACCCCGTGAGAGGTGCACAACTATGCCGCTGGCGGTAATTTTAATAGCGTGAGAGGTGTAGGGGCGACATAATTCTTGAAACATAAATTTTCTCAGGTCTGGGGCCACTTGGCTCCCGGCTCCCGACTCACAGTGCGACGTATGCGTCATCTTATATCCACCTTCAATACATAACGTTCATCAGTAAATAACTGGCAAGGTTTATTTGAATCGTGCACCTTTCTGTAAAGATTTTCTCCTCAAAAAAAAAGGGGTAAAGGGTAACTCAACTTAAAATAGCACGAGTAGCCATAGGCATAGCTTTATTATAGGACTATTTAGAAATGTTTTGTACAAAAGCTGTATGGATTAATATAAATTTTCACGTGCAATATATTTTTAGAGAGAAGAAAGGTGCCTTGGTTGACTAGTTAAGATGCAAAATGGAAAACTCTTGAGGATGCCACCGTTTGTTTTATGTCAACCTCTCGAAAATGTAGATTTTCATCTTCAGGGGGTACTACCAGAATATTGCATGAACTACAAGTAGTTACTTATAGATGTTGTAACGAATTTTGTAGTTTGTGCAAGAAAATAGACATTTTTGAAAGGTTACGATGAACAAAGAACAAACCTTCTTTTGCATTTGCATTTTTATATATTTATATGTGCAGGTTATCTCAGGGAAGTGCTATGGAGTACAGTTGGATTTATTCAAATTCAATACATTCAACTTCAAACCAGTTTTAACCATCTTAATCTAAGAAATATTGCAAAATCGTTGGGGACCAATTATTTAAATTATTTGGTGGAAATGCTTGAAAAATGGTACTGGACAGGAATAAAATGGCGTCAAATAAGTTGACCTTGTACTTCCCACGCAACGCTGTCATCATTTCGTAAAGGGTTATGTTGAACAAGTTAGCCCCTCTGAGGAATAATTTTGCCAGGACTGTGTGGGTATAACAAAAAATCAAATCACTCTCCCCTTCCCTCTAGAGAAATTCCTGCGGGCGCACATGATCGTTGTTATGACTAATCCCGCGTGGATGACGATGTTAGCAACATCACGTAGCGACTGCCGACTGCGACGCAAATAAGCCGGACCACGGCCCACGTATCGGTACGCAACTGTTGCAGGAATTTTTAAATTTTAAGCGTAAATGTACGGGGACATCTATGATGGGTTAAATATGTCCAATAGGTACGTAAAATTACTGGGGCTGGTGGCGAATAACTATACCAACGTCAGAAAATTGAGATATATGCTCGTCCCCCCCTGCAATCCCTAACCCATAATTTTTACCCTCTGATTCGTCATTAAACGATGTTTGAGCGGGTTTTATTTCCTCGTTTTTGCCATTTTTTGCGTTGTCACTAACCCGATTTTCACACATACCACAAAGCTTTTTCGTCCTTGACATAGTAGAAACCTTGTGTCAAAATTTCATCCAAACCCGAGGGGTACTTTTCAAGTTATAGACGGGCCAAGGATTAGCGAACAGACAGACCGACAGAAATAAGTACATATCTTATAACATCCAAAAACCATAATATCTCATTTTCGAAATCTCGGAACACTTCTTCGCCAGTAGGCATGGGACCTAAAATGTTCCACGTCAATTTTTTATTAACGAAAAATAGCGTTAGAAATCATTCAGGGGTGGATCCGGGGTGTGTGTCCTGGGAAGTACAAGTGAACCTACTTGACGTGATTTTTACTCACCACTCCTACTGGTGAGAAAGTATTTTCAGGAAATTTTTGGTAGGGACTAAAGTTCGGGGGTGCGGGAGGATCTCATTTTTTTTGGTAGTATACAGGGTGGCCCATCCACGTGTGGACGGAATATTACTCATAATCAAATACATTTTGGGAAAATCTATTTATGGGGTGTTATACATGACATTTGAGGGCACATTTCAAAAATATTAGCGATTATACAGGGTGTCCCAATTTCGACCTACACATCAAAGTTGTGATTTTTCAACTGGAATGCCTCAAATTTTATTGCATATTTGGATAACTCAATTCAGAAGAAGAAAACTGATATATCATACTATGGGGTTTTGGTAATTAGCTACTGAGATATAAGGTGTTTTGTTTAGAAAAACTCCCCACTTCGGCAACCCCTTAGTCCGCTATTTTGAAATTTGGAGTGCTGGATTTCCTATAAGAAAAACTTACACACCTCAGCTTTTATCTTATTTGTTACTTTTCGAATTTTAATTTTTGCTCATACATGGTGGTCAAAAACGCAAATTGTAATTGTTCTCAAAAATTTCAAATGGTTTCTATTGTTTATAAATTTTTTTTGATACTAGACACAAAAGGGTTTTTACAGCTATTTTTTCGGTCTTTTATGGAACGGCTTAATTCCCTAAAATATCGCATCATCCTTGGAAACAAATAAATTGTTGTTTAGTTACAAACAGTCAAAATTAGCTTTGTGAGCATTATAATAAAAAGTATTTGAAAATGAATTTTTCTGAAGAAGAAATGGTGAATATGGTGTTTGTTTTGGGCGAAGCCCAAAGAAATAGATTCCCAGCATCTCGCATTTATAAGCAACGGTAACCTAATATGCGACATCCAAGGCAGGAAACATTTTCCACACTACGAGAACGTTTTGAATCAAGTGGAGCAGTGGAATATACTAAAAAATGCATAAGTGCACGGCAAATTGGAGCAGAAACTGATATATGCAGGACTTCTGTCCAAACGATTATTCACAAGCATAGGTACCATCCATATTACCTATAGATACTTGCATCAAGGCCTTCGTCCTCCGGATTTCGCAGCTCGAATGGAGTTTAGTAGAATAATGCTAAATAAAGTGAGTGAAGACACTACTTTCCTGGATAAGGTTCTTTTTAGCGATGAGGCAACTTTTAACAGCATAGGTCTTGTCAACAGTCATAACATGCACTATTATGCGCTGGAAAACCCTTACTGTGTTAGGCAAATAGATTTCCAAAATAAATAGAGCTTGAATGTTTGGGGAGGAGTTATTGGCAGACAAGTTATCGGGCCTTTCTTTTTCGACAACAGATTAACAGGTGCCGAATACTTGAAATATTTGATCGAGCATTTGCCTTTGCTTTTGGAGGATGTCAACCTGCGAACTCGGATGCATTTGTACTTCCAGCATGACCGCGCACCTAGGCATTATCATAATCGTGTGCGTAACTATTTGGACACCTGGAGTAACAATCGATGGGCCTATATCTTGGGCTTTTCTGAACATAAGAGAACACCTGCTGAGGGATGTGCAACGGTCATTTATCCAAAGACCACGGCTGTGTATTCAACATGATGGAGATATTTTGAGCAGTATTTGTAGATTAGGTCTTGAGTAGTGATAGTTGTTTGTTTATGTTGTTGTTATGGTTGTTTTTCTCTATTACACTTGAAGCTGATTTATTCTGATCTGATTGTTATTAGTTTTTACGTCAAATCTGTACTCTTAGTGGCAACATGGAACTAGCCCACCGTTTGTCTTTTGTTTCCCTGGATGATGAGATTTTTTCCTTAATTTTGGTGTGTTCTATTAAAAGCTTAATAACTCAAGATCTAGTGATTTTACCTGAATCACACCTTATACCAAAAAAAGCTTATAAAAAATTGAATCCAAACTTGCACAAATATACACGGTGATGCATTTCAAATTTTTGAGAAAAAGTACAATTCGCAAAAAAGAAAATTCGAAAAAGTAACAAATAAGATAAAAGGGGATGTGCGTAAGTGTTTTTTATACAAAATTCAGCATTCCAAATTTAAAAATGGCGGATTGACGGGTTGCCGAAGTGGACGGTTTTTCTGGACAAAACACCTTACATCTCAGTAGCTAATTACCAAAACCCCATAGTATGTTACATCAGTTTTATGCTTTTGAATTGGTTTATCCAAATATGCAATAAAATTTGAGGTACTCCATTTAAAAAATCACAACGTGGAATATGTAGGTCAAAATTGGGACACCCTGTACAATGGCCAATATTTTAGAAATGTGCCCTCAAAATATAACATGCCATAAATAGATTTTCCCAAAATATATTTGTTTATGAGTAATATTCCGTCTACACATGGATGGGCCACCCTGTATTTATACAGTTGCGACACCGGTAATTTCATGCACACATTCGTATATATTTCACACATCATCTACGTCCCCGTAAATTTGCCCTTAAAGCTTGAAGATATATTTACAGATGCGACAGACGTTCATGGGCCAGTCTGTGTGTGAGCCTGACTGCATCGCCGGCGTTCTCGAACTCGAGTTATAGGATCGTGGATGGCGCTTATGGCATGGTTGACTGTTGAGGTTCAGCACCGTTGCAAAATGGTCGATACTTAGGGAAGGAAGGAAGGAAACTAGCGTTAGCGTTATTATACGGGTGAGGAGTATGGGTTAATTGTTATACTTATTTGTAGCTAGCTCTAGCTTATGCCGAGCGTAGCCCTTCATGAACTGATGACAGAATTGCATATGAAGTACAAGTCAACCTACTTGACGCAATTCTTTGCTGTCATATGAATCTGATCCAATTCAGGCGAAAAGGCAACACTGCCTCCGCCAAGGAAAATCGCAGACACGCCGCAAAGGTGTGCGTATTTGTGGAAGCGTGGATGCCTATAAACAGCGGAAACAATGATTTGTTCGTTGACATTCGTACGCGAATACGAAATGTGGCGGGTAGGTAGGGCTGGCAGGAACAAAAAACGAGACGATGGCGACGCTTTTGCTTTTGTTTCGCTTTTGCCGCCGAGACATCTAGTAGGCGCGGCTTGTCGGCACAGGCATGACACACCACGATTGTTCCCATGATGAATCCGTTATTTCCCTTAGGAGAGGTAACTGTGGGTTGTTGGATGTGGGTTAATTAAAAGTAGTGGGCTTTGTTGCTGGGAAAGCAATCTAGACTAGCAGAATTAGCTATTTACCAGTGATGGGCGCATTGTATATATATGCGAGCAGTAGTACAGTTGTAATTGTAGACGTCTTGATGTAGACAAGATCTACAGTAGAAAATAATAGTTCAATTGGGTCGCTTGAATACATGCTACGCCTTTAATGATTTTTTGTATTTTAGGATCGATAGAAAATGTATAAATAATATATATTATATATATATATATGTGTGTGTGTTTATATATTATGTACAGTGACAGTTTTAAATAAATTCGTAACACCTCTGAAATAAAATACATTCCGTAAACAAAACCCACCCATTTGACTGATTTCATTGAGCGTCGTCAGCATCGCCAATATTTAGATTGGCAGGGCCATTATCGGGAAGTTATAATAAATCATAGACATGCTTCCTTACTACCACTTCTTACCATACTTTCTGGTTTGATTCATGCCTATATTAGGCAAGTTTAGGCAAAAGCTAACTTTCCTGTACGACATGTAGCCTAATTTGACAAGCTTTCGTCTTTGAACAAAATCAATCCTAGTTTATAAATTTACTTATTTTTATCGCGCGCAACGATATTGTTTTTAATTGCCGGTTCACTAACGTTTTGACATTTGCAAGTAAACTTATGTTATTCTATACATTCTCTACAAGATTGTGTACATATTGTATACATGGTCTGTGCATTGTCTACATCAAAACGTAGACAAAAAGGTATACCCGTAAATGCCTATCACTGCTCTTTACCACTGTACGTTTATAGATGTTTTGCCGTTTCCTAAATTTCGTACTAGAAAAGAGGTTTGGTATTGGAATCTAAACCCTAGGATGTACATGGTTCAGCAATTTCTAATGGCAGATTTATGGTTACTTTCATAGTAATGCTATGTTATCTGTTTATTTAGACCTTTGTCTATTTCTGTAGTGTAGCAGGCCAAACTAACAGAAATTTGAGCCTTGCATTTTTTATTTTTTTGGTATTGATACTATAAAGTAAGCATTCCTAATTGAAATCAGCTAAAACAGATACAATTATGTTTGTTTTATTTACTGTTATTATACTGGAAACAACGCGTCATGTTAAGAATCATTATTAAAACTCTTTCTGTAGATTTTGTTCAGCACATCAATGCGCAGCATCAACACACTTTAACAGACTTTTTTCAACTTTTGCTTTATTCACACTCACGTTCTAACACACAACATTCATATTTCATTTCCAAGACGAAAATGAAAATGTTGCCTCATAAACTTCTATAAGAATTCTGAGGTTTCATCTAACAAAAATTTCAAAAAACCTTGCGTACCTATGATCTTGCTAAATTCGACACTATACCTTTTATGGATGGGTAGCTTCATATTCACCATGGCAAATTCTCAAAAACGGGAGACGGAGACGGAAAAGTTGCCGCATATCTGTGATTTGGACAAAGAATTGCGTGCAGGATTCACATCCAGAGGGCTAGTTTTTAATGATATGTAGAACCAGAAACTTATTATTTTGCTGAAAATGAATGCAACTTGTTTGACAAATGTCAGCTGCTGTACGGAATGTGATAACTTTCTCTAGGAAAGAGAACCACGCCCAATTTCTTTCAGTGATTCTATTTCCTCGTTCAAGAATAGGGGTCAGGGAATAAATTTCTGAGCGCAGCAGAATAGAATTCTCCCCTGAGGAATCCTCTTGGGGAATAATCTCGAATTTCAATTGCTACTGACGTTTATCCAACAGGTTTGTGAACGTATCCATGTTTGCCAAAATAATATGTTAATATTTACTACGTCTTTAGAGACTTCCACACGTCTTCCCCCAAGAATTGAATAACATTTCGGATTGGATCTTTGAAAATGGAGATCCTCCAACCAGTCTGTTGAATATACTTTTGAGTTGAAAGTGCAAAAAAAATAAATAGTCGTTATACATAAACATAGATTTAGTGAAACCAGGCCACATAGTGTCACCTCGCCCACAGTGCATTGTCACCTGAAAAGAAGCATTATAGGCGCGTATCGTAATTACGATCTGATCCAAGAAGAAAAGCGCCACATTTTGATTAGAGACATGCATTCATATCGGCTAGCACTATAAGCGTAGGCACGACTCGATGGAATGTTACTTTACATAAACATTAGCAGGGTGCGACATCCGAGGAGGGATTTTGGGAGTGGTGGATTTAGGAATGGATGATTGTAAGGAGAGAAAAATCTTTCATCAGACAATAGAGAGGATATTGGTAGTCTAATCGTGTATTCAGATAGGACCTAAAGCTTCTCCTCAATTTTAGGCCGTAAGTTGTGATGCTGTCCGGTCACCTCTTCTAACATTCCTACAATTGTTTTACTTCATGAAATGAAATAATATAGCAAAACATCGGTAATACGGACGTCACTGTGTCATTAGATTTGGAGGCGAATGTTTTAAAACCTAAAAGTCATATTTATGTTCTGTTTCTGGTGAAAGTGGACTAATACGCTAAATCATTCATGTGAATGATATAAGGATTATCCGAGGAACATAGTGGTTGAACTCATCAAAAGCTTCGCGAAACCGTGTACCAATATAATTTATGGACCAAACTGCACGCATATCTATAAAATGAACGAAACGCAAGTGCCAACTTAAATTGAAGTGACTTAGAAATTATTATTGTCATTGTATTTAAAAGTGGTCACCGTGGTGGCGATACGTAAACAGGAATTTAAACATATACATATGTAATTTTACTCGGACAGACACTGGAGCTCTATGCACGTGAAAATCACAGGATAAGTTTCAGGCGTTACATAGTACGATTAGCCACATCAGATGCACCACTATGTAACAAATTAAACAACTTCCAAAAACATAATATATGATGCTTCATCAGACATGTTTCTACGTATATGGTAAGCTTTACTACACAAACTATTTTTGTGGACAGGAGATATCCCCCCCCCAAAAAAAACATTTTTGACTAAACGATTATGTCAGTCAAGTACCTACTTATGGTTCTTCTCACCCTCAACGATAATATACAAAATGCATTCGCTTCGATGATAAAATGCAGAAGTGTTAAGCTCTTAAGGCAGTTCATTTATTTTTACTTTAAAAGTTACGTGTCTTGATACGAGCATGCTAAGAAAAATGTTAAGTGTTGTTTATTGTAAGTAAACCTCATGGTACTTATCAGTCAAGCCGTTCTGTTACTTTTTATTCATCTGTGTTCATTTGTATTTTGCTAGAGAATAGGATTTAAATGAAGGCATTTATATGTCAGCTGCGCAACGACAGCCTCTCCTGGAAGATATCGGACTGAAATATTTATGCTTGATAAGTGCAATATAAAAATAAATGAATATTAATGAAATACAGCAATTTAGTCGATTTAGGTTAGGGAAAATTTTGCTTTTAATGTGACAAACGATGGCAGGGTAATATTAACACCTTGCCAGGCCTCAGTTGACCCCACATGACGCAGATTTTAGCATAAAGGCCTGTATTCCACTATCAGTTTGATGATGTTTCTGCTTTTATCAATTGTGAGCACGACGATCGATTCAGGTTCCCCCACTATCCAATTCGCTCCCAACAAGCAGTCACAGCATAGCCATTTACTATTTTCAATTTTGACATATTGGACATTCACTGTTTTGAATTTCGAAATTTTGACCCAGTAGTCTTGCTTCGCTATTTTCTCAAGACATTTCAAGAATGACGCTTGGTAGCGTCTCATGAGCTAAGAAAGAAGCCGAGTCTGAAACGTCTGGCATTTTTCATATAGCCTTGCACGAACTGACGGTCCCCATAGGCAGTCAAGTAAGCACCGAAGTGGGAGGGACAGACTTTGTCCAGGAGAATGCTGAGGGGGCCTTTAGGCGGAAGTACTAGCACTGAACAGGAAAGAGGCGGAGGGGGCTGATGAAAATTGAAAAGATACTTAGCTCTTTTTACTACCCAAGCCTGATGGCGGGGAAGTATTGTAGATAATCTTGAAAATTTTCTAAAATGACTTATTATGAATTTTTGATGTTACATGACACGTACAACACGAAAAACCATGTCACTCATGTCCGCCAGTCTGTCTGTATGTTGGTTTGTCCGCTAATTGGCCAATAACTGGAGAAGCACCAATTTAGGAATCGTGTCGCGAGTTCGATTTTTTTAATAACGTTTTACAGGCGATTTGATACACTTTATTTACTTAAAGTACAAGTATCGTTTCAGGCAACAATGGTCTTGTTACCAAGCCTAAGACTACGTGAGCTTACAAGCGATTGACTAATAGATGTAACGTAAAGTAATAGCTGAGGTAAAGTGATGCCTAAAGGGCACAAACAAGAATTTATAATATGGTTTTGTTTATAAAGATAAGATATAAGTACACCAGTTAGGAAGATATACGAGGGTCTCTGGCTATATAACTTACCGCTCGGATTTCCACACGTTAAAAAGCTTGGGGCAGGGGGTTGTAGGAAGGTGGGGAGGGCCTATCGCAAATGTTTGATGTTAGTATATTTATACCCTCCCAATCTTGGTAATTCTACGCGCCTATTAGACATAATTCACACATCATAGATTTCTCCGTACATTATCTCTTAACACCGACCGCTGTTATTTAGCGACTTTTTCACAAATTGTATGGGCATATTTGACTGACTTGATCCATTTAATTTTTTTGTTATGCATGTTCATAGCTAACTATTTTCTCAGGCTGGGAAATGCGCGGGAAATGTAGAATCAGGCGGCCTAACAACGTATTTTATTCTGCGATTAGGTACATTTTCAACATATGAGGTAATATGAATACTTAATCCTGATTGGTCCATTCTGTAATATTGTCATCGCGGCTCGTTGTGTACTTTGCGTGAGAAACACAGTCAGTTAGATTTCGTGTTTGTATTTACCTATACGTTCACTGCAGAAACTGATAATCTGAACATGCCGTGCTTCCTGTGTTTAGCTAATAATAGAGGGTTTTATAATTCCACCTGGCATGGCATTGTGGCCTGTGGCGGCTTAATGATACACAAAGCCTTGACACACTGCTTCAATTTGCGAACTACATTGTTTCGAAGGACGTGCCTTCTGTTCGTTCGGTAAAAATAGCGGGGGACTTCTGGTGATATGAAATCTCTTAATAATATAGCGTTTGTCTGACCATGAACAGCTGTGTCGTGCTATTTAGCACTCCTGAGCATGGCCTAGCCCTGGATCAGGTATCTCAATGAACAAAAGCTGAACAACTATCATCTATCCAGAGTATGAGCTCTATCGAAAGTCAGCACAAAGTTCTATCTATGACCAGAATCGACCACTGCGAGAGTGAAAACAGCAAGTTGAATGTTGGAATTGCATCGCAGTTCGCGTTGTCAGCCAGGTCACGATTGCTTACTTGCCATTCTACGAACTAGTATTACAGCTTTAGTTCGTCCGACCGATTTAACTGATTTAAATCCGCTTTTTTCCAAAGTACAAATTTTTCCAACGCAAGGCCGAAATATCAGAATAAACGACATCATTTTCAAAGAATTCTATATCGGTCTCAGCAGGCTTTGAACAAAAACAACCAGTCGGAACACTTTTCTTGTTAATTCACGTCATCAGCAGTCTTACATTTTTACATAATTTATTAAACAAAAAAGCTAATTAAGGCTTCAATCTCATTTTCCTTGATGCTGTAATACATTCATTACACATGCCCAAGACACGATATAATTAATTTGCTGCCCAATACTTTCTAGAGTCGTCCTTGGTTTATAAACTGGATGCGATAACTAATTTAAGCTGATTGTTTAGAGTTTAGAATGACATGCAAGTTGCTTAACTTCTGTTAGTAACAACTTAACATTCATTTTCAATATAACGTATCCATCCATTTTACTTAATTTCAAAACATTCTGAAATTGAGATATGTTTTCTACTCACGTTCATTGAAAACTGCTTGCAAGGCCGCACAGTATAATACCAGAGAATATTTCTCATGTAGCTCTACCTCGGTTACTAGAACCCTTGCGTTTTCATTAACTATATAGACAACCATGCAATTTTGAGAGGACCGAGCTTGCACTTTTTAGAGGTGTTGCTTGAAGCTGACGATTTTTTGTAAATATGGTAGATGACATCGCTGATTTTTTTCTTTGCAGAACTGTAGCTTTACACACAGACTTATGCTTCATCTAGGGACCTCAAACCATACAAAACCGCTTTCCTGGTATCTTTTTTCGCCTTCTCCAGCCCTGATGCCGTACTTTGCGATCACTAGCAACCTTCAAGTTGGAGAGAACGAGTTCGTGTGTTTCATCCAGGCTCATTCTAGGCCTAGTGACGTAATTTTCACAACCATACTGGATTTCTGATTAGATATGGCGTAATTTTATAGACTCTTATGAGTATACACAAGGAAATAGCCGTAATTACATTCATGCAATGAATACTCTAGCAAAGTATTCCTATGTGTAAATGAGGGATGCGGCGGTATGCGATGGTGACCACCCAGTGTCCAGCAAACAAATTCAAAAGCTCGTTAAGGATACGCCTTACGAATTTATGAAAACACGCCACGGCATATACGCAGGAAGGGTTCGTTTTATATCCCCAAATCGAATGGAAGCAACTGAAACAAAACTTCAATCCGGTGGAATTGTGGTAATCTGCATACTTGAAATTTCATAGAAGGTATGCACGAGGTGAGCCATGCGCTTCGTCGAATTAAATAGGATCGACGGTGGTCATGTTTAGACTGTGGGTAGGTAACCGAAGGACTAGTGGTGGAAGACATTTTACGAACTGTGAATTAGTAACTAAATATTTCTAAATCACGAATCACGACTGTTACCAAATATAGTAAAAAGATTGAGGCGACCACAATCTCGGGAACTAGGCAACTAGGTACGACTAGCATCATGAAATCACGGCAGATGAAAAAAGCGCAAAAAAATAATTGTCGCTCATACTTCGTTTTTTGACATTTTAAAGATCCTGACTATTTTCGGAATTATTGCAGGGTTTGAAAATTGGATCGGAGGGGTAGGGAGATATTTCATACATCATATGTTTCCCCTTACATTTGCCCTTAAAACTTGAATGATAGTTATACAGGGTCAGTCAGAAAGAACGCATGTTTTTTAAAAGAGTAGCACAGTCAAAATAAGTATGGGAAACATATTTTATTATATCAAAATACTCAGAAATACATGTCATTTTTTTCCATATGGCGTCCTTGAGCCGAAATGAAGGAATCAAGCCTCTCCCGAAATGAGCCCATTGCGTCGCGTCGCCCAGCATCCGTGCAGGAATTTGGGTTACTTCTCTTCTTATTTCCTCCTTCAAATCGACGAGGGTTCGAGACTTGCTTTGGTATACTTTTGATTTCAGGTATCCCCATAAAAAAATCACGTTGACAGGTCCGGGGAGCGAGGGGGCCATTGAATGTCGCCATGACGTGAAATGAGACGGCCGAAGAAGTTCCATCGAAGTGCGAGATGTTTGAGATGTTGCCACGTCTTGTTGGAACCACACTGTTCTGAGACGGACACGTCGACGTCGAAGTTCCAGAAAAAAAGAGTTGTTGAGTATGTGGATGTAACGCTCTGAATTCACAGAAGTTGTTTCTCCATCATCCTCAAAGAAATAAGGGCCAATAATCATCGTTGGGCCTACTGCACACCAAACTGTAACTTTCGGGATATGCAGAGGGTGCTCATGCATCTGTTGGGAGTTCACTGGAGACCAATATTGACCATTTTGTTTATTCACGTATCCATGTAAATGAAAATATGCTTCATCACTCATAAACAACGTCATGTCATTGTTATCCAACGCAAACGGACGGAACGATTCGGGCATTGCAGCGTGTCAACTCCCACTGTGTCTACGTTTTCGGGGGTTCTAACAGTACGGTTTTTTCTTCATCACATTACCTGTTGTGTTGAATGCTTCCACCCATCTCAAAATGGTGTTACGGTCTGGTACTGTCCCACGACGTGGAACACGAAACTGAACGCGAAACTCACGTTGCGTTCGAACGACAGACTCGCCATTTCAAAAGTACCGACGTACAGTGAAAACACGATGCTCAACGTTCCAAACCATCTTGCCAACTGAAACGGCAGTTCTCCTACTATCCAGCTCGCCCTTCTCCACCGCCACGGGACCAGCCCACTCGATGTAGTACCCATTCGAAAAACATGCATATGCAACCCCATGCTACGTTGCCACGTTGCTGGGTCATTGGCACTATCAGCAGGGCGGAAGGCTAGATCGCAATTATAATATATAAAAATATTAGCAGGTGGCTGCAGTGCCATCAGATCAACTAACCTCAAGTAGTATACGTTAATCAATGCTCTAGCTAAGCAAATGATCTGACATCGATATAGTGAACTTTTTTTATAAAAACCTTGTAGTTCAAATACTGTATCTGTTAATAGTACGATAAACCTACATAATTATGTACTACATAAGAGAGGACCGATGTATCCTAAACGTCAGTAAACTTATATACCCAAATTCCATGCACTTAAAAAAATCGATTTTCATTGGGCGCACGTGACCACTTTTAATAGATAAAAACCTAACAGGATCAAACTGTTGCACTAAACCCTCAATGAAATAAAAACCTGCGCAATGCTACACCATTGTACGATACAGAAATGCTAAGCAAGGCAGTTTCAGCTATTTTCGCAGTATATATAGACCGGGAGTTATATTTTACGATGTAGTAAGTCTCTTGACTTCGCTAACCAGAGGAATGTTCAAGTCACTATGATAGGATCTCACTGTTGAGAACATACTAAGAGGCATTGACTACGCTCCTCAAACCTTTCTGTAATTTCGATGTTGGAATCGTTGGCTTAGTTGCACAGTTCATAACCGTACACTCCCATACATATAAAACTGCATCAATATCCTCTGCTCCACTACAAATCTGTTACTGATGTATCAAGAAGGCCAAAATAGCTGTATAACCCAGACAAAATACAGCAAAAATTGCTTCAAGTTTGCAAAATTCCCACAAAGCTGAAAATTGGTTCACCCCTAAATTCACCATTATGAATAATATATCAAAAATTCGCAATCCTTGGAGCGAGACCTTGTTTTATTTGGATTAAAATGTCAAAAATATCACGTTATGTCATATTTCTCTAAAAGGGAAAGAAATACTGCAAAAATACCTTATACAAAAATTGTAGAAAATACAAGTTGTCGAAGATCTTTTATTCCTTGTAACACCGTTTATGAGATTTAGTGATCTGTGGCCGCTGTCACGTTCCAAAACCTTTTCTTTTACTATTTTGATCACTTACCAGTAATTTGAATTTCTTGTTTTAGGGGTTGCGTGCGCAGGCGGTCCAGCGCTATTTTCTTTTTTTGGCTTTCCGCTGTGGTTTTGGTTGTGTGTGGACGTTGTTTCGTTAACTTCTAGATTTTGGGATAATAACTCCCCGAACACCAGTTTATGAAGTAGTACCCTTTTATTTTGTCCCTTACGTTTAGTTGTTTTGGTTTGGGTGCTACCCCGACCATTTTCTAATGGGATTTTAACCTTCAGCGGTAAGTTCTTTTTTGTATACCATTGCACCAGACCATTAATGCATGTCCTAAAGAAGTTTGTTCAATATCAGCTTTCTTTTAGTGGAAAGGCATTTTGTTGGAAGCCATCCCTTCTCGTTGACAAAAAACCCTGATGTGAACAGGTAAAACATCATTTTAATTGGATATTTTATAGATATTAATACATTGATTATTCCTGACTGAAATTCTTAGAGTGTTCTTGATTTTGATGACATTATTCGTATTCAAATATCGGGCAGTGCCTATATGTTACCTTTTTTGATCCTACTACAATACATTGATCATGTTTTTTATTTTTGAGCTGCCATAACTTATTTTAGAACAAGGGATAACTTTCTGAGGGTATATCACTTTAGTACATTTTTATCTTTTCTTACCCTTGCTCTACTTTTCTTTTTTGAATTTTTTTAATCTGTAGTTCTGTCTTAGACAGAAAATAGAGAGTAGATTTTAAGCAGTATTTCTCTCTCTAGGGTTTTTTATACCGTAAATTTTGGAAAACGTACGTCACTGCCCACTGCTGGACACGGGTTTTTGACCTTAACGTTTGTGAACTGAGAACATCTCAGCTGCGCCTAGAGCCGTAACTGGAAGAAGACCATTATCCAGATAAGCTTAGGTTTAGCTGTTAAGATATTTATAAAGCCTTGGTACCTGTACCATGGTGAACGTTTTGCAGGGTTAGTTATCACGGTCTAATAATAATTTTACTGTCAGGTGGTTTTGAATAATATCCTTTCTTTTAACTTGCACTCCAGTGGTGGAGCTTATGTGCTGCTTGTTTTGATAATCTACTGTGAGTTTTATCAATAGCTTATTTCATTTGGCTCTCTGTGTACAGGTAATTAGGTTTCGTCATTGCTGTTAGATTCTTTTTTTTGTGTGGTGTTCAAGCTAAACAAGTTCCGAATAACATCTAGGGGATTTGTGGCTTAATCCGTCTTGGGTCACTGACGCTCTTAACCTCCCCTAATCTCCGCTGTATTGAGCTAGGGCCTAAATTTGCACGCAACTTGGCAGCTGTTTTGCATTGACTGGCCCTTAGATTCCATTTATAGAGATATATTAATTCGTTAATTAATTAAAAAAGGAAAACAGGAATCACCCCTCCATATCCTCTTATTTAAGAAATAAGTCGTGACACCGCTCAAGTACTGTTCTGGTCTTATGAGCCATATATGTATTTTATGCACGCCTTCGACCGTTCGATATGAACATATATGTTAAAACATTCGACTCATCACCTTTCATTCAGGGTGTGTCAAAAAAAGTAGCAATGGTTCTTCTATAAATCCATACCTTGAGTAATGAAAGGATATGGATAATTGAACGCGAAATGCTGGGAAACTCAAAAAAGACGGTATTAGTGTTTATCCGTACCATTCAAATACGTCCTGGCCTGATTAAGGTTCGCCCAAAATAAACGAAAGTCTTATTTTCAGAAAAAAATCGTATATCAAAATTCCCCATCGATATTCACAAAAATGACAAGTTATATAGAAACAGTACCAGGTCTACAAACTTCATATATTTCGTTTTTATGATGACTAGCTCAAAAAATATGGTAAAATGTTTTAATTACACTTGATTGCCGTTGTATTTTCTAAAATTTTGTATTTTTTTGGTGTGACAAAAAGTGACATTTTTGACCAGTCAACCCAAATAAAACAAGCTTCCGCTCCCAGGATATTATGAGGAGTTTTGATATGTTATTCATAATGGCGTGTTCAAGGTCTGTACCAACATTCAGCTTTGTCGGTTTTTGCAAACCTAATTCTTATTTTGACTGGATTGTGCATGCGATTATTGGGTTTCATTACAATATTGTTACAAAGTATGCCCCATATGCATACGGATGGATACTTGTGGTCTCATTTGAAACGACACATACATACAAGCATATCATAGATGTATTCAAAATACTTTACCACTTTCGACGGCTAGTTTAAATTGCAAATACTCAATTTAACCAGAATTTGTAATCGTGTATGTAATAAATGCTTCCGTGGCATTACCCAGAATAATTAATTCACTGTTTAATGTTTCATGTAATTGATAATTATGACAAAATCGCTTTTATGCGGCTTTCGTATCTGATAAACTAGTAGTGTCGCATTCGAATTACAACGTTTTTACAGTTGTTTCAAAATACAGCCATGCCAAAATTAGTGAAACCAGTCGACTCTGTGTGATCTTTTCGGAGCAAGTTAACCCTTTTTACAGAAAAAGCTAAAAGACTGAAGTTCAATGAAAACCTTCCTGTGGTCAAATAAGTATGATGTGTTAGTTGTATTGTTGAATTATTTTCAAAATATCTTATTTGCCTGTTTCACATGAAATCAATGCATGAAAGTGCTTATGAAATATGCTGACAAATATGTAAAATGCTGCGATCAGAGGTCTCTCGATTATACCGCGTCTTTCACTGAAGCGAATCATGCTAAATCTACAAAAACCCTCATACCTTAGAATCTTCAACTTTAAACTCGTAAGAAAAATTTTCAGAAAAGTTTCAATTTATGCGTAAAGTTACACAAGTGAAGAAGTCTCCTATTTTCCATGTCCAGTCATTCGCACTCTTCTGTTGTGTATACGTATATTATGTATAACAAGGGCCCAAGTATAGATAAAAACCATCAATATGGATTTTCTGAGAGCGTCTGAGTAGCTCCGTTTCAAAAACAGTGATGAGTTAGTGAAACCATAATACTTGAGCTTTGAACAGAACAATTGAAGAATGCTAGAGAAACCTTGATCATACTCATGTAAGCATACACCATATTTTAGACACTTTTCAGCATTTGAGTCACCCTGTAAAAGTATCGCTTGACACTTGGAATGCTAAGAAAGTCACTGCTGGCATACACATTTCATAAACCACTTACGACCCTGCGTATTCGTGAAACCAAAGGATGCTGAGGCACAGGCCCTCTTAGTTCATTCTAATATTGTTCTAACAGTTGAAAGGTCGAAGTGTCTGTGTGTTGTGATTTTGTGAATAGTGTCCATATCAAGTTCAGGTCAAGGTTCGATCAATCAAACGGTGAGGGTTTTCACTGAGTATCTTTTATTGTTTTGCTGTACTGCATGTCATGTGTATTTTCTAACCGTGGTACCCTTATAATCATGATAATATATGTAATAAGTCAAAGCTAGTCATATGAGATATGTTTATCAACAGTTAAGATAAAGTTAAAGGTAACTTAGCGTCAAACATCTACAGAGGTGTGACGTCTCCATACCCTGGAGGCTTTTATGAGACCTACAGAGCCGGGTTGCCATCGGGGGACTTACTGCTCGGTTTCCTCTGTCAGGGGAAATGTCGGAGCGTATTGGGTATTGACACAACGGCCATTGGCCGGCGTGGTATCCTGGGTCTGTGTGACCGCCTAGGTTCTTCTCGAGGCAATCGCAGGAGTCTGAAAGTATCTCATGGCAAGATGTGTATAGGGATTGTTACTCAAAGTTGCCCGCTACTCGGTTATCTCTCAATCAGAGGTAATGTCGGAGCTTTTGGGTAATGACACGGCAACGTGATATCGTGATTTCTGGGCTGCTTTTTGTAACAATCAAGTACTTGGCATATCTGTCTAAGCACCGATTATAAAGGTATCCATATCAGGCGTGACTTCAATTCGGTAGGAAGCTACCGTTCCCCCGAGTATGGACACGGGCGTGACTTCCATGCGGTAGGAAGCTACCGTTCCACGTGCAAGGTATTATATTTCCATATCAGGCGTGACTTCCATGCGGTAGGAAGCTACCGTTCCCCTGATCATGAACACGGGCGTGACTTCAATGCGGTAGGAAGCTACCGTTCCCCCGTGCGAGGTATTATATTTCCATAACAGGCGTGACTTCCATGCGGTAGGAAGCTACCGTTCCCCTCGTTATGGACATGGTAATTGAGAAATATCATGGCCATTATTATATTGCTTTGTGATCAGTATTGAGACAGCTAATTAACATAATGAATAGACAGTAGAGTTGTGCATGTCATGAGTCGGTAGAATATGGAAGGTACTCAAAAGGTTTTTCTTAAAAATAGGGTTGGCCCCGACAATCCAGTTCTAGCGACCGTATCTCTCGCCAAGGAAGAACAACTCCCCTTTCGTTAACGTCACCAAGTAAGTGGCTTTAAAATTATCCTGACATTGAAACCCTTGTTAAGTTGTGTATGTACTACTCTCGTAATAAAAGTGAAAAGGTACAGGGTAGAACTGCGAACGCTTGTAAGGTGGAATTGTTGTTTTTACGCTTATCGTTGTATTTCTAATATCATCTCTTACACCCAATTAAAATATATGTGGTTACCGTAGCTAGTGACGTTTCAGTATTTCTTCCGGGTCTGAACCCAGATTGGCAATCGGGAAGTAGACCATGAATTGCAAAATATTCAAAAATCTGAATATAAAGATATTTTTCAAATATTTTTGAAACAGCTGGTAGAAGAGGTATAAGCCTAAGATCGTGAAATTCCAGCGGATTATTTTCGCGGCTGCTTCAGTATGGAAGAAAAAGCAAATATGAAGAGCAGAAGTTCACGACATATCAGCGTTAACCAGACCTTTAAATTGTGGTTTCACCTCGACCGCAAGTAGCGAAACGATGCGACGGCTATTTTTAAAATTCACTTTCTGGCGTCACATTGGTCGTAACGGGATATCCGACTAGTCTGGAGAGGCCAACAGGCGAGAGTGATCACGTGACATGTCTAAATATACCGCTGAAAAACAGAAACATGTCCAGTTTGTCGTAAAGTCGCGGCCCGTCGGCCAAATTGTCTCCAGAATTATTTCGATTGTTTTTTTTATCTGAAAGGCTTTACGCGATACGGGTTGGTCTATGTCAATGACAAAGGACACTCTGTGAATAAGTGCTGTGAAATAGTGAGTGTCTTGTTTTTTGGAGAAGTCATTTAGGAGTGACAGCTAAGAGAATTCAAAACTAATTCAGTATGTTGCTGAAAATATACTAAGTGACAAAAAAGACACCTACGTATGTTTATCCGATTTTGATAATTTTTGACATATGTATATGTTCAGTGTCCCTTACTAGTAAAATGATTAAATGTTCAGCTTGATTCGTCAACTGACTGCAGAAGCTGGTTCAATAATGTGTTGAGGATCCACGATTTCTTATACACTTATTGACACGCCTGGGCATCATGTTGATAAGGTGGTCGATATCCTGTTGGGGTATCTCATTCCAGGCTACTGCAACTTGTGAGTAAGAGCTGTCAAGGTCTGTGGAGGGTGTTGCAAATTCAAAAGCCTGCGACCTATCATGTCCCAGACATGTTCAATTGAAGATAGGTCAGGCGATCGTGGTGGCCAAGGTAAACGGTTGATGCGATGTTGTTCCATGAAGGCTAACGATGCTCTGACAACATGCGGTCTGGCATTGTCTTGCTGAATAATCGGGTTTTGGATGGTGTTTCGGTATGGAATACGATGAGGCTCCACTACTTCCTGAATATAGCATCAGACTATATTGCCTCTGATGAAAATAGGTGGTGATCGGCTACCACAAGCAATAGCACCCCATACCATAACTCCCACGGTGTGGTGAACGTGACGCTTTCTGTCAAATTGTGGGTCACGTCTTTCACCACGTCGTCCTCTCACTCTTGCCCGACCATCGTGCATCCTTCCCCAGTCAGAAGCGGGATTCGTTACTAAAGACCACCTGATTCTATGCCCTGTCCCGCAGAATTTTTTCTCTACACCAGAGCAAACGGTTACGCCGATGTTCAGCTGTGAGAGGTAGCACCCAATGTGGGCTACATTACTTTACAACATTCGTATATGGAACTACTACTAGAGTCGCCAATTTCAGGTACGCTTGGTTGGTGCTTGCCACCCTGTGACTTTGTTACAACTACAACGTAATAGCACTGTACAGGTACAGTCTGCGAAAACCAAAAGTTCGCCATTTTTGGCCTGAAAAACAAGGTTGACATCGCTTTAAAATAAATTAATCTGAAAATAGTCATCAAGATCTTGTAGAGTAAGGTTTTTGCTATAGTTTAGACGCTGCCGACCTCAAAAGCTATAAGTTTTAACCAAGTTTTCAAACATTGGATATAACCGCACGGTAACCCAGATCAAATTTGTTTAAACATTTTTTTTAAGTTAATTACATTTTTTACACGGACAATTTTTTTTAAGTTTTTTGGCATTTATGTTCATCATTCCAAACTGAAAAAGTTTTTGTTAACCTTTCTCTGAAGCTGACTATTTTCGAGTTATAGGCAATGTAATGACTGAAGAGCCCAAAAGTGGGTATATTTAATACTTAAAAACTCGGTTAAAAATTATAATTTTTGAGATCGCCAAGTATCTCAATTTAAGCTTAAACCTTCTTTTGCAAGACCTTGATGAGTATTTTGTTTGTTAGACCAAAGTTGGCGAACTTTTGGTTTTTGTACAACATACAAATGTATCACAAAAATATTATACTTTTTAATACAAATATTTGGTTGAGCTATTAGATTTGATATGTTTCAGTTGGTTGCAAATTTCAGTTGCATTCAATGTAAACCTGCATTAACTAGTTTGCACGAGCCACGATATTCAGTATTGCATTTCATGATTGATACTCACCTTTTTGGAGTTTCCAAAAAAAAAATTGATTAATCCATCGATCCATTCCAAAAAAGACCTGTATCTTCTTGACACAACATGGTAATTTTGTATTAGGCCCAATTTTTGTGCCAGCTTAGTTTCTGTATTATGTCGGTACACTAATTTAATAATAATAATAATAATAATCCGGCTTTATTTATACAAAGTATAAAAAGGCGAAGTTTCTGTGGGAAAACCTTTTATTCGACAACAAAGAATGAGAAAACGTGTTTTTTGGGATTCAATCGAAAGTGTTGGCAGGAACGAAAAAATTCCTTATATAAGATTTTAGGTATTTGTGAGACCTATAAAATGAGACCACACATAAATAGATCCGACTAATAGCAAAAGAGGATGGGTTACGTTTTTTCTTCTAAACAAATTCAAACATTTCGTATTTGTGAGAAATTCGAAACAGAAGATGATATTCACATCCACGTTGTTCTAAAATTTGTATAGTAACGTATGTTTTTCGAATATCGTACGCATTTGTTCAATTATTCACAAATACGAAATGTTTCAATTTGTTTAGGAGAAAAATCACATTTATTTTTCGCAATGGTTTGTAATTTATATCGGCAAGGCAAACGCGTGTATGTTGCTAATAAATTCTCTTTGAATGAGCCCTGAATATTGCTCAATAGACCAGTAGTGATGGCTGGAAAACTGTTGTTTTGGTATAAACAATTAGAAATTCTCAAAAAACTTCTTGATCAACATACTCCAATTCTGTAGTTGTTATTTGGAAGTGTGAATCCTACGGATTTGAAAAATTTCAAGCAGTTGCGTGAAATTATCGTTGCATTACCAACAAGTGCCTTTGCATTTTGCCTCGTTTTTCGGCCATAACATGTTTGCTATTAGTAGGATCTTTTTACGTGTGGTCACATTTTGTAGGTCTCATAAATACCTAAAAATATTATATAACGAGTTTTTCCGTTCCTGCTACTTTCGATTGAATTCCAAAAAACACGTTTTCTTATCCTTTGTTGTCAAATAAAAAGTTTTTCCACAAAAATTGGTGTACCCATTTTATGCGTCCATGTTTTGAATACCCCCTTGAACAACTTGCACCAATGAAACCAGACTTTACAATTATTTCGGGGGAATTTCCTAATATGATTAGACTATTAGCAGAGGTATGGAGTGCAATGGAAATTGATGGTTATCATGTCACTGCAAAGTATGTTGGGTTGGGCAAGCCGGATTAACCTGGTGTTGAGGTATTCAGCACATGTACGTGAAAGTCAGTACTTACTTCAAATTGTAAAATATAGCAAAATGCTTACGTAGGCATGGGAGGGAAGGGGGTAACGGAGTAGCTTACTTTTGTCGACAAGGGTGAAGGAGGGAGAAGCAATAGTTGTAAGAAATATGCGTACGTAATACTTGAATGGCCCCCAGCCCCAAAAAGATAAACTGTCCAAATTGTATTCTCAAACTGCTAATATCCATCAAAGAAAAGTCTTACTAATATCGACGGTAGCCTGTGAAGTCAGCTACTACAGCCTACTGTCAAACGTAAATGTTAAATCTCCCATTCCTTACGGATACATAATTCCTCAGACGGCACTTAGTCTTCAAGCATGTTGATATTAATGTCATTTTATGATAATACTTTTTTAGTTGCTACGGTCCAGGCCCAACACTGGTGGCAAATCAAAGCTGTTTTCTAGACATACGTTTGTAGCATTTAGCTACACAGTCACTATGGTGCGTAAGCGCTATTCGAGAAGTCACCGGAATACACCTGCATCAGAATATATAACAAACTTTCAGCTAACCTCAGGCAAGTCAGTAGTATTGCTTGTTATAAATATCAAGTACGAAAATTATTAGTTGAAAAATGTTTCTACTCTTTGTCTGAATACCTCGCACTGTGATATATTTTTAAAACTTTTTTTTATATGTAGTACGCCTTAAGTTGTTCCTGTTTGTACTTTGTAAATACTTATGTTTGTTTTGTTTTTACTTTTAATTAAGTGTACTTTGTACCTCCCCCTTAGAACGAGTTTTATGTCATTTTGTGATCTACAAGACAATAAATATACGTATCTATCTATCTATCTAATAGCCGGTAGACATCCAGATATATCATTACACATTTTTTAAAGAGGCACTATTCAAAGTCACAGACGTGTTGGTTCAGCTTAACCCGCTCAACTTAAAAAATGGAGGTGTAGTGGAATGTGCTTATTGCTACTGGTGTCATATTACTCTGTAATAAATAAAACGCTTAAATAGAATTCCTTGTCAGTATATCAGATTTTAAAGAGTGGATAAAAGTGTCTGAATAGCCTGTGTCTAGCTGGCTAGACGAACTATTCTACTCCAAAATCCGGGATTTTCTGCAGCCGTCCGGCAGCCTTATTATTTCGTCGTAATATGGCTTATCTAAATATCTCCGGCAGCAGCGCCGGAGTTTATTTTAATGGCATACTGTTAAACTGCGTAGCACTATTATTGCGCACACCAGGCCATAGACAATAGCACATAAAAACAATTTATTGCCGCAACCCGAACTATGCTGGGGTTAGGTATCAAAATTCTCTGGAAAAACCCAATGCTAGACAACAAAAAAGCGTGAAACAACATAGCCGCAGCTACTATTTGCCTGATGAGGCTTTTGTTAAATCAACACACATTGTTAGGAGATGGGAACCATATTGGGCGATTTTGTTTGGCATAGAACTCGTATGAGGACTACAGTCTGAAATACCGGGTGAGTTTTTAGTGTATAATCGGTTTAAAACTCCTTTATTATGAAGGATGTATAAGAAACTGAAAATCATAGGCAAATATACGCTCCTTAGTTGGCACATATGGCACTATCTGTAGGTTGGTCCATAACAACATGGCAACACATACATTTTTTAAATGGAGTGCTCTGTAATATCTTACTATATTCTGAAAGGACTTAAGAATAAGTTTGTCATAACGTTACGTAGGTTTTTGATCGCTACTTCTTGGGCTAAGAGATATTTTATCCGAAAAAAATACTGAACTTTGGCAACTTGTAAGTCAATCACTTTTGCAGGTACAGCAGCACAGTTTGCTTCAAACTGAGCTTCAAGCCCTATAGTTCCTTGTCATTCAAACGCTTTCTTAATTTATTCTTATGTATCATCTATACAGGTATAGCTATCTCAAAAAATTCGAATTGAATACCCTGCAGCTTTGGTTTATCCTTTTTTACGCTTTATTTTGCTATGCAATTCTTGAGGCGTTGAATTAATGAATATTTGAGTTGTTTACACTTTTCCAGAAATTACTGTATAAAATAAATACAATATGATCGGTGGCAAAGGATGTTTTTCAGTGAATGGGTACAGCCCTTCATTGAAATTACACCAAAAATCCTCCTTTTCCATGAATAATATGATATTTATTTATTTTTGTTATACTAGAACAAGGCTTATAATAGTAATAATCAAAAACCGTGGAATAAACAAGGCGTTCCATTTGAATTTTTTGAGAAATAGTAGATTATGCGTTATATATATATATATATACAAAGAGAGAATGGTCTTAGGGAGAAAGGTACACTCGTATACCAAAAAATAGGAAAATAATAAATCCGAAAAAAGTATTAAAGTGGATTCGAGCAGAAGATAGGTAACCCGATAAATACATATTTCTGCTTGTTGACTTCATCAGGTCCGAAATGAATGCACATATGCAACCAGAAAAGTAGATACACATGCCCATACCAATACACCCGGATACGGGTGTAACCTGAGGAAACGCAGATGGAGAGGGGAAACAATGACACACGAAGTCCACAACAAGAGCCAACCTACACATTGTAGTATAAAATGGCTAGAAGACCTGCAATTTTCAAGGCGACATATAACCACAACCACGCGGCCGGTTATAGCCACTTGCTGTGGTACTTCAATCCCAAAGGATCTACAGAAATAAAACGATCATGCGGAGTAAGGTATACCTATAACAAAAATTAGAAAAATAATGGCCTAAATCCGCAAAGAGAAGGAAAGTGGATTCGAGCAGAAAATAGGATAGGTAACCCGAGCAATACGTATTTCTGCATGTTGGCTTCATCAGGCCCTAAACGAATGCAAATAGCCACTTACTGTGGTACTTCAAGCCCAAAGGATCTACAAAGAGAAATTGATCATGCGGAGAAAGGTATATAACAAAAAATAGAAAAATAATAGTCAACATACGCAAAAAGAATGACATAAATAATTAACAATCTATTGGCAGACATTTAACTGTGACTGGTCAATATGGCAGCACAAAAAAAGAAAAAAAATGTAATTACGTAGGTATATGTTGTAGGCATATTTCAATAACAATCAGTTTGGACGTGTAGAGTGATTACATAATCCAATAAGCCAAACAACTGTTAACAAACAGAAAAACAAATAAAATTCCCGCCGTTTCTGCCCACACACTCGTAAAAATTCTCTCATAACAAAAACCTTTGCCAAGGTAAACTTCTGTAGCCAGCAGCTGCGCATAATTTGTTCAGTGATTTGCTCCCGCGTTATTGGATACCAGACATTATTCTCCTGATGAGATGCGGTGAAACAAATGTTGACGTGAAATCGTCGCCTCGTCGTCATTTGTTTCACAGATCACTAGATCGATTTGTGCGGTTAGCTGACTTTCACCGAGTCATTACGATTTGGTTAAGCGTGTAAAGGTTTGGCTTTATGGCAATGTTGCATGGTTAAGTCAGAATGTTTTGCAGTTGCATTGTAACTGACAATATCTTAATATCCATCCTTCTTTGAGCGCAATTCTAGCTTTTGTCCAAACAACTAAAGTCGAAGTTTCGTTCTGTAGTCAAATGCGACATTTTGGGATCAAGTCGTAAAATAATCTATACGATCTATACTTTTGAGACTCTTTTTCCACAAATAAAAACTCACTACTACTATTATCGTTATCTACTTGGAATAAGGATTATCAGAAAACGGTCTCCATATCTCAGGAGCTGTCCATACCTGATATACCTCGGATGTACCGACCAGCCTTCTTCTATGATGCGTAGGTGAATTCCTCGCACTGCTAATGAGCCTCTGGCTTAGATATTAGAATTTTTGAGCCCTACAGAAAAAAATCGAAAATAATTTGAGGCCATTGACTTTTTTTGGAACATCTTCTGCATTTTTGTAAGGGAGAAGTTTTAAAAGAAACAACAGGATCTATACACCTTGGGAAAAACCATTATTATACATTATGATGAGGAAGAGAGATGGAAATATACAAAAGTATGTAGGTGCGTGAAAGACACTCGATTGTAGGATCCTATCTGGCAGCGTCGGAGTGTGACGGACGACGGGGTAAAGTAGAAGAGTGATAAAAGAGAGAGATGGCAGAACGGGCGCTGGCGCCTACCGCTTAGACGGATGCGCTCAACAAATGCGATTTGTTTCTCCCATTCGCAGAGTTGCCGATACCAATATGTCATATTTCTAAGAAATCTAAGTCTACCCAAATTTCGGGAAAAATAGCTGCGGATTCCACATAAGAGTATTCCAAAAATGAAAAAAGTTCAAACTATTAAAATTGTATTAATGTTTCATGGTTCAAATCATATTTTTCATGTTTGTATATTGTTGTATAAATGATTTTGTAATCCCTATTCTTGTTGCCAGTAGAGATACTACTGTATTGAGAGAAATCATGGACCGCTAGATAGGGCTACAACTACCTACTACTACCTAACTATCGAATAGTAGTGATAAACAGGGTTTGTTTATAGCACAGTTGCCTGGTGTGGCGAATTTGCGCCATAGGGGCGATTTGACAACTTTGAAGAACAACTATAACGGTTACTATGGTGCCCGGTATTCGGGAATCTGGCAATACCTGATGATTCCTAACGTTTATTACGCCAGATTGTTTGCTGACTTGCGCAGTACAACATGACAATCAACGTGACTGAGCACCTGGTAACCCTGGTTTAAGGTGTTATATTTAAAGAGCTTGGGGCAGTTAGGTATATAGGTCACATTTTTTAATGTATTTCGAGAAATCCGTAATGTTGAGTAAATACTAGATCACGTTTCTTGCTTAGTTTGCTGAAAATTCTACAATAGACGTACATTTTGAGAAACAGAGATTTGGTGACGACAAAATCGTAAAAATATAACGCATTTTCGTAAAATAATTTCTTTGTTGAAAAGACTGTGGCTTGATGACCCATTGAACGAGTATGGTGTCCCGCTCCGCTTTGAATATTCGAAACACTATACTCCAGCAGCATTCAGCTTCAATGTTATCTTTATGAAGTTCTAACGTCTAGGCCATGCTGATTAAAAGCTTGAATGAATCAACACTTAACTCTAAATTCCCCACAATTCGGGAAGCTCTACTCAAATTGGCAACACAGCGTATCTGCCTATTATTCTCATTCGTGATACAGGTCTACGGTTAACGCTAGGAAATATGTACGAATAGCGATGAAAGTAGACGAGCCGATGCGCTGTTGCCAAGAAATGATTTCCCATGTATAACAATGGTTTTTCCTAAGGTGTATACTTTGAAGGTTGTATGTATTGCAGTAGAACTGACTCACCATAGCGCGATTCGAACAGTATCCATTTTTTGTCCTTATTCAGTTTCATTATTAGCGTAGAAATGCACCACATACTGTATATTGATAATGATACATTTCAAAACTAATGTTTATGGGAACCTTTTTTGCTATTTTTGGATGTACCTTCTATCTTACAAATATTGCCAGGTTTTTTGAATCACCCTGTATGACTAATAAAACAAACTATTACATTAATGATATCGTTACGTTAATACCTTGCTGTCACGAACTCTCAGTGGAATGGAGGAGATACAAGAATTAGAATCTGATACTGGGAAAAAGGCAGCTCTGAATAACCTGGACTCTGTAGTCGACGCTGTCGATAGAAAAGCTTCAAGTTTGCAAAGAACCTGTAAATGGGCTGGATTTAAGCTGGTAAGTTCAAACGCAGTAAACTTTTTTATACTGCTTGGAGATACCTATAATTCATTCACCGAATAGCTTAGAATGGATGTGTGATACTGTGTGGTATGCTATACTTTACCTTTTGCATTAGGAGCATCATGGTTTTGAGCTTCAGTATATGATAAATTTTGAAAACCCAAAGCGAAACGAATTCCACTTTCATCTTTATTGAGGATAATGGAGCGTCACTATGTTTTAAAAACTAAAAGCATGTCATTATAGCAGTCAAAACAGTAGGTTAAAGAGTTTTCTGTTAAAAGATATAATTTCCACATGCTATATATTTATTATTTACGCGGGTAAATTCAAACGCGGTATACTTTTTTATACCTCTTGGATAGACAGATAATTTGTTCACTTAATAACTTGACCTAAAAGTGTGATACTGTATGTGCTTTAGTTGTTTACGGATACGTATTAAAGATTTGATCTTTTGCATTTCACTGATACCTTCATTATGGATAATGGAGCATCTTTACATTCTAAAAACTAAAAGCCTGTCATTAGCAGTCAAAACATGGAATTAAAAAATTTGCCATTAGCCGTCAAAACATCGAATTAGAAAGTTTTATCTTGAATGCTTAAGATTCTATTTCCATATGCTACATTACATGCCTATTATTCCAATCGCATATTTACTCATCGTTATGTTCGGTGATATTCGGAAAAATATTGTCTAGTAATAGACCCACGTTGTTGAAATTGAACAACACTGCATGTGAATGATCATATTATTCTAAAAAAAGAAGTATTTTTTGAATCAATTAGCAAACTGAAATGCGAGATGAACGAATATTAAAGATATTAATTTTTTCTGGGCGCGATCTTGGAATATTTTTTCGAATACATTGTGGGGTCATATGATGCTCTTTTTGAGTACTTTAAAACCACAAAACGTGAAAACAGTGTCTTTAAACTAGAGTGGCAAGTTCTCAAGGTTGAGCGTCTTTGTTCACTGAATCACTAATAACTCAACAACATTAGAATGTTATTACCAATCTTCTTGTACTGAGAAAATTGGTCCGGATATGTAATAAATTATGTCCATTAAAAGAAATTTGGAAAAAATTCAACTTACCAACTAAATATCCCGTACTTCATTTAGATAGGCCTTTCCAAAAGAGGATTGATATAACAACGTTTTGATGATAAGTTGTTGCTCGCCCAACTTTTAAAGTCCGCTAGTTCGCACGTTTTGGAAGATAGTAAATTTACATCTTAAGATTACAAATCACCTATATAGAGCTTTAAAATGATGTACATGACCCGCCATTGAATTGTATTTAAAAAAAAGCTCTAAGATGGTACCCAGCCTATATTTTACATCCAACTGTAATATTTCAGCCTGCTAACTTGATCCGTTCAAAAAACAAGCAAGAACGGCCTTTTTCAAAAGCATTGTTTATTATGTCTACTAGCCTAAGAGATCAGATCATTGGAACGTGTTTTTGTCATATGACGTGACATTCTCCCAGGTGAATGTAACACGAAATGTATTAACTGTGGTCCGTGTCATCAGTATTTACTGATCACTCCGTCAGTGATAATGGATTTATACGTAACCTTATACATGAATAATTACCAATATAATTAGATGATAATTACTGACAGATTACAATAAATACTGCTCGTTTGTATTCGCTTCAGGATCCAAAACTTACATTATCGGTTTATGACTACAGTAGTACTCCACGTTTGGTCTTGAGTGCAATGGAAGCTCTGCTGGATCACCCACTGTTGCATCTAGTGATCCGCGGAGAGGCGAGAGTCGTCTAACATTGACTGTGTAGTAAGGGCAGCTGGACCTTTTTAATCCTGTCAAGGGATACACAGCCATCTCAGTCGATCTGCAAAGGGAGGATCCTTCTGAACAGGGATGATCTGATCACCCATAAATATCACTTTAACCGCAAGTTTAAAGTGAAGTATCCAACGACGGATTGGGACTTCGAAACTCGGAAGGTCTCTGAAGGGAGTGGACAGGTCTGGTACATGGACGGCTCGGACTCTGAAGAGGGCTCTGACGTCGGAGTCTTTGGGCCTAGAACTAGGCACTGCATACAAGATCACTTCGAGCCTTGTCTTGCAATGCAGGGAGGCTCCGATATCGTTAGTGTAGAAACCGGAGGCACGCTGGGATAAAGGGCATGGATATGACGGACTCTCTTACGCAAGCAGGATCAGCGAACAAGCTCGTTGGTCGTGAGCCAGCGTTAGGGGCGCAAGAGCCAGGAGAAGTCAACTGCAACGCAATACCCTCAGAAATGGAGAAGCATATCGAGACATCTCCATCAGGCAAAATAGCTCATTGTAAGGCCCAGTGTTGAAGATGGACGCTTTTGCTTATCTTTGGATTGTGCCAATCTCAGGTTATTGGTGGGACTTTTGTTTGGCCATAACACGTTCATGTTATTGGGGTAGCTGAGGATCCATGTGTGAGCGCTGCGGGGTAGAGAAAGAGTCCTCGGCGCATGTTCTGCGTCGCTGTGAGGCTCTGAGCTGCTACAGGCAGACTATACTTTGGATCCCCAGAATGTTGAGGAGCTGGGACTCAAGGTTATACTCAACTTTGCTAGAAGAACGGGGCTTGAAGCTTAGGGAATGTAGCGGTGCATAAGTGCCCGTTTAAGCGGGCTCTTGCCGGCTCCCCCACTAATTTTTCACATTAGACTTTACCACCTGTAAAGATGTTCCAATTACTTTTTTGGAATATGCATTGGTATAATCTTGTTCCATTCATACAATACCATAGATAAAACCTAAAGGTAGAGTTTCATGTGTGTATGATCAGCTTTAGAGGCACATAATGTACCCTTCAGCTATTACCGCAACAGTTCGTGTTCAGAAACATAATAACATAGGAAGTTAATCAAACGTGGGTGGTGGTCAGCGGTAAATATAGAGACATATTTATCTCAATATGCGTGTTTCCGCAGTTTCGTGCATCAGTCCCCTTGTAATGGGAATACGTCCAGTGATTCTAGACAAGTCGTGTTTTTTACACACGTGTTTCACCTCTATGAGGTTAATACTTGGTTTCGCAGAAACTTTCACGCGTAGGTTTGAAAAAATTCATGAAATGTTGGATAAGGCCCTCTGGTATCCACACCATTGAACAACCCTTTTTGATTAGAAACAAATGTTAAGATGGAAGTAACGAATTCTGTATCTGTACATTTTATTATTTTGCATATCCTGTTTTTTTATATATCCTTAGTTCGGCTCTGTCATTTCTTTCTCAAACAATATAGCGAAGCAAATTGGCAAAAGTGCCACTGAGAATAGAACGGCTGTATCTTCCAAGAGCAAAAGGTGGTAGAGGAATAATAGACATTAAGAAACTGCGTAACAAACAAATAGATACGCTTACCAAATATTTCTATTCAAAAAAAGTCCCCTTCATGTGGCAGTGATTCAAGCTGATAAAAACTATACACCACTCAATCTCCATGCAGACATAGCCTATACTGAAACAGAAAATCAAGAAGACCTGAGACCTAAGGCACTTCATTTCAGACATGTGAATATAGTACGAGATGAAAGCATAAACATAATAGCAACATATGATTGGCTGAAGAAAGGTCTTATATGTCCTGAGATAGAAGGGTTTGCGCTTGCTATCCAGGACCAACTTATAAACACACGGAACTACAAGAAGTGCATACTGAGAGATCCCACACTTCAAACCGATAAATGCCGAAAATGTAACATGTTTTCAGAGAGCATAGACCACATCACATCTATATGTAAACTTCTAGCTGCCCAGGAATACACAGTGAGACATAAAAATGTAGGAAAATTAATACACAAGGCGCTCGCGAACAAACATGGGCTGATATCCTGTAAAGACCCATAGGGTAGGGTGCCCTAACTTTGCGCAGGAGGTAAGATTGCGCAGCTCCCATATTTCGAAAGCAAAATGACATTGTCGACTAACTTCTCTCGTGTTCTGGGCCGTTGCTGTGAGTGAGTGCGCTGTAGAAAAAACAAACCAAAAACCTATCAAAACCTAGTCGCAAGGTAAGTTTGAAGTTAAATATCGATTCTGATGTAATTGTTTCTCAATTTCAAACTGTAATTACATGAAAGCCTGAAGTACTATCAAAGATTTGACCAGTGTTTTCGTTTGCGTGATTTAACCTATACAGCCGGCGAACGATATAATTTTTGATATTTTCAATAGATGGCGTTAGGAGTCACATAATTGTATATTGGGCTATTCCCTAAGACTGCGCAGAGTCACGGTCCGTAACACTACGCGCGCAGACTTACCCTACCATAACTTTTAATTTGATATAACAACCTTAAATATTCATTTTCAGAATGCCTAATCAAAGAAAAAAGTCGTCGGAACGTTCGCTGTGCCCTCAATATGTTTTAGAGGAAGCTAGAAGACGAATAGAAAATGGTGAAAGCAAAAGAAAAGTAGCATCGTCGTACGGAATGAAAGAAAGTACTTTGCGGTATCGCCTGAAGAGAAAAGGAGCTGCAACAAAGCTTGGTAGATATGATGCAACTCTTTCTCCCGAAATTGAACAGGAATTTTGTAATTATTTGGAAGATCTTGACAATATGTTTCAAGGGATGACTCCTAAGAATTTGAGGATTGCTGCTTACGAGTTTGTGGTGAAAAATAATATTCCTCATCGTTTCAATGCCGAAAAGAAAATGGCAGGCAAACACTGGCTTCGTGGATTTCTCAGTCGGCACCCAGATCTTTCACTAAGACGTCCAACTTCCACAAGTATTGCTAGAGCGATGGGATTTAATAAGCCACAATGTGAAAGGTTCTACAAAAATCTAGCAGAATTGATGGACAAGTATAAGTTTCCTCCAACTTCCATTTATAATATGGATGAAACTGGTCTGTCTACCGTACCCAACAATCCTCCAAGGGTCATATCAAAAAAAGGAAAGCGCGCTGTTAATAAGATTTCTAGCGCTGAAAGAGGAACGAACGTAACCGTAGTAAATGCTATGAGTGCATCTGGACACTTCATTCCTCCCGCTTTCATATTCGGTCGCAAAAGGATGAAAGCAGAATTGCTGGATGGCGCACCACCAGCGTCTATTGGAATGGTCTCAGACACAAGTTATATTAATAGTGAACTTTTTTTAAACTGGCTAGGTCACTTTAAAGATCACACAAGACCAACTAAAGAACACCCTATCCTTCTGGTTCTTGACAATCATGTGTCGCATTGTACAATAGGGGCTGTATGTAGACTTTTATCGAGCGAATAACATAATAGCTCTAACCATACCTCCACACAGCAGCCACAAGATGCAACCACTAGACAAAGGTTTTCATAGTGCGTTGAAGACTTATTTTGCGAGCGAATGTGAAAAATGGATGAGAAACCACCCTGGCAGAGCTATAACTGCTTTTCAGATGACGTCTTTATTCACTCCAGCGTTTAATAAAGCAGCTACAGTTGGTTGTGCTGCTGAATGTTACAAGGTGTCCGGAATCTACCCATACAATCCAGATATCTTCACAGATGCAGATTTTCTTCCTAGTGCTGTGACCGAAAGAGAAATGGATGATAACCAATGTTCAGAATCACAACAGGAGAATCCTCAAGAAGCAACACCCCATGAACAGAGAGAACCAGTTATGGATAATGAGCCTCGTGCTTCTGTTTTCAACAAGGAGCCAAAAAAACCATCAACTCCGAGGAACGCTTTTACAGCAATTGAGAATGTTTCTCTAGTAACAGAAGCTCCAGCCGAACCAGTTGTGAGTTCTGAGTCAGGGCAAAAGAAAAACTTCGACGGTACTCCAGCTGAAAAAAATGGTGGTATCTTCCAAGTTCCTGCACAGGTACCATCTTGCAGCAATGAATCGGCCGCAATCAAAGTGAAACTCCAAGATATTTGCCCTATACCAAAATCAGGTATAAGAAAGACCGCAAACAAGCGAAAACATAAGAAAACTGAAATACTTAGTGGTTCTTCATATAAAGAACAGCTATTAGTAGAGAATCAGTTGAAGAAAACTCCTGAGAAAAAAATGAAAAAAGTTTGCAGAAAGCCTTCTAAATATCCTAAAAAAAAGAAATGGGCATGCGGTGGCTGCAATGAGGAGTATAAAGAGCCGATTACAGAGGATTGGATCGGTTGTTCTGTTTATTCTGAATGGTGGCATGAGAAATGTACGGCCTACGTAGGCATTGTACAGTTTAAGTGCGATTATGCGCTTAAGATACCTTATTCTGTTTTAGTTCCTACTTTTAAGTTTTTGTTATCTATGCGCAATCTTAACGATCTGAATGCGCAATATCCAGGGACCCGTAGTGGTAAGACTGCGCATTTACAAAATTGTTATCAGATGTTTGAATAAAACTTAAATTAACAAAGTACATTAATGTGAGCCTAAATAGAAATTAAGATTATTACCATAGGTTATTGATTCACGATTCTACGGCTTATCAAACCTTAAGTGCGCAGACTTGGGGCACCCTACCCTACTATAAATACACACCGGATACTGTGACGGAAAACGCAACACACAAAGTATACTGGGACAACCCTATCCTTACAGACAAGACAATTGTTGCTAATCGACCAGATATAACTGTAATCGACAAAATAAAGCATGATGATGTGGCAGTACTAAGCGATCACAACACAAAAACAAAATATGATGAGAAGATCGAAAAATATATTCCCCTTGCACAAGAGATCAAAAGACTATGGAAACAAAATAAGGTGGAGATAATACCGATGATAATGTCAGTGACAGGTATCACACCACAGTCCTTTAAAAACAACCTAGAACTGCTTGAATTGAATCCGCAGATACATTCCCAAATACAGAAATCAGTTATACTCGGCACCACAACCATCGTAAGAGAATTTTTACAATAGAATTAGTTATATGAACTTGGTTTATCCCGTTCATGTATCATGTTTACTAGATTAAAGTCTGTGCAAAACATCCGAACAAAAAAATAATAATTATAATTGTCTTTATTAGTTTAACCAAAACCCGGACTTCACATTGCGTACTCTTCAAGTCAACCTTACAAAGAAACAAACAATTATGTACAATTAAAATAGTGAATAAGTTGAATGGTCTCATCTAATGATAAAAATGGAATATATAAGTTATGACATTTCATTCTTGCGGTTTTTTTAGAATAAAAGATTTACGTGGCGGATTGTGCAAAGTGGATAGTCTCCTCCTCATCATATTCCACACATGTTCGATGGGATTTTAATCCGGTGAACAGAGTTGCCACGGCAAAACATTAACGCCTGCTTCTTGAAGAAAGTATGACGACCAGTATGGTAACGTGCATTGTCTTGCTGAAAAAGGACGTGTGGACGGCCCTCTAGGTACGGGGTAAAGTGGTTTGTAGCACATCATCAACATAACACACAGCAGTCATATTGCATTGAAGAAAGAGAAGGGGTAATCGGCTAGCATAGGCAATAGCCCCCTAAATCATTACTCCAACAGTTCAGTGTACATGCCTCTCAACAGCAAGTCCAATATCACGCCGTTCTCCACGGCGGCATCTTACCCTTCTAAGACCATCGTGCGTAACTGAACGTCGCTGAAGATGACATTATGCCATTCTACCTCTCAATGTTGCCGTTATCTGCTCCAGTTCAAACGTTGACGACAGTGGACCGCAGTCAGGGGAAGTACTAACTGTGGACGGTATGAAAAAAGTCCAAATGCTCGAATGCGGTGATAAAGTGTACGCATAGTAACAGATCTAACCCGTAGTAGCAAAACGGTCTTGTAGGGCTAGTTGTGCGAAGCGTCTACCTATGCTCTGAGGTACGCCTAGGTGGACCAGTTGGCATTCTTCGTGTTTCTCCACCTTCTTCTATCCATACACGACATACCCGCATTACCGTCATTGCAGTACAATTAACACGGCGGCCAATTTTGCGATGGGACAAACCAACATCTCGATAGGCAACAATTCTACCCCTGTCAAAGTCGCTAACATAGTAATAATTTGGACGTCTCCGAACTCGACGCATTTTATGCTTAACCCTTAACTACCATGGCCAAAAACAGTAACATTTATACCATGGCAGGGTCAAATTTGACCCCATTGTTTTTTTCACAAAAAAATTCTAATTTTGTACATTGTTTTTATGTTGTTATTTTCTTTTCAGCTAGTTTTACAATTTCATAAAATAAAACGAATATCGTTAGTTAAAACCTTATTAAAAAAAACTTCAGTATCCACTGCAATTAACAAAGATGTGCACTTTCGAAAATTATAAGAAAAGTTATAAAAATTTTCAGTTTTCTTGTATTCAGTGGTGAATTTTAGGTATCATAGCTACTACCTAAAATAAAAAAAAATGATTTAGATTTCGTATCTAAAAAATGACAAGCATGATTTTTGACCTTACTTTTCAACACAACTTATGCATAACGTCTTCGTGCCAGCATGATTTTTGCAAATAAATTCTCGACATTTATCCCACTATGAGCTTTCTTTCTTTTGATTTTTAGAATATATCTTACACCTTCCCCTCCACTGCTTCCTGAAGTCCGGAAGCTTTAAAAATGACACTACGACGTTCTCTCGGTAAGCATGCTGAGCTATACGAGTCAAATGGTCCTTAATAAGTTCTTGACCTAAAGTGGTTAGAAATAATTTTTTTCGCCTCTGCTTCAAGTTCTTTCTGTGTCAGAGCGCGTGTATTGCCACTACACCCCTCCATTTCAAATTACTCGCTATTCGCACTAGAAACACTTATACCATAAATTTGACCCTACATGTACCTAACTCTGCACTGGTAACAGATGAATTAATGGAATCTTTGTGGATCGATAAATCACCAACCGGTCGAACATTAGCAAAACGCGCGCAGCGCGCCATAAATGTTTTGGTAGCGAAACTTGGCATACAAAATGTGGAGGGTCAAATTTGACCCCGCCATGGTACTTAAGGGTTAACACTACTAAACAAAGATAAGATGTTGACGTTGTTGCCACACCATGCTTCAAATATAGTCATTATGTTGCTAAAAAAAACACGTTGATGAAATTATTATTTCAAGGTGTAATACTTCTAATTATACACATAACACACTATTGTCTAATAGCCCACCGTGCCGCCAATTATTTTTCATCGATCTTCAACAGTGTGTATATTGCAAAGTATTTCCGAAAACTTGCTTTACTGCAGATTCATTCACAATATTGAATCTTATTGCACGCCGCGCGAATTTTTGAGCAGGCCATATACCTTGTTCCGTGCACATTATCCTCATTAATTGTAAATACCAGTATATCATTTCCAGTCTAGATTTACTTGTAGGATTCTATTCTGAACTAGAGAAATTTCAGAAATTGATGAGTATTTTTTGAGAAAGCTAGAAATAGCTTATCACAGAGGTAGTTTGCTATGATGAACAAATAAAATTTTGCTTACAGAAGTTGAAAAATATATCAAGCATATTGATGTGAAACCGGAGATACTCTTATTCTTCCTCATGCAACATTTAGGTGGTAACCAATTTTTATAAAATAATTTCAATTCAATAATAACTATTTTTACAACAAAATTGATCTAATTCACAAATTTTGTTACAGGACTGCATTGTCTAGCAGTTTTTCAGATACAGTATTATACGCAAATATTGTAGCTTCTGCCAGCACTTGAGAAGAAGCATTTTACAAGAAGAATAAAACTCAATTTTCATAATTAGTCTTTACTCACTCGGCACAATCCAAAAACTACCAAAAAGAGATTCAGCGCGCCAAAAAAACATGAGTATTTTTGCCACTCCTGGCCCGCTGTGAGGCAGCCCTCAGGCCCTCTAACCCTAGGCAGTCTTCTGGTTTATCCACATGGTACAACCAGTCCTGTTTCGATCTCTTTGTAGTAATTTCACTCTGTAGTCTGATACTAAGTCAGCTTGAATAATGTCGAAAGTGCATTCATTTTCAGAGATTTACTTAAAATAGATGAATGAATGCGGTGTATTCGTACAATTTCCGCTTAGCATTGTCAGTTTGATACTGCCTAGAAGCCACAGATATCAGCCGGTATCGGTAGAAGGCCAAACATGCGTATGTATCGAGCTCTTCATTTTAACGGAATGCTGGTAGCAGATGCGCTTGAAATCCTGTTTGATTAAATATTTCTGTTTATTTCAGGTAAGTGCCTAGCTGGTACATATTAAAAGTGGAGGGCTGGTGGTAAGTATACATCATTTTCAACTGTACTAGACTCAGATCGTATGATCAAGACGATCCTGCTTTAAAACTGTTGTGCCTCTACTTATATTAGGTCCAAAGAGTCTCCCTCTTAACCAAGCTATGTATAATCTTGGATTCCATCTCTTTAACATTCTAGAGGTTCAAAGTGTTGGACCCCAACATGGTGTACCTGTACTATTCTGTAGAGTTGCAATGATTGAGAATATGCGTCGAAGCACTCTTCTGACTCACATGGAACTTTCAATTCAATACTAGTGTCCTGTGGCCATCGAAAAGTACAAAAAATTAAAGAAAAGTTACATTTTATAAGTACGCCTACCATATTATGTCCTTATAAATATATTTGGGCATCGTTCGATTAAAAAAAAATGTTCATCTTTTCCCTCAGTCTGTAACATTCGGTACAGCCATTCTCTTTTACTGTGCCCATCCACATGTTACTAAAGCCGCCGTTTCTACATGATAAACAACCCTACGCGATGCGGGATGGAAACGTCCAGGAAAATGAACTGCATCCACTCGCGAAATATCAGTAGCAACTAAGATCAAATCAACAAATTCGATGTTATAAGACTGCGCCATTTTCATTTTTTGTTCAACAAAGCCAGTTCAGTTTACCTACACTGCACATGGCGCCTGGACTAGTTACTGGTGCACTTTTCACCTAATCCTTTGCTAAGGCAGTACCGAGTTTGACATCGCAGACTTTATTACAAGGATTATCTGAGGCGTAAAAGTGCCAACTTTAAGATCACCATGTTTAGCCAACCGATATCTGAGCGATGGGAGGCTGCCACGCCATGCTGGGTTGGAAAGTGCAGCGGTTAGTCACAGCAACGTTGCCTGATGGTCGGCATGGGAACTGTGCGACTAACTCGATCCAAGGACGAAGAAGCACTGAAAGCGCGAAAAGTTTCGAAAATGAGATATTATGTTTTTTGGATGGGATTTTGATAAAATTTTCACACAAGTTTATTGTGTCATGGATGAAAAAGATTTTCAGTTTTTGAAAACCATTACAGTGGCGACGGAAATAAGGGCTCCTGATCATTTTCATAGATGACCGACCCTTACAACTACAGGCCTACAGCTCTGCTTTCTGTTATAAGTAAGGTAATGGAGAGGTGCATAAATCGCGACCTTCTGGACTACCTCGAACGTCACGCAATTGTGGAGTAACCTCATCCAGTCTTATGGTGAGGCTCATATCGTTACTCTTGACATCACGAAAGTGTTCGATCAGCTGTGGCATGCTGCCCTCTTAAGCAAACTTCCATCCTATGGCCGCCACTGTTTCTCTTACATATCAACGACCTCCTTTCCTGCTCGATCAATCCAATCCACAGCTTCGCAGATGACAGTACTCTACATGCAGAGACGCTAGCTGGAAAAAAGAAAACTAGTGACGACTTCCTCTCTGACAACAGACCTGGCGGCTATCACTACTTGGGGACGCAACCATCTTGTACAGTTCAATGCTTCCAAAACACTGTACTGTACTTTGACGAAAGCGTCCTAGCGCTCATCTGGTTTCGATGGATGGGCGAGTTCTGCCAAAGAGCCATTCATTTCGGCTAGTCGGAGTCCAGATCACCGAGGACCTTATCTGGCACGAACACATCTCGTCAATAGCTGCAGCTGCTGGGAAAAAGCTAGGCTATTTGTTCAGGGCTAAGAAGTACTTTTCTCCGCATGACCCAGGTAAGGCCTAGCCACACGTTTCGATGATTCTTCTCTAACAGACAGTCTCGGAACTCTTTCGCACCGGCGGGCCGTCCGTGATCTAGCTCTTTTCTACCGCTGCACCAACGGGCTTTGCTCTTCAGAACTCTCTTCCATGATGCCGCCTCGCGACGTGCCTACCAGCCAGACCCGCCTAACTTTGGCATCCCATCCTAACCGTGTCGAACTTCGTACATCCAGAACTGGCCGATACGACCGCTCTTTTGTCCCGAGGGTGTCGAGACTGTGGAACAATCTACAAGAGGAGGCTTATCCCAGTTCTACTAACCTTAGGCAGTTCAAAAATCGTATTAACAAAATTTCTTTGGGATTATCATAGCAGCCGCGGTGTTCCGGCATTTAGGCTTCTGCCTGCGCGGCTGCTTCGATATAAAAAAATAGATAATTTTGGACGGGTTGAAAATTGGAATTTGCGGGTGTTGAGTATATATCTCAATTTTTTAACGACAAACCACGGTGATTCTACGCACCTTTTAGACGTAGTATATACCCTTAAAAGTGTGGTAGAGAAATATCCTCGATGCGCCACTCTCTGGGTTGACCGACGGCGACGTCACAGTCTCCCCCAGGAGTGTCGGTCTGACACTACCACTCTGCCGAGTCTGCTGAGTGGACACATCGAGTGGTTAGATATCGGTAGGGCAGAGAAAGGATGTCTATGGACTAACTGTATGGGCTTGTTTGACCGACTTGATCCATTTTATATCGTTGTCTTGCATGTTCGTAACTTTTCGCTGAGTATGTGTGCTGAACTTCATGAATTCTTATTATGTCAGCGTCTCGAGGGACGTGCAGTCAATCTAGTTTTTTGCTATACATATTCGCAACTTTTTTCACATGAGTTAACCTATCCCGAACGTAATCCTTTATTAACTGATGATAGCGGTTGTGGGTATTGCCTCTGATGCCACTCTTTTATCGTATATAACAGACAGGTAGACTTACCCGAAGTTCATCTCATTGAATGCAAAACATTTTTCTCCAGTTACAAATTACATATTTTTTTTAACGCCTAGCAAGCTTTTTATATAGAACTTCCACATACTCTTCTGTTTGCCATTATCCTCACTGTATGGAAAGATAATAATTGAGAGCCAAAGCAGCGATCGAAAATAAGAGCGCTATATGCCAGCTAAACGGAGCATTGTTTGCGTTGACCTTTGAAGCTCGTTACCTAAAAGATTTTCCGAGTAGCAGGTGGTGTAAGACCCTTGGAAACGGCTTATCTTTCTGAGATTGCCGACACGCAAACGTTTTTGCGAGAAAAATGCTAGATTTACGTCAAAGGATGGTTGTTATTTTTTATGCTTTATCTTGTAGGCTATTCTGGTGATGCGAAGCGTTCTATCAGTGATATGTTGCCCGTGTATCATTCAACACCGCCATAGAAGATTTAACAGGGATGATAAAAAAAAGGTTCTCTAGAACGTTGGTGAGAAATTTATAGCCATGTGTGTCGGAGCAATTGCGATCATTCGCAACAGCTCCTCCGGTATAATCGTCTGTAGTATTGCATGTGTACCCATCATGAAAAAATGCGGTACCTATCTACTGTTATGGTTCCATACGTAGCAGGCTGAGGGATTATAATGTACGTCATTTTAAACATATATCGGGCAGCAAAGAGAACAGCGGAAGCTGTTATCGTTAGAAAATCGAATACTTAAAAAGGTATTTTAAGAGATGTAGAAACCGGAGAATGGAGAAGAAGAACAGCGAGGGAGGTGAGAGAGCTTACAGAACAATAGAAATGTTGCTGGACCAGAGCAATATGTTTGCAGTCCTAACTATATCATACCGTCTTTGTAAAGGGTGGGCCATCCGTTGGTTTCTTTCTTAAATTGGTATTAAAGCTACACTCTTCAATAATATGTAACACTCGATGCTTTATTCAAAAGAATACACCTTCCGATTATTTATGGAAAACAATTTCAGTTAAATGGTTGCGGCGGCTGGCCTACAGTAGTCCATCCTCTTAAACCAATTTTGAAGCACATCTTCGATAGTTTGTCGGTCTATTTCATCAATAGCTCGACGGATATTTTTCTTAAGAACATGCAATTGTTTGAGGATCGTTAGTGTAACAGCGGACCTTAACAGTACCCTGGTAACGCGATAACCGAAGTCTGTAAAAGCTCGATTGTTTCACGGCTCCTGTGGCATGTTGCGTTATCCTGCTGGAACCAGAGATTGTGCAAGTGCATGTCGTCTAATTGTGGCCACAAAAAACTCCTCAACATGTCTCTATAACGTTCCCGGTTTACCATCACGCTGTTACCATCTTCATCTTTAAAAAAGTAGGGACCAATAATCCCACCACTCCAAAAGCCACACCAAACAATACTCTTTTTGGATGCATTGGTTTTTCTATGATGACATGCTGATTTTCAGAACCCCAAATCCTACAATTCTGCTTGTTAGCGTAACCTCCCAGACGGAAGTGGGCTTCGTCCGAAAATTGACGTCCGTTTCCAATTGGTTTAGAACCCACAGAGAAACGATATCGAAGCGGATTGTCATTTTGTTTCAACTCTTGCACAAGTTGCACCTTGTAAGGAAATAATCCCAGATCGTTATGCAATATTGTCCGCACAGAAGTGCGACTGATGCCCACTTGCTGTAATGTATGACGAGTTGACGTTCCTGCATTTTCACGCACACTCTGGGCAACTGCAGCAATGTTTTCGGCTGCACGTACGGGTCGAACACGCTCATGCCTTCTGTTATCCACAAGTAGGCCAGTTTCACGAACCTTCGTCACGAATTTTTGTATACCAGCCGTGGACGGAGCTTCATTTCGACCAAATGGTCTTCTCAATTTTCGCAAAGTTTCTGCAACACAACACTCACTTTGAAAATAGTCTTTCAATATTTCCCAAGATTAAATCCATCCATTGCCCACAGCGGAAGTTTGACACAATATACCTGTGAATATATTGAGCATGAAAGTGTTACCAACTGTCAAAATACTACCAACTTAGAAAAAACAACTCATGGCTCACCCTTTATTATGAGCCAGCTAGGACAACCCATTAGGCTATTGCTACATGTCGCACTAGCTCGTGCATGGTCGAACTCTGTACATGGAAAAAACTACGTTCGAAGTTACAAAGCTAAAGAGCGCTAAAACGGCAACAAAAAATTAAAAAAATTTCATCAAGTAGGTAGACTCTGCACTTCGTACCCAACGCTATCATCAAGTCATAAAGGATTTTATGAGGCACAAGTTAGTCCCGTATTAGAAAAAGGTTGGCTACGAACATGTACAACAATGGAATTAAATGGATCATGTAAGCCAAGCATTCTCATACAGTTAGTCATAGTCTCCACATATAAGACAACATTGCGATCTATCCTACCGCCCTACCGACCTTGCACTACCCAGCAACCTGGCCAGTGGCGACTCTGCCTGACGCAGTACTCGTAACCCAGCACGGCGTTTACATACCTACACAGTTGGACGCATCATCGTGTGCTTGGCGTAGTGATAACCTTGTGTGAAAATTTGATCAAAATTCAACTGGTACTTTCCAAGCTATAGCGGGACTGACTAGTGGACAGTCCGACCGACAGATAGAGTGGTTTTTCGTGATGTAGTTGCAACAGAACATCTACATAGCATAATATCTCATTTTCATGATTTTGACTATTACAATACTTCTTCGTCAGTGGTGTAGAGAGTAAAAATGAAGAAAAGCACTAATTATTCGATTCAAAATCACAAGTTCGGTATCTCCTCAATTAGCGAAATTTGGTTTAGGCCTTCCACTCGACGTTTCTGCGAACGACCTTTGTATGAGGTAAACAAACATACACGGCTCATGGAATGGAAACACCCAGGAAAACGACCTTGATATGCTGGTGAAGCAACAGCAGGATCTGTACACTCACCTTAAAGTAACATTAAATGACAAATTCGTGGCGTATCTTTTTCCAAGAGGCAGGGTTGGATACGATATCACTACTTTTTGCGGAACCTAATAACTCTGTAAAGACTTCCAATGTGCTACTAGAAACACTTTTACAAGAACTATACATTATGCAAAAAAAAATCCCAAATCAAAATACAATCATATAGAGAACTAGTCGGTATGGCCGTTTCTCTCCTACTAGAGAATTTTTAACTTTCCCGAATAATACTAAATATACTAAAGCTTATTCATCACTCCTTAACAATTTTTTCTTCTCAACCCTCCCAGGGAAATCTGATGTGTAACTTGAGGTCTGTGGCAAAATAAAATGATTCGCCAAGATGATTTTTTGCCGAGGAAACGCCTGGATGGCTCTTTTTGTATCGAAAACGTCGCAGAGGATGTGATTTCGACGCAGCCTGAAGTGATATTGGAAGTCGCCTGACGCAGAGGGAATTCATTTCCGTTTTTTTATTTTTAACGGTTGGTAGATGATATTTGAATGGCGGCTTTGTCTAGTTTAGCACATTTATATTCATAGGCTGTAAGTAATGAAAAACAGCCAAACGACAAAATGGATTCAACGAAATGAAAATATCCTACATTGCAAGTAGTTTTTGCATCAGAATTAAAGTATACAATTAACTCTATTCCGTTCTATTCGTTCGATACATGAAGTTATTGCATATTCTAGCAACCGGGTAAACCAATTTCAGAAGCAGTAAGATACTAAGAAATGGTGCCGAGTATGTTGAGTCGGTACTTCGGTCCATAAAAGATTATGTTCGGCCGCTCAGAAAAAAGCTAGCTGCAAACATGTATAACAAAAAAATCAATGGATTGTCAGTCAAACAAGCCCGAGAACAGGCTATATAGTTAGTCCATGATACCTACCAATTTGACAACATTGGGATCTAGAAATTTCCCCCATCGATCATACATCGATCAGACCCTGATGCAGATATATCGCCCTTCGTTGCATTGTGTGTGTGTTGAAAACACCTCTCTATCAAGTGTTGACGGCAAATGTACGGATAAATGTATGATCTATGAAATATAGAGTAATGGACAAAAGTATATAGACAGATATGAATATTTACCTAAAAAACGAATTCATACTTCATTGCTACATCAACAAATGCGTTATTAGTAGGAAAACTAAATTCCTTTTTTTACATTATCTGCAATGAACATAATACAAGTCTGAATATAAGCACTTTTTTATGAGGGACAAACATATGTAGACAAATTGTTTTCAACATTAGTTTAGTACAGTTGCTCATCATTCAAAAAAGGGTCAGTAGTTTTTCTTAATCATCTCAGTCAACGATTCCCTGGTGACACAATCTGGTTTATATATCCATGATATGTACTAATAACAATAGACTGAATTGCAGCATTTGAGTAGGGCTTTTATTTGGGTGTCGAAGGGTTAAGAGTCCGTATCATTTTACGAACCTCCCTTGAGGCAAAATCATCTACCGCCGGGCTTCGTTCCACTTTCAACTCTCACAGGCTGTATTCGGATAAAAGGGTGGAAGCCGTCCCATAATTACTAGGAACAATGGTACCTATTTAATGTTTTCGCGAGCCGGAACTTAAGTGGATTTAAACGTAAACATCAGTCGAAGCGGGAGCAACTCTACCTCTGCTAGCTCCTACGGGTTTAATCTGATAATTGATATAATGAAAAAGTGCCGAGATTAAATTAAAAGTGCATCACGGTATCTCTCACGGTACTAAACAAACAAAAGGCTTTCCTACCTTTTTCCTTTCAAACAACTGCAAAGGAAAATGCCGAACGCCGGAGTATCTTGATGATACGACTATTGAGCCAGTCAGTGGAACTAGCGAAAGTATTTTCTGAGAGATTGTTTAACATTATCCATAGCTTAGGAAAGAAAAGTGTTCACTCATTCTCGCCGGTTATCAATGTATAAAGCTCGATCGAGTTAGAATGGGAAACAAACAGGAAAGCAAAGGTAAAGCTGATCTTTCTAGCAAGCTTAGAATATAGCCACATTCTGGTGCTGAAGAGGAAAAAAATTGTATATTTAGCATAGTTTTGTGTGACTTATTCAAGGCTTTCAAGATTTGGTCCCTCCTGAGGTGAGAAAATTTGCTACCTCTCGCTCTTCAAAATTTTTAAAGTTGATACATAATCATACTATGCAGAAAGTTTCCCCTTGATTATGTTTAATTTTTCGTTCCTTCGTTCTATCTTATAAAGGACAAATATAATGTCTCATAAGTGCATAGCATCAACAGAGCTAGAAGCGTGTAGATGTACTACCGCCTTAAAATTGGCACACCCTCCCCTACCCGCTGCAACCCCCATCCCCTAAGTTTTTACTTCATAAAAACATTTACAAAGGCAAGCAGAATTCTCTGAAACGTAAAAAACGAAGTTTGAGTGTTATTTTTGTTTTGTTTTTTTTGTTCTTGGCTCCGGTTACACTGAAACCTGGATTCAGAATTTCATCAAAATCAAAAAAATTTAATTATCCTAACAGAAAACCAATGGTTTTGGACGTTGGCTATTCCTCAAAACCTATCCCCATTCAGGTAGCAAGGTATAGTACTAAATTAAATAAACAACTGGGCCACATTCCCGTGTTCCAGACGCCACTATCTCCTGAACATGTTGTCGTCACTTATTATGTCAGACAGCAGCTCGTTTCTGTTTATTAACATTGATCCTTGCGGAACATGTGCGTTGTTATTGTGGTACGAAGAATCAAATATGACCGAAATTGTATTTGGTCACCCATCTGCAGTTTTTCCGGCGTATCACTGTTGGTCAGAATATTATCAGTCCTTTCAAGTGGCTGAACGAACCTAACGTACAAAAGCGCTAAGCTTAGTGAACCGTAGTAAATATTTGTCACCGAAATCTGTGCTCCCTGACACCTCGTAAAGCGATAGTTCTGCGTCTTATCCTTTTTGGGACAAATTGAGCATGAACTGTAAGATTTTTCATAAGACTCCAAATAAATCTGAGCTGGTGAAAAAGTACAGTTGCTGAAGTTGAGTTCACCAATACAACATCGACTCCGTTTTCTTTTTCTAAAGATCCGTTTTATGCTTCAGTTACCACACAAGTACCTAGGGCACCGCGGGGCTCTAGAGGGATACAGGAGAAAGGGGGGGGGGCGTCTCATGGACTCTAGCGAGGGAACGCATGTGCATGTAACATTCACACATTCTGGCGGCGCCTTAGAGATCCGCTGGGTGGTACGTCCTTGCTTGACTGTTTACCACCTATGGCCAATCACAACATCCTTAGCCAAAAGAAATATTCTCTTGGGACGGATTCACAGCTCACGGCAACTGCAGTAGTTTAGTACATCAGTAGACCCATATCGTCTACCACCACGCTGCCTGTGCTGTGGATAATTTGGTTATTCTACTGGGTTCTTGCTATAATCCGTCCTGTAGATCCAACAAAGTTGCGGCTGAGATAAAGCCACGAATGAATATCTGGTTACACAATGGCCCTTCCGTCGACACTGACGTCCATCGGTAGCTGGGCTCCTGTCGCCGGTGTCGCTATCGCCACAAGCCACAATGTGCCTGCAACTTCGCACTCATTACGTTCTGACAACGGTTTGGCGGCAATGCTGAGACGCCTTTGCCGCCTCCACCACGACGCGTCGCTTTATTTGCCTCCCAAACTACGGAATAATGTTCACAGACTACATATAGTTGGGTCACTTTGAGGAAAACCGTTCCGACAACCTTCTAGAAATCGGACAGTTTCGGCGAAGTGGACGCTACAGGGCGAGGAGGTATTGTAATCGCGATAGATTTCGAAAATGAGCTATTTTTTTGGATTTTATTGACACGTACATCACGGAAAACCATGTCACCTGTTTCCGTTTGTCTGTCGGTCTGTTTGTCTGTCCGCTATTCTTGGCCTGTCTATAACTTTAGAAGTACCATTCGGATTGTGCTGAAATTTTTACACAAGGTCACTACTATGCCAAGGTTGAAAAAGCTTTGTAGTTTGTGGAAATCGGTTCAGAGGCGGCAAAAAAACGACACAAACACTCGTTTTTTGACGTTTCAGAGGATTTTTGAACTTTTTTTAGATATAGAATGTAGTGTGGAGTCAACCTATTTGACACCATTTTTTCTAGCTAATAAGATAAACGCGTCCAATAGGTTGACTTCTGTAGCTTTCTTTTCATACAAAAATGAGATATGGCTTGAGACTCAAACAGAATAGAGCGTGGTATGAAATGGACGAGGTATATTTACTTAAGTACGACATATAGAAACTACGAGTACAGAACTACATATGTCTGCTTCAGTGGCAAATAAGTAGAAACTATAATTATGTGCCTACTGTGTCTAACAGGTGCGTAGTATTGTGGGGATCGAAACATAATAATAAGACGACGTCCATTGACAAAAAAGGTGCAATCCAACCAAACACTGACTAAACTGACCGTTAAGCCCGAGAAGTGTTAATAAAGATTTTTGAATAATACTGCTTTTGTCAGTACGACCAGCCATGTACAGTGCAGTTTCATGCCTATTGGCAATCAACAGCACATTCTTGGTTTCTAGGTAGGACAACGATCGAAAATAGAACAATAGTATCCTCTATCAAATGTTCTAACGAAATATGACAGCCTAAGTGCCATCCGTTGCCAGACCACTGGTCGTTGATTTTGGTGGCAGATGGTCCTTGTACTGTCATATTCCTGACGATTTTCTACCTATCTAAGAAGTAGTTTTACCAAAAACGACTTTAATATTTCATTCATTGGCCTAGCTGTTATAAAAGTATTCGACTTGCTTTTGTTTAGTATTGTCTCATAATTTTTGCATGTTCTCTTCACCTATAAACCCTTTTAATGTTATTACAAGTATGACTTTTGCAATAGAGGTGCTATCTCTATGCATGATTTCCAACTATTCGGTGTGTGAGTAAAATAACGTTTAAGCTGTATGAATGATTATTGCAATACTGCCTGCCTATATGCCTGGCTGTGTAAATCCGCTTTATTCTATGAGATTGATGAAGCAAGCATTTTTCATTATTAGTTTGCATTAGTTACTAACAGTTGGTTTAAAAAACCAAACCCTCCGAAATTTATGCTAAATAGATCTTGAGATGACAACTGCTACATTCTACTGTCAAATGCAAGTGTGTTCAATTCTCACATGATCATTCCTTAAGGTAGTGTTTGTTAAAAATCGGCACTAATTTCTCATTTATTGTTCGTAAGTGACTCTAGCTTCCTTAGCACCCTTGCGGGCGGGGCGAGTTTCGTGAGAAGGAACTGGATTGACCATTGAGTGAGCCTATTGTTAGTATTTTCGGTATACCTTGCAACCGAGGTTGATGAATTGAAGCCGGGAATGCCACTGAAGGGGATCGCCCGTGGATAAGATGTCCGGATTTAGCTGGAATATTATGCATTCCCCTGATTTTGGAGCATCGGTAATTCAATAGTCTGGTTGGAGGAGCTTCGTAAAGTACATTTTGTGAGAAGCATGCTCTGCATTCAGGAATTAAGTGGATAATGGCATCTACTTAATACCACACGGTATATGGATACCGTGCTAATCATTAACGGTTGAGATCGGCTGAGCTTTCAAGTGAACGAGACAGAAGCGTGCAACATGCACATTGGAAAGAGTGCGCGCACAAGACATCGCCTCGTTGCCTGCCAATGGCAGAGAGAAAGGTCTTTCTAACTCTTCCAAAAATACGTGTTACACGCTTCTCTCTATCGTACACATTGATACCCATCCGACCTCCACCGTAAATGATTGGCACGGTATATTGGAACCAGGATTTCAGCAGTCACGAGGGGGGACCAAATATCTAGGTGCCGTATTTTCCTCGACAATTTCTTCCCTTCTCTTTCAGTAGTCCTTGGTTTTCTATGCTGTGAAACGAGTAATCTTCAAACCAAAGTCTTACGGTAAGGAATAGTACGGTGGGAGGGTTGCTCTACATCTCAATGCTTTCGGTCTCTCCAAGTTTCCTACGGTCATGCAACATAGCTTGCTGGAATCTGTACAAGACTCAGGAGGCTTATTCTTGAAATGAGTATGATAACTGAGAGAAAGTGTTTGCGTAGGTTTTTAATTTTTCTGGAAACTGTATTTCTGAACATTGGTAGGTGAATAGATCCCCGAATCATACTTCGGAAGAAAGAGTGCGCAAAGTTTCGCAGTCGTCCATCAGCCTCGACTCTAAAAACGAAGTTAACTTTTTGATAGAACGTTTAATATTGAAGAATCCAGAAAGGCATTATTTCTTGGAAGATGGATCTATTCAACTTATTTGACGATTATAAACAGTTGTCAGAATTTTGGATCAATCCCCAAGGAAGAGAGCCACACCTTCTCTATCCCATTTAATCGAATCTTTTGTTTTCAAGAATGGAGGTCTGCACAACAGGTGACCTCCAGCTTACGTGATACATTTTTTTGAGTGTGAACTCATTCGCTCATTTGGGAAAGTTTCCGATCAGATGAATATGTTAGGCAAATTAAATCTTGGATTTCAACGTTTATCAGACGTCGCCTCCATTGAGAAATAAATGATTTTTTGTGTGATGTAGCGGGTATTCCAAGTATTTATTCTATGGTGTAATGGTAGAACGTTATGAGCGTGGTGATATATGTAATAAATTAAGGCTCTATGGTCGTAGAGAGATAGCCGGGAGATTGACAAGAGAAGGAGAGAGCTGTCGAGGGGTTGTAAAGAACGGCGTGTAAAATAATTCTTACCGAGAGGACTAAGAGGAATTTGAAAGGAACTGTAACGTATAAATCATCTGTAATTAGAAAAGAGAAATAAATATAATATAATTTAATAGTTTTCCGCAGTTGAGACCGGGTATTTACATTTACCACCGCGTAATGTGGATAAAGGGCAGTCAAATGATGCTGTGAGGCAAAGTTACATTTCCGTAAAACTAAACATGTCTCCGGGTATGACATTTAATCATTGCTTGAGATATACCATTGCCATCATAAATGAAATTGAGATATTACAATCTTAAAAATTCTGGCAACTGCTCTTTTGTTATTAACATTAATTCACGGAGTCTAGAGGTAGGAGGTTAAACTCGTAGAGTGAGGGTGAAGCCAGAAATGTCGACGATGAAACAAGTTAGTACACTGCGCAGGAAATGAATTTTAGGTGCTGCGCATAGGGCATCTCTTTCGTATGTACACTGGGCAGCAAAATGACTTTCAGGTTCTCCGCATGTGACATCTCTCTGTTGATGTCATCATGACTGTAAACAACTCCCATTTTGACAGTTCGGACTAGTTGCCAGCAGAAATATTAATCACGAAGTAATAAACCTGCAAAAGGAGGCAAAACGTGAGTGAAAAGTAAATAAAGATTGTGGCAGGTTATGTTGAATTGTTTTGATATTTTTTAATGCGCAGATGCTCTACGCCATGTTCTACAGCCACTAGATTTCCGAGAGCCTGCTAAACAAAATTTTTTTTCTATCATTTGTCGTATTTTGTAGGTTTAATTAATGTTTTTATATTGTTCTGCATCTTCCATTTGCTTTGAAGGTGTCTTCAATTGTTTAACGTTTTCCAGTCTTCTTTTAAGCCAGAGTTCCCCAAACTTTTTTGTGTCGTAGACCCCTTGCCATGTTTTTCCATGTTGGGTAGACCCCCTACTTACCTGATATTGATTTACTGTGAATTTCTAACTGTAGTGAAGTTTAGTGTTATAAACTTAAAGTAAAAACACATGTTAATTTATACATTTATTCATTGAATTTAAATTAAAACTACTCAAAATAAAATTTTGTATCTGTTATGTAAAATATACGTAACATTAAATAAACAGGTGTCTGACCAATAAGTGCCCGCATTGGGAATAAGTGCCCGCATTGAAAAAAAAAAATAAGAGGGATAAAATAAAAAAAAAGTGAAAAATAATAAAAAAAAAGTTTTTTACTTAAAATAGTACAACAAGCGAGTTCGTTTATTAATTATATCATAAACGTATGTTCTACAATAATTTCACTGTTAGTTTGATTAAATTCCGCTTCTTATACGTTTAAGTTATCTAAAAATTGGCAAAAAATTAACGAATCTTAGTGTGTACCTATCCTTGAATTTTCAGAATAATTTAAAAAAAAAATTTCTATAAAGGGGGGTTTTTTAAAAAAATCAATGCGGGCACTTACTTCCAATGCGGGCATTTATTGGTCAGACACCAATAAACATAAAATAAACTATAAATAAAATAACATAAGCAATAAGTCAATATTTTTAGTGAGAAGGATGAACCTGATGCTTTAATAATAAACTAGCGCAGTTGCTGGCACGCTAACGCTATGCAAAATATTGCATGTTGATGTCTTTATTTAAAACCTCACGTAGCGCAGTTGCTGGTATGCTAATGCAATGCTAGCGATAACTTTATCCCTATCTCTAATCATTTTTTATCCTTTGGCATCTTTGATCTGGTATCTGGTATCAGGTATCTGGTATCTGGTATTTGGTATCTGGTGTCTGGTATCTGGTATCTGGTATCCGGTGTCTGGTATCTGATGTCTGGTATCTGGTATCTGGTGTCTGATATCTGGTATTTGGTATCTGTTATCTCTTTATCTGGTATCTGGTATCAGGTATCTGGTATCAGGTATCTGGTATCTGGTATCTGGTATTTGGTATCTGGTATCTGGTATCCGATGTCTGGTATCTGGTATCTGATGTCTGGTATCTGGTATCTGGTGTCTGGTGTCTGGTATCTGGTGTCTGGTATCTGGTATCTGGTGTCTGGTGTGTGGTATCTGGTATCTGGAATCTGGTATTTGGTATCTGTTATCTCTTTATCTGGTATCTGGTGTCTGGTATCTGATATCTGGTGTCTGGTATCTGGTATCTGGTGTGTGGTATCTGGTATCTGGTGTCTGGGATCTGGTGTCTGGGATCTGGTGTCTGGTGTCTGGTGTCTGTTGTCTGGTGTCTGGTATCTGGTGTCTGATGTCTGGTGTTTGGTATCTGGTATCTGGTATCAGGTATCTGGTATCTGGTGTCTAGTATCTGGTGTCTGGTATCTGGTGTCTCGTATCTAGTGTCTGGTGTCTGGTATCTGGTGTCTGGTATCAGGTATCTGGTATCTGGTATCTGCTACTTGGTATTTGGTATCTGATATCTGGTGTCTGGTATCCGGTGTCTGGTTTCTGGTATCTGGTATCTGGTGTCTGGTATCTGGTGTCTGGTATCTGGTATCTGGTGTCTGGTATCTGGTATCTCGTATGTGGTGTCTGGTATCTGGTGTCTGGTATCTGGTATTTGGTATTTGGTATCTGTTATCTCTTTATTTGGTATCTGGTATCTCGTTTCTGGTATCTGCTATCTGGTGTCTGGTATCTGGTGTCTGGTGTCTGGTATCTGGTATCTGGTGCCTGGTGTCTGGTGTCTGGTATCTAGTATCTGGTTCTGGTGTCTGGTATCTGGTATCTGGTATGTGGATCTGGTATCTGGTATCTGGTGTCTAGTATCTGGTATCTGATATCTGATATCTGGTGTCTGGTGTCTGGTATCTGGTGTCTGGTATCTGGTGTCTGGTATCTGGTGTCTGGTATCTGGTATCTGGTATCTGGTATCTGGTGTCTGGTATCTGGTATCTCGTATGTGGTGTCTGGTATCTGGTGTGTGGTATCTGGTATTTGGTATTTGGTATCTGTTATCTTTTTATCTGGTATCTGGTATCTGGTATCTCGTTTCTGGTATCTGCTATCTGGTATCTGGTGTCTGGTATCTGGTGTCTGGTATCTAGTATCTGGTATCTGGTATCTGGTGTCTGGTGTCTGGTATCTGGTATCTGGTTTCTGGTATCCGGTGTCTAGTATCTGGTATCTAGTATCTGGTATGTGGATCTGGTATCTGGTTTCTGGTATCTGGTATCTGGTGTCTGGTGTCTGGTATCGGGTGTCTGGTATCTGGTATCCGGTGTCTGGTGTCTGGTAACTGGTGTCTGGTATCTGGTATCTGGTTTCTGGTATCTGGTATCTGGTACCTGTCATCTATAAGTTTTCATTTTTCGTTTTCCGTTTTCCGTTTCCGTTGTCCGTTGTCCGTTTTCCGTTGTCCGTTTTTCGTTTTTCGTTTTTGGTTTTTCGTTTTTCATTTTTCATTTTTCGTTTTTCATTTTTCATTCTTCATATTTCATTTTTTATATTTCATTTTTCATTTTTCATTTTGCATTTTTCATTATTCATTCATTTTTCATTTTTTAATGTCGCATGTGTCACCATTAATAGCACACAATGGCATTATAAAATCTTCGATATAGCATTAATGCCCTCTATAAAATTGTATGACAAACTCAGATTTATGTGAGGAGCCGGCAACGTCGCATGTGTCACCATAAATAACACACAATGGCATTATAAAATCTTCGATATAGCATTAATGCCCTCTATAAAATTTTATGACAAACTCAGATTTATGTGAGGAGCCGGCAACGTCGCATGTGTCACCATCAATAGCACACAATGGCCTTATAAAATCTTCGATATAGCATTAATGCCCTCTATAAAATTGTATGACAAACTCAGATTTATGTGAGGAGCCGGCAACGTCGCATGTGTCACCATAAATAACACACAATGGCATTATAAAATGTTCGATATAGCATTAATGCCCTCTATAAAATTGTATGACAAACTCCGATATATGTGAGGATCCGGCAACGTCGCATGTCTAGCTACCGCACTTACAAAAAATGGCGCTTGACACTTGACATATGTGAACCGTGTTCGCCTAAGGATAGCACGTTCTTTCTTCAGTGTAAATGTTTTATGATTTGACAGGAATGAAAATTATGTTTACCTTTTTTAAATCTGCTGACGATTAATAAGGGTACCTCTCAAACTTCTTCAAGGATGAAATACATTATCACGATAGATATACACTGAGGCACTTCGTCTGAACCGAAAAACTGTAACACTATGCACCGGGTATCACTAGACTGTTGTTATTTGTTATTATATTATGCTATAAGCACAAAGTCTTGCTCAAATGTTGTGGATTTCTGGTCTCTTCAGGAATTGATCTTTGGCACTAATTAGGTCTTACAATCATATTTGTCGTATTTAAGCTGATGATGACTTCTACAAATTGCTAACCGTCACACCCGATTCCACTACATAGTTGGGGGTAAAAGACAGGAATGAAAATTGTTTACCTCATTTAAATTTGCTGACGATTAATTAAGGCTACCTTTCAAACCGCTCTCAAACGTCTTGAAAGATGAACTAAATTATCTATAGATACACTGCGGTACGTCGTCTGAACCGAAAAACACTCTGCACCACTAGACACTTGCAAGACACACTGCTATAAGCACAAAGTTTTGCTATATTGTGGACTTGTTGCCTTTTTAGGATGGATCCATATAAACGTTCATCTAAAATTATGCCACTCATTAGGGTTTACAATCATATTTATCGTATTGAAAGTGATGATGACTTTTGTAAACAAATCGCTAAACGTCAAAGCCTAAATGCTTAGCTGCCGGTAAAATTACATCGTTGCCAAGGCATACTTGATTATCATTATAATAATGGCTATAGTCCGGTCCGTTTAGACTATGAAATATAGAAATTTTGAATCTTTTCGAAAATGTTGATTTTCACGCGTAAAAAAGGACAATTCTATTTGGCGTGATCCAATATTCGATGAAGCGACCAACATAAAGCCGAAAATGGCACGTTTCGGACGTTCCGCTCGCACTCGCTCGCTTTCGTAATACGATTATACCTACATTACCCCGCCTAACAGGAATCTGGGGATCTGGAGGGGAAATTCAAAATTGAAACTTCAAACTAAAAATATCTGCATATCTTTGAATTTTCTAATCTGCCGAGTTTAAAAAATGCGATCGGGTAACGTGTCATATGTCGGTTTAATCAGGAGACTTTGGTCTTTCGTTTTGCGAAAAAAAATCGTAGCTACGCCGCTCCGTAACGCAGGTCCGTATCGACGAAGACAAAGTACGCCGAAAAACGGCTGTCATCGGTACTTTTGAGGCGCTCAAAGTTTACTTTTTCGAAATTTGACGGTAATTCTAACGGTCAGAATCGTTTCCTCAGCTCATTATCGTTATATTTCGATAGCTGTATAATTTTTACTCGCTCACGTACGGTAGTAATAGGCGAGGACAGAGCCGGATGACAAAGTGACTTTTTCGCGCGTCGAAAAGTAGCGTGTTGTCGGGCAATTTTTAAAAAATCGAAACTTTTGAACGACAAGGGATAAAGGAAAAAAAAAGACGCTATCTTTGAGTCCGATGTCCGGGCTTTCTCACGCAAAAATCGTCAGGTTCGTAGCTCCTTTATCTTCGGAGGAGATAGAAAAAGCGCGTCGAACGGCACGAAAATCTACCGATTTTTCAACTTTACCGGCCATTTTCGATCGCGTTCGTTCCTCCTACCGCGACAACTCTAGATCCACCGTAAAGCGCCGAGTTTCTAGTTTCCGAAACGGTATCGTTTTCCTTCCGAACGTTCCGCGAACCCGGAAAAAAACCGGAAAAATCGGAAAGTAGCGCGTAGTCGAGGAAATCAAAAAAATCGAAATTTTCGAACGAAAAGGCATAAAGAAAAAAAAAGAAAGCCGCTATCTTTGAGGCCGAAGCCGGGGCTTTCTCGCGCAAAAATCGCCAGGTTCGCAGCTCCTTTGTCTTCGGCGGAAACCTATGTTGAACGTCGGACAGAACGAAAATCTACCGGTTTTTTCGACTTTACCGGCCGTTTTCGATCCGATCCGTTCCTCTCACCGCGACGGCTCCCGCTCCCCCGTAAAGCGCCGAGTTTCTACTTTCCGAAACGGTACCTCTTTCCCTCCGGACGTTTCGCGAACCGGGAAAAAAAACGGAAAAACCGCGTCGACGTCATACGACAATTTCCGAACCACTACCAATTATACCAATTACTACCAAATCGAACAAAAGATCAACGCTTAATATTATCGACTAGCGCAGTTTCTGGCATGCTAACGCTATGCCAAATATTGTACGTTGATGTCTTTATTTAAAACCTCACGTAGCGCAGTTGCTGGTATGCTAATGCAATGCTAGCGATATATACTTTATCCCTATCTCTAATCATTTTCTATCCTTTGACATGTTTGATCTGGTATCTGGTCTCTGATGTCTGGTGTCTGGTATCTGGTGTCTGGTATCTGGTATCTGGTGTCTGGTATCTGGTGTCTGGTGTCTGGTATCTGGTATCTGGTGTCTGGTGTCTAGTATCTGGGGTCTGGTATCTGGTATCTGATGTGTGGTGTCTGGTGTCTGGTATCTGGTATCTGATGTCTGGTATCTGGTGTCTGGTATCTGGTATCTGGTATCTGGTGTCTGGCATCTGGTATCTGGTATCTGGTGTCTGGTATCTGATGTCTGGTATCAGGTATCTGGTATCTGGTATCTGGTATATGGTGTCTGGCATCTGGTATCTGGTATCTGGTGTGTGGATCTGGTATCTGGTATCCGGTGTCTGGTGCCTGGTGTCTGGCATCTGGTATCTGCTATCTGGTATCTGGTGTCTGGTATCTGGTGTCTGGTATCTGGTGTCTGGTGTCTGGTATCTGGTATCTGGCATCTCGTATTTGGTATCTGGTGTCTGGTATCTGGTATCTGGTATCTGGAATCATATATCTGGTATCTGGTATCTGATGTCTGGTATCTGGTATCTGGAATCTGGTATCTGGTGTCTGGTATCTGGTATCTGGTATTTAGTATCTGTTATCTCTTTATCTGGTATCTGGTTTCTGGTGTCTGGTATCTGGTGTCTGGTATCTGGTGTCTGGTGTCTGGTATCTGGTATCTCGTATCTGGTATCTGGTATCTGGTATCAGGTATCTGATGTTTGGTATCTGGTGTCTGGTATCTGATGTCTGGTATCTGGTGTCTGGTATCTGATATCTGGTGTCTGGTATCTGATGTCTGGTGTCTGGTATCTAGTATCTGGTGTCTGGTGTCTGGTATCTAATATCTGGTATCTTGTATCTGGTATCTGGTGTCTGGTATTTGGTATCTGGTATTTGGTATCTGGTATCTGAAATCTAATCTCTGGTGTTTGGTGTCTGATGTCTGGATCTGATATCTGGTGTCTGGTATCTGGTATCTGGTATTTGGTATCTGGTGTCTGGTGTTTGGTATCTGGTATCTGGTGTCTGGTATCAGGTATCTGGTATCTGGTATTTGGTATCTGGTATCTGATATCTAATATCTGGTGTTTGGTGTCTGATGTCTGGATCTGATATCTGGTGTCTGGTATCTGGTATCTGGTATCTGGTATCTCGTATCTGGTATCTGGTTTCTGGTGTCTGGTATCTGATGTCTGGTATCTGATGTCTGGTATCTGGTGTCTGGTGTCTGGTATCTGGTATCTGGTATCTGGTGTCTGGTATCTTTTATAAGTTATCAGTTTTCATTTTTCATTTTTCTATTTTAATCTTTAATTTTTAATTTTTAATTTTTAATTTTTCATTTTTAATTTTTCGATTTTTCCATTTTTCGATTTTTGGATTTTTCGATTTTTCGATTTTTCGATTTTTCGATTTTTCGATTTTTCGATTTTTCGATTTTCCGATTTTTCGATTTTTCGATTTGATTTTTCGATTTTTGATTTTTGATTTAGATTTTTGATTTTTGATTTTTGAGTTTTGATTTCTGATTTTTGATTTTTGATTTTTGATTTTTGATTTTTGATTTTTGATTTTTAATTTTCAATTTTCAATTTTCAATTTTTCATTTTTCATTTTTCATTTTTCATTTTTCATTTTTCATTTTTCATTCTTCAGATTTCAGTTTTCATTTTTTAGTTTTCAGTTATCAGTTATTTGTTATCTGTTACCTGTTTTCTTCTATCTGTTACTTTTTATCTGTTATCTGTCATATTTTATCTTTTATCTGTTATAAGTTATCTGTTATCTGTTATATGTTACCACCTGTTACCTGTTACCACCTTTTACCTCTTATCTGTTGTCTGTTATTTTCCATATAGCATTGAAAATATCCTGTATACAATTGTATAACAGACTCAGATTTATGTGAGATGCCGGCAACGTCGCATGTGTTGTTGTTAATACCATACATGGCGTTATAAAATCTTCCATGTAGCAAATTGTATAGCAGACTTAGATTTATATGAGGATCGTCGCATAAATCTAGCTATAACACGACTTGCAGAAAAATGGCGCTTGACACTGACATATGTCAACCGTGTTCGTCTATGGATAGCAGTGGACTATGCTTTCTTCAGTGTATATGTTTTCTGTTTTGTAATGTCAATGTCATTGTCATAGGTAATTTTTTCTAACCTGGAAAATGAAATGTATTTTGTTTAAAATTAAAATTCAATAACTCCTATTGTGAGATGTGTGCATCTACAACATAATGAAAGGAAAAATTAAGATTCTGAAAGTTAATTCCTAAATATCATAGTAAGGAAATCCGTAAAACTAAAAAAAAAAAGTAAACATAAACACCTTGAGAAAACTTCTTCCGTATCAAGTGGTTAAAGTGGAGTTTTAAAACAATTTTTGTTGAAAATAAGGCCGTTAGTTTACAAGCAGGTATGTAACTGAGCGATCCGCTAATGTGTGTGTATCTTGCTTATAAAAAATAGGATATTGATAGGATATTTTCAAATTGAACTTTTGTCTTATTTTTACTATTTATTGCAGGAGAACAGTTGTTGAACCAGGTCCTGGTGCATACTTATGTAGTTGTCACTTTGTGGATGGGAAAAAAGAAAATAGACCTACATTGTTTAGGTATAATAGGGAGAAGCAATTGAACTTTCCATCGCCAGAAAGAAGAACCCGTAAAAATAACAACAATGTGAAAATTGAACTCTATAATATGTTACTTCAAATTGGGCCCTTTTAAGGGATGTATGTCATAATTATGTGATCTGCAAAAATAAAAATAGTTTAGATACAACACATGGCATCATAAATTATTTTAATGTAGAGTTCAGTACTCGTATAGGTAACTTTCACTCCCCTGGCAGGCTTAATCTAAGCGATATCACAAATATGTCTATACCAAGTTACGATTATACTGTGCAAGAGTACTTATCTTACAAATTTTGACAAGTAATGGTGTCTGTTGTTTTGACAAGTCTTGGAAGTCACAAGTTCTTAAAGCAGCTACATTCTAAATCGATTTAGATCAAAATAAACAACTGCAGTGGCTGTGAAAGTCTTAGTAATTTTGAAAACTTTGGTAGTAGATATGATTATCAATGCTATTTTTCAGCGCTTTGCATATTCCTTCATCTGCTTGATAATATTTGCCAATCGAAGGGATAGATGACAAGTTTGTTTACTTATTTTCCATTTATACATACTACTCAGGTGAGATACTACTACTACAAGGTTTTTACAATATTTATGAGTTTGTTGGTGGTAAAGTTCTTCGTTTGGGAAAAATTCAACAGAAGCAGATGAACAATGCTCGCTTTATGATCTGGAGAAAAATGTGCTATCGCCTTAAAATAAAATTTCCTCTATTTTTTTTAATGTTGTATGATTATGATCAATCAATTAGAAACATGACATATAATAATAACATCTCAAAAAATTAGACCAGAAGCTTGAAATTATTAAGTACTATAGTTGTTGGACAGTAAGTAATAGTATCGCTTGAAAATCAAATTTTGTAATCTGTTTCCTCTGATTCAATAATGAATTTTTCTGTAATCTATGACTAAGATCAGTCTTAGAAACAGGACAGATGTGAGTATCCTTGAAATTAGACATATAATAATAACATCTTTAAAAACAGAATAGAAATCTGAAATCATCAAGTGCTATAGTTTTTTGACAAGTAATGGTGTCTGTTGTTTTGACAAGTCTTGGAAGTGACAAGTCTCCTTAAAGCAGCTACATTCTAAATCGAAGTACATACATTCTGCATTGAGATCAAAATAAACAACTGCAGTGGCTGTGAAAGTCTTAGTAATTTTGAAAACTTTGGTAGTAGATATGATTATCAATGCTATTTTTCAGCGCTTTGCATATTCCTTCATCTGCTTGATAATATGTGCCACTGTTAGCCAGCTAATAGGTCTACATATTTAGATACATTGAACTGAGGGTCAAGACTGAACTCTTACTGAACTTCATAGAAGTGACTGACTACTTACGTTTGCAATAGAAACACATAAACTGTAAACACTTCACACAACACTTTCACTATTTGTAGCTGCGATTGCTTGTTCTAAGCTTCTAATTAATCCTTATTAACGGGAGCCTCATTATTAAGATTTCGATAATGTTTACATTCATATACGTTGTAGGTTAGAAATAGGAGGTGATGCAATGAGACATACGCTGTATATCAATCGGTTGGAAAAGCGGAGCTTTATGCCATATTGTAAAATTATAACATGAATAGGGGCTTACAATCATATTTTTATCGTATTTATAAACCGATGATGATTTCAATAAATTGATGAACGTCAAAGAATAATTGCAGCCTTTGGCGGTTGACATCGCAATCTGTAAACATAGAAAACTACTAGATTCATACGATTTTAATGGCTCTAGTCCGGTCCGTTTAGACAATGGAATATAGAAATTTTGAATCTTTTCGAAAATGTTGATTTTCACGCGCAAAAAAGGACAATTCTATTTGGCGTGATCCAATATTGGATGAAGCGATAGTCATGAAGCCGAAAATGGCACGTTTTTGACGTTCCGCTCGCACTCGCTCGCTTTCGTAATACGATCGTATCTACAATACCCCGCCTAACAGGAATCCGGGGATCTGGAGGGGAAATTCAAAATTGAAACGTCAAACTAAAAATGTGTGCATATCTTTGAATTTTCTAATCTGCCGAGTTTAAAAAATGCGATCGGGTAACGTGCCGTATGTCGGTTTAATCAGGAGACTTTGGCCTGTCGTTTTGCGAAAAAAAAATCGTAGCTACGTCGCTCCGTAACGCAGGTGCGTATCGATGAAGACAAAGTACGCCGAAAAACGGTTGTCATCGGTACTTTTGAGGCGCTCAAAGTTTACTTTTTCGAAATTTGACGGTAATTCTGACGGTCAGAATCGTTTCGTCAGCTCATTATCGTTATTTTTCGATAGCTGTATAATTTTTACTCGCTCACGTACGGTAGTAATAAGCGAGGACAGAGCCGGATGACAAGGTGACTTTTTCACGCGTCGAAAAGTAGCGTATTGTCGAGGAATTTTTAAAAAATCGAAACTTTTCAACGTAAACGAATAATGATGATGAAAATAGTATTGAAAGAGTGTCCGAAGCATGGGCTTTCTCACGCAAAAATCGTCAGGTTCGTAGCTCCTTTATCTTCGGAGGAGATAGCTGATATACGATGAAGCAGCGCGCTTTATACGCAAAAAAGTCATTCTTGACGACGTTCGAGGTTCGTTTATTCGAAACGGGTACCGTAAACGAAAAAACGTCTCTCCGCGTAATTTGTAGCGCTCGCCGAGATGTACGAAACGCGGCGCGCGAAATTCCTTTTCTCTTCGGCATAAGGGAGATATCGTAGTTTTCAAGGCGATTCGTCGTTTTTGTCGCTTTTTTTTCGAACATTTCTAGAAAAAAAACCGAGACACGGAACCGAACAGATTTAGCTAATAGGCACGTATTTTTCGTTTAGCTATCGAACGAGACCGATCTCGAGTCGATATTTCGATAAACGGCGAAACAAGTGTGAAATAACGCCGCGTACCGTCCGGAAAACGGTCGATTTTTCGACTTTACCGGCCGTTTTCGATCCGATCCGTTCCTCTCGCCGCGACGGCTCTCGCTCCCCCGTAAAGCGCCGAGTTTCTACTTTCCGAAACGGTACCTCTTTCCCTCCGAACGTACCGCGAACCTCCTAAAAAACCGCGAAAAGCGCGTCGACGTCGCACGGCCTGACTCTAACGTCACGTGACCTTCTAAGGAAAAACAATCGATCACCGCTTAATATAGTCGACTAGCGCAGTTTCTGGCATGCTAACGCTATGCCAAATATTGTACGTTGATGTCTTTATTTAAAACCTCACGTAGCGCAGTTGCTGGTATGCTAATGCAATGCTAGCGATATATACTTTATTCCTATCTCTAATCATTTTCTATCCTTTGACATGTTTGATCTGGTATCTGGTCTCTGATGTCTGGTATCTGATGTCTGGTATCTGGTGTCTGGTGTCTGGTATCTGGTATCTGGTATCTGGTGTCTGGTATCTGGTGTCTGGTATCTGGTATCTGGTGTCTGGTGTCTAGTATCTGGCGTCTGGTATCTGGTATCTGATGTGTGGTGTCTGGTGTCTGGTATCTGGTATCTGGTGTCTGGTATCTGGTATCTGGTGTCTGGTGTCTGGTATCTGGTATCTGGTGTCTGGCATCTGGTATCTGGTATCCGATGTCTGGTGTCTGGTATCTGGAATCTGGTATCTGGTATCTGGTGTCTGGTATCTGGTATCTGATATCTGGTGTCTGGAATCTGGTATCTGGAATCTGGTATATGGTATCTGGTATTTGGTATCTGTTATCTTTTTATCTGGTATCTGGTATCCGATGTCTGGTGTCTGGTATCTGGTGTCTGGTATCTGGTATCTGATGTGTGGTGTCTGGTGTCTGATGTCTGGTATCTGGTGTCTGGTATCTGGTATCTGGTGTCTGGTATCTGGTGTCTGGCATCTGGTATCTGGTGTCTGGTATCTGATGTCTGGTATCAGGTATCTGGTATGTGGTATCTGGTATCTGGTATATGGTATCTGGTGTCTGGTATCTGGTATCTGGTATCTGGTATGTGGTATGTGGATCTGGTATCTGGTATCCGGTGTCTGGTGTCTGGCATCTGGTATCTGCTATCTGGTATCTGCTATCTGGTATCTGGTGTCTGGTATCTGGTGTCTGGTATCTGGTGTCTGGTATCTGGTATCTGGCATCTCGTATTTGGTATCTGGTGTCTGGTATCTGGTATCTGGAATCATATATCTGGTATCTGGTATCTGGTATCTGATGTCTGGTATCTGGTATCTGGAATCTGGTATCTGGTATCTGGTATCTGGTATCTGGTATCTGGTATTTGGTATCTGTTATCTCTTTATCTGGTATCTGGTTTCTGGTGTCTGGTATCTGGTGTCTGGTGTCTGGTATCTGGTGTCTGGTATCTGGTGGCTGGTATCTGGTGTTTGGTATCTGGTATCTGGTGTCTGGTGTCTGGTATCTGGTATCTGGTGTCTGGTGTCTGGTATCTGGTATCTTGTATCTGGTATCTGGTTTCTGGTGTCTGGTGTCTGGTATCTGGTGTCTGGTGTCTGGCATCTGATGTCTGGTATCTGGTGTCTGGTGTCTGGTATCTGGTATCTGGTGTCTGGTATCTGGTATCTGGTGTCTGGTATCTGGTGTCTAGTATCTGGTTTCTGGTATCTGCTATCTGGTATCTGTTATCTTTTATAAGTTATCAGTTTTCATTTTTCATTTTTCTATTTTAATTTTTAATTTTTCATTTTTAATTTTTCATTTTTAATGTTTCTATTTTAATTTTAATTTTTAATTTTTAATTTTTAATTTTTAATTTTTAATTTTTAATTTTTAATTTTTAATTTTTGATTTTTCGATTTTTCGATTTTGGTGTCTGGTATCTGGTGTCTGGTGTCTGGTATCTGATGTCTGGTATCTGATGTCTGGTATCTGGTGTCTGGTGTCTGGTATCTGGTATCTGGTATCTGGTGTCTGGTATCTGGTATCTGGTATCTGGTGTCTAGTATCTGGTTCTGGTATCTGCTATCTGGTATCTGGTATCCGATGTCTGGTGTCTGGTATCTGGAATCTGGTATCTGGTATCTGGTGTCTGGTATCTGGTATCTGATATCTGGTGTCTGGAATCTGGTATCTGGAATCTGGTATATGGTATCTGGTATTTGGTATCTGTTATCTTTTTATCTGGTATCTGGTATCGATGTCTGGTGTCTGGTATCTGGTGTCTGGTATCTGGTATCTTGATGTGTGGTGTCTGGGGTCTGATGTCTGGTATCTGGTGTCTGGTGTCTGGTATCTGGTATCTGGTGTCTGGTAATCTGGTGTCTTGCATCTTGTATCTGGTGTCTGGTAATCTGATTGCTGGTATCAGGTATCTGGTATGCGGTATCTGGGTATCTGGTATCTGGTATAATGTTATATGGTTGTCTGGTATCTGGTTTCTGGTTTCTGGTATGTGGTATGTGGATCTGGTATCTGGTATCCGGTGTCTGGTGTTCCTGGGGTCGGCATCTGGTATCTTCTATCTGTATCTGCTATCTGTATCTGGTGTCTGGTACTGGTTCTGTATCTGTGTCTGTATCTGGTATCTGGCATCTCGTTGGTATCTGGTGTCTGGTATCTGGT